>BMAC01000702.1:6149-73530 GCA_014905375.1 Phtheirospermum japonicum
CCTGTATCCTCATTATGGCGTAACCCTTTGACTAGGAACAAGTTCGACGAGTTACATTACGTGCTGGATTATCTCACGGTTCTGCTAGACCAGTCCACCGTAATAAAGTAACTTCATCAGGACCATACCTATGCAACTAGCATGGGATAAAAGATATGGAATGCCAATAAGTATAAAAGATATTATTACGAATAAAAACCGATTGTGTTACAAGAGAATGGTCAGACCACAGCCACAAGTTGGCTTGTTGGTCACCTTATTCTAACAGTAACAAGAGGATTAGGAGTCGGTGGCAGAGCAAACAATGGTGGAGCACAATCGGGTCCCACCGGATATCCATGGCCTCCATACATATCCTCCAAATGAGGTAACGACATATTGAACGAGGAAGTTAAAGGGCTAGAGTCGGTAGTATGATCACACGTTCCACACCATGAACATCCCACAAATGGTCAGTTAACATCCCTCATAGTGCGGATGGGGGGTCTACTTTGTATATTGAAGCTCAGACCTCCAAACGACTCATAAGCCTCGAGATCTTTAGTGGATAGGGTTATTCGTGTCCCAAAATTGAGATTCGAAGTAGGAGGACCTCCACACGGGTCGGGATTCCCAAAGCCACCATTATACATACTCGGATAGGGAGTGGGAGCACTATAGCCACCATATGGACCGGATGTCGGAGTATGCATATTCGGGAAGTGATTGGAAACATTATATCCTCTATGCGGAGTGGAATTCGAATTTTGGTTACCAACGATCCCATTTGGATTAACAAAGCCTCCGTTATACATGTTCGGAATTTGAGGAGTAGGGGCTCCGTAACATCCATACGAACCGTTTGAACCCAAGAAGCCGCTCGACCCAACATGGTTTGCACCATGCCCTCCCATGTTGGGTTGATCATAGCCGAAACCACCATTGGCAACGTGGTTTGCACCATGTCCTCCCACGTTGCCAAATCCGTTATACATCCCATTCCCAACATGGTTTGCACCATACCCTCCCATGTTGGGAATGTATGCACCATAGCTATAAGGACCTTGCATACTTAAAGAAAAAGCGTCAAATACCAAAGAAAGCTAAAAACACAATGAAACCACAATCAAATCGAAAGTCTTAACCAAGCCGAGTCGCAACGGCGCCATTTTGTTAGAAGAGTTTTAGTGGTGACGAATAAATCAAAGGTTCATTTGACTCGGTATTATCAGAATTCAATTCAATTGAAGGATTCAGTGTGTTTCAAGCTTGAGGAAATTAAAGGAAAATAAAATTTAAGCAATTAACCTATCTAAAATATCCTAGAAATTGAAATAACAAGTGGGTAGAATGCCTCGTCGGATGTCTCAATATGGAAATGCAAAGCAATAAAGGAAATAAGCAAAAACAAGCATTGTTTCACCAAGTACAAGCATGCATGCACAAAGTACAACTATGTATAAAATACTAAATAATGAAAATAAGTAAAAACTGAAAGCATGGATGTAAAGAGCAAGAAAAGTTGACATGAAAGTTTAAAACTTTAAGGAAAATAACAAGCATCAAAGTGTAGATCTAAGATTTAACCTAAAACTATGCATGAAAATAAAATTGCAAATAAAGCATAGGAGAAACTCAAAATCAAGACGATCTAAGACTCGATCTATGATCTGGATGTGTCACTCATCTAGATTCCATAGCCAATTCTTAAGATCAAGTAATAAATCAAGGTGTTAAGGCAAAAAGCATAACATGAAGAACAAGCATGGAAATGAAGAACAAAGCATGGAATTAAAGCATAAAACATGAAATTGAAAGTAAACTTACTTGAATTAAGAAATGAAACAAAGCTTGAATATAATTGCATCAAAAGTAACAATCTAAAGGAGTATTTGGATTCTTCTTAGGCTTACAAACCCAAGGAGGTGCTTGAAATTAAATCTAATCTAGAAAAGGAAATTACATCAAAGCTTGAAATTGAATCTAAATCCTAAGGAAGAGAAAATCATCCAAGATATTGAGAGTAATTTTGATCCCAAACCTAAGTTAGGGTTGGGAGGGGAGTTGTTTCTTCATAGGTGCAAGATGTAGGCTTTTATAGTTGTTTGTAGGGGCAAAATTGTCAAAAACGCTCAAAATTCCCAAAGTCTCAGCGTCGCGGTCGATCGACTGCATTGCCAAAACGGGGGAAGCTACTGCCCGACAGTCGATTTGGAGCTCTTTTAGTCGATCTGGCAGTCGATTTGGAGCTTTTCAGTCGATCCTGGATGCTTTCGGCTCGAATTTCTCGTTTTCCGGTCCAAAACGTCTGCCGAGTGAATATGTTCTTTTTAGCCACCTACAAAACAAGAATTCCAACTTAAAAACCCAAAAATAGATCAAACATCTTCACACTTTGTACACTTTAAGCCTAGAAGCCAATAAATAAGAAAATGACCTAAGAACTAGAATAAACGACTCAAAACGACTAAAATCAATGCTAAACTCTAGCTAAAGCTACTAGGAAAAACACAACAATTACATGCAAATCACATATACCATCCACATATCATCATATATGCCAGCCGCATATCATCACATACACCAGTCACATATCATCACACATTACTGTCATATTCATCATACATATTTACTCGTATTAACATTCTAGTTATCTTATTTAGTTTTTTAGCTTGTGGTGCAGCAGATTCGTAAATGAAAACAACCTAGGACTGATCTAGCAAATCCTCATCCTTAGAAGAAGAAATTTATGCATAAATAGAACAAAGAGTATATATGGTTCAGGATGTCTCCCAACCCTCTCTTCAAACTTATCGAGAATTTAACTGACGAACAAAAAGTGGCAGTGAGGGAGATTGAATTTGGTGGAATGTTCCAACTGTCAACTCGAGAAAATCATGTTGAGTTGATAACATTTCTAGTGCAAAATCTTGATTGCTGTAGATGCTCCATTAGAATGGAGAATGATGAGTTGAAAAGCGAGGAGGAGGATGTAGTTTCTATGTTTGACTTGTCGATGGGGGAAAAACCCATTACAAAAGCTTTAGTTGGAAAAGGTATTCTTAAATTTTTTTACATTAATTATATTAATTTCCCTTTATTATGCTATTATACTTATGTATCCTAAATAATTTTATTTTCAATGCATATTCTAAAAGATGACGACAACTACAAAGATTTGGTGAAAGAATAGCAACGACATTGGGGAGTTACAAATGTTGTGCCTTTTACATCTAAAATTGTCGAGGCTCTGTAGGCAAGGGTTGACTGTGTTGATGACTTCAAATGTGAATTTGTCGTGTTTGTTGTCACCACCATGTTCAAGTCGCACCAAGACCGAAAAGCAAACTATAATATCCTGAAATATCTTCAAGACGTGAACGAGATAAAGAATCTCAACTGGTGCAATTTCATGATCCACTGCCTAATTTTGTCAATTGAAGAGTGGAAGACAATCACAACCTCGAATAAGTTTTTCGCAGGACCTGCAATTTTCTTACTGGTAAGCATATGTGAATTACTACTATATAAAGAGATATAAAACACTAGAAAATAAAATTCTCTAACACTAATGTCTTTTATGCAGTTATGCTATCTAGACCGGATGGAGTTCAAGGTGCGGAGAGAAATTCACGAACATTCTCAATTTACTCATATTAGGAATCAAGTGAATTGGAGAAGAGAGTAAATGAGAAGAAATCTAGGGGGTTTGGAATGGGAAAGGTTGTTGAGAGGTTGGCGAAGCAAGAAGACGATGACAAAATGGTAAGTGATTATTATAAGATGAAAAAATAAAATAGTAAACCCTAAAAATGAAAAACTAAAATATTTAACTTACATATACATGTTTTTTTTTACAGAAGGACTCTGCCATTGTACACATTGAAGAAGGGTCAACAAAAAAACTGGTGATGGTTTTGAGGAAGATGACTGAAGCAGTCAATTAGTTCAGAGGTGTCAAGAATGAGATCAGAAAAACAGAATCGACAAATGATATTCTTATAACACCGTTTGGACTAATATTGAGCTCTAAAGAGAAAGAGCTAACTGAAGAGCAGCCAAAACCGAGCCAGAAATCACCACCCCCGAATCTCCAACCAATAAAGCACTAAGCCATAAATCACCATCCAAAAAACCACCAAGCTAGAAATCACCAACTGGAAAACCACCAAGCCAAAAAATCGGTAGTATCTTAGAGGATGATATGTTCGATGATCCAGAGATTGCAGCTGAGATTTTTGAGTTAAGGGATGCCTTATGAAAACTTAAAAAGGTGACAAAGAGAGAGGTGCCAAATAGAATATCACCACCCAAGTTTTCTTTAAGATTAGAAGATATTGAACTGATGGGTGATTTTTGTGCTGGTGTTGATGTTGATTGTGATGGTGATGATGGTAGTAATAGTGATGGTGGTGGTGGTGGTAATGGTGATGTTGGTGGTAATGTCACTAGTAGAAATTGCATTCTAGAACAGAACATCCTGATGCATCCAGAAGGGTATTTAAAATACTGTTTTGGATTAAACTTTCTAGAAGGGTATTTGAAGTTACCGTTTTTGATAGATGATTTTTCAAAACGGTTTTACAATACCGTTCTCGAAAGTAGACATTCCAGAACAGTAATAGAAAAGCCGTTCTGGATTATAAGTCTACAGAACGGTATTCGAATAACGTTGCGAAATGTGTACATTCCAGAACGGTATTAAAATAACATTCTGGAATGTACACAATGCAGAACGGTTTTATTAAAACAGTTCTGGATTGACGTACATTCTAGAACGGTATTGTAAAACCGTTATGCAATTTGTACATTTCAGAACGTTATTTGAATATCGTTCTGAAATGTACGTCAATCCAGAACGGTATTATTAAATCCGTTCTCGAGAATCTTTTCTAATTAAATACCACGGAAATGAAATTTTTTTGCTGCCCAATATAGAACGCTAAGTCAAAATACCCATATTTTTCCTTTATAGAATATAGAACGCTAAGTCAAAATACCATCCTCGAAAGTCTTTACGAATTAAAAAAAAATATTTCAACAAGTATCAGCCGCCCATGTTTTTCCTTTCCGAATTGGATCATGATGTTCACATCCCCCGACTCAACATGACAATCCACCACCACCGGCAGTCCTCCAGCTCCAGGCCACAACAACTCGGGCCAATCGCTACCACCACTGACAGGATTCGGGCTGAGCCACCACCACCGAAAAAACCTAAGGTAATGTCATTACTGCACATTTTACATCGTTGTCGTTGAAAATTGCCACCAAACTAGCCGCATCTCCGATCTGCAGTCCGTCCCCGACCACCGCGCCATCCCCTCTAAAAATTTCCCTCATCTCACCCCGTTCTTCACATCTGTTGTATGATTGTAGATGGTGTGTTCTATATAACTTTTTTCTTCTTTTGCTATTGCCCAAAAAAAACAAAAAAACCCTAGCCCCTTTCTTCAGTACCCTAATTTTCTGGGGAGATAACAAAAAACATGGATTGCCGAAGAAAAACCCTCACATATTCAAGCTGGCATTCAATCTCCCTCCGAAGTTGAAAACTCTATTGGACCTGCACTCGAAGTGGGATGAGAAGGGCAGTGTCATCAAGAATTACTAGTCCTTCGGAATCGTTTCGAACCCCAATTTCCTCGTCGTACGGGCACGTACGGATCTTATCGTCAAGAGCGATGCTCTCCAGATGCCACCCACCGGCGACGATGCCGTATCGGAGTTCGAGCAGATCGACAGCGGCAGCGAGCTCGAAGAAGATGGTGAGTGCTTGTTTGCTTGTGCTTGTTATTTGCTGCTAATTGCCTCTTTTTTCTGAATCTAGTATGTCCTTCACCTCTAGTTATGTCATCATTTTTTTAAAAAATTATATGTTTGTTCTTTCAATTTAATTTCTTTCCTCTATTTTCGTTTGCTTAGATTATGGATGATACATGAATAATTTACTTTTATGCATATTCTATGCAGGGATTGCAAGAAGCCCAACCAACAGTTGGAACTGCAAGCCGAGGAGGTAGCATAATTTTTGGCACATGTTTTTTTTTTTTTTAATCAATAGTAAGTTGTATCTAATTGTATTTAAAAATTTTGAATTCCTAGGCAGCAGTGCTGTTACGCAGAAGTCCTAGATTGAAATTTCTGAGGTGAGCAATGCTTTGTTGTGTTTATTTTCTACTAATTACCAACACAATATTTTAAAATCATCTGTCCTTATATAACCTGCTGATTAGGGATTTGCTTGATTTGTCATCATTGTCTTCTTCGTGTTCTGTGTATATCAGTACTTGTGCATCTTAAGATAATCTCCAATTTGATATAGAAGAATCCAGGGGCTTTATTTGGGAAATTAGATGGATTTTTGTCCTTAATATCAAATTATAATATTTTAATTTGGTCATATTTCAATTTAAACCATTTGTTTGCTTATGCTGAAGTTTTTTTCCCTCTGTCTCTCTCTCTCTCTCTCTCTCTCTCTCTCTCTTATTTTTGGTATATCATCAATTCATGACTTATCAATTTGTCTGAATTTGTATTTGTCAGCATGTCTTAAGTTTTCCTTCTCACAATTTAATTGTATGGAGTCTAGGAATATAGTTCTTATTTTTTAACTTTTTATGGCTCAGAAAATTAGTAAAATCCGCTGAAAGTTGCTCCATTTCAGCCACTGCAAAATTTTATACGTAGAGATCATGTGCAAGAAGCAGATATATCATGTTCAAGAAGTTGTATCTATTGAGTCGTGCCTTTTTAGCTGTACTATGTGACTATATCATACTTGACTTTATGTGGTTAGCCTTATTGAAAGGATCTGTCTTCGTTATTATATTTCTAAATACGTAATAATCAAGCATACATGCGCAATCTTATTGATGTTTGTCATACTTTGATTGTTAAGTTTAAAATATGTAGTTGTATAAATGAAATTACGATAAATATTTCTTAATACTTTATTATATTTTGTGATACATTAACCAATATCCGTGATAATTTACCCGCAAAATCTATCTTTGGTTGACAGCATAAGAATAATCCAATTAATTAGAGGCATATAATACCTTGAATCTTAATCATGATTGTGTTGACACATATCTTTTTAAAGGTACATTGCCTCAGACTGTGATGCGGTAGCGATTATACATGACGAGCAAGGCTATGCCAAAGAGCCTGAAGATGCATGCAGTTGCCGATGTTCTCAAAGCTGGTTTGTATTCTTCCCTATTTACTATGTCAGGTGTCACACAAATTTAGACTTATAACTATTTAGTTGTAGATGATTTAGTTACTTTTTCTTCCATGTATATTCCTATTTAATTATTTTGGGATGGCACTAATCCATCATTTACCTCCAATTGTGAGTTGGGTGTTTGGTTTCTTCCATGATAATAGAAGAATGTTATGGTTTTTCCAGTTAAGTGTCAGTGTGATATTTATTTCTATTCTGTCTTGATGATACCATACCTGTAAATTTTGGCGAGTAGACAGTTCGATTGAAGAATATACTTGTGATAATTATATAGTATAATCAAATAATAATTAATATACCAACTATATTTTGGATATCCTCTCCTATAACTTATGTATGCAGATAATGCAGCTATATCATCTTAACTAATTTTCAAAATTTCATTTGAATTTTGTGAATTGTAAGGCAGGAATGCCTGGTGCAACCACATTAAAGGATTGCACAAAATTGGAAAGCATGGTGAGAAAGCAGGTTGCAGATGACCGGCCATATGCTGCAATATATGTAGCTCCTGCCGTTGCACTTGGGTCATGGGGCCTGTTAAAGGGTTTCAAGGTAAAAATAAAAATAAAAATAAAAATGCTTATCACTACTTGATTTTCTAGCATCTTCCTTCATCCCTCAAAATGACCAGCAAATTGCCACAATTGGTTCAGTTAGCAAGTGCAAGGTATTGTTGTTGCCAAGGATAGTCTGATTGAATATCTAAAAGCAAGATATTTCAAACTTGTTTTATGTGGTTTATTTTTGTTAAATAATTAAATATTCCTTTGTGATGTGGTCATGTGCATGGGTATTATGCATTCCTTGTACACACTGTATGCAGATTTTTTGTTTGTTTTTGGTATCTCCCATTTTTTCCATTTCTCCTATAACATCAAAGTGAGTAGAAGGCCTTAACAGTATTAGTAAGTCATTCCATGATGCAAACCTTAATCAATCAAACGATGAAATCGTTCTTTTCTTTATTTATGGAATGTGTGCATATGATGTCATGGTGGAAAAATATTCGAAAGCCAAAATAATCTCATTGGACCAGAAAGCTCTTGAACTTCTTGCGGAATGATCCATGGTTGTGATTTTGCCTTAAAAGTTACATAACCATTGGCATGTGCCAGTTGCGTTATGGCATTCTCTGTTGTTATTGTAATTATCACCAAGCTATCAATCACTGTTAACTAAGCTAATTGTAATATGCTGATGTTTTTTGTTGATTGTGAGTTTGAAACTCTGTCTATGATTCGTTATGCTGCTTGCTGATAAAGAAATATATTTCCAGGTTTTTTGGTGGAGGTTCCTTGGAAGAGGAAGAGAAGGTTGCGAAAGGTGATGATGTGATCGTTGAATTAGATGCCACACTTGAGGATCTGTATATAGGGGGAACTTTGAAGGTACTAAGCTTAGCCACCAAAGACCAAGTTAACTTTTTATTAGAATTAATTCCTTGATCAGGAATTTTTTTTTTTTTTTTAATGTTCATTAATTGCCACTAGTAAAAAAAACATATTCTAGAACAGACATTCTAGAACGCCTCAGGTAAAGGCGTTCTAAAATATCATCTGGTGGCATTTTCGTAATAAAAAATTCATATACTAGAATGCCTTAAAAAAAGACGTTCTAGTATATGCGATATCTAGAACGCCTTTAACAAAGACGTTATGGTATATTCGATATCTAGAACGCATTTAAAAAAGACTTTCTGGTATATTCGATATCTAGAACGCCTTTAAAAAAAACGTTCTGGTATATGCAATTATTTAGAACGTCTTTTAAAAAGGCGTTCTAGTATATCATATTATTTAGAACACCTTTTCTAAAGATGTTCTGAAATATAATTTTTTTTTCACTTTCGTCTCAGTTTGCCCTATCTCCTTTCCTCTCCTCTCATCCAAGTTCATCTCCCTTCGAATCCTCCAAGGCGGCGGACCCGGTCACTGGGAATCGGCGGCTCTCTCCTCTCATCCAAATCCATCTCCCTTTCATCCAAATCCATCTCCCTTCGAATCCTCCAACGTCAGCGCGGGCTTCGGGCTGACTGGATTCGACGGCCGGAAATGACGGTGAGCGCCCCACGTCGCGACGACGACGGTGATTCTACGGCGGGGAGGCAACCTGACTCTTGGTGCTGGGTCCGTGCGTTCGGGCCTTTTGATTTTGGGCTGTGAGTTTGGGATAAAGGTGGTGATGGGCGCGGGCTCACGGTGTCTGCGATTTGCAGGCGATACCGTTGTCGGGGGTGGCAGTGGATGAATTGTAGTGGGGGATGATGTTGTATAGGTCGGTTTTGGTTCAGGTTCCTGATTGAGATGGTGGGACGGGTTTCCGGCGATTGTGCATTTCATATTCGGAGGATAGGAATGCCGAGGAAGTCGAAGCTTCCCTGAGAAAGAAACCAAGAAACCAAGAAACCAAAGTAAATAATGATTAATGCTTTTTTTTTTGGTGTGTGTATTTATTTTCTGATATTTTTGTTTATGTTTACACAGGAAAGAAAAACACCCCTTGAAATCGAAGCAGCCGATCGGCTTATTTCATTTTCTCGAATGAGCGACGAGCTACCTTGGCTGCAGAGAGCAAGAATGTCTTGGAGGTAAAATTGAAAATATTAATTCTTGATTTTCAGATTTAATTTGATATTATTTAATTAAAATTTGGAGCTAATTGGTATTTATCGCCCATCCGTAAGTCTCTATGTGTGTGAATACATTTTGGGAAAGTTCAGAGATAAAAGCTGGAAAAATTGTTTTTAGGTTTGAATTCCATCATGCATTCCTGTTTTACTCTCTTACATTCAGCTACATTATGTATTATTTTGCTCGAAAGTTTTGGATGGAAAAGAAAAAATGGAACTTCGTTTTTTGCTGTGCTTGAAGTTGTTTTTTGGGGCATTGCTCTATGAAATTGGTGCAATTGACATGGATGGAGGGTTTGTTTGAATTGCTTTGATTGGGGGAATAATGAATCAGCCCTGTTGTGCTGTCTTTACAGGCACAACTTTTACATATTTCCACGACAGGAATTATTTTGTCCTAACCTTGAGTGTATTGCCTTGTCCTGGTGTTGTTAGTTCTATTTGGAGATTTTAAACTCTTAAATAATCTCAGGAATATCTTATTATCCAGAAGCCAAGAGGATGAAGCACTGACAAGGCTAGACTCAGTATACAAGGATGAGTTCCTTGATTCGTCCTCTAACCTGAGAAATGGTTCAGAGTTGGTTAGGATGGCTGATATTCTATTTGCTGAGAGAATAAAGAACACGATCAATGAATGRCGTGCTGGATTATTAGGGAATAGAAATATGGTACCTGAACTTYGTGGAGATTCGAATGACACGAATCAGAAATTCCAGAGCACGTTCTTCCAGATGCGTCCGACCCTTTTAGCAAATGGCTTGACTTCCCCCCAGCTGAGGTTGATTAAAATGGTAATACAATTTTACTACTCATCCTTGTTTACTTTTTTTGTTGCCGTCTTCAGATTCAGCCACTCTCGAATAACTGTCGACATTGATTAGATTTAACATTTTTTCCTTCATTGAATATCGATACTAGATTTCTTGTTAAATATTTTTGAAGCTTTTTAACACAGTATCATATGTGTTCTTTTCATTATTTGATGTAATCCTTGATGACGTACGTTTTCATGTAAGACTAATGTTTTGTCGCATAAGCACAGGTTACTATGAAGCATTTTAAAGATCTTGCTTATGTTCACGTGACCGGTAAAACTTGTCGTTCACAACCATTGGTAGTCTATACAGAGATATCAAATCCAATGGTCATATATATACCAACATAAATCCAAGCGTCCCTGGAGTGTCCAATTAAGTCAGGGTATGTTTGACTAGATGTATCATCATTATGTAGACTGTATAAATTTATTTATTTAAGGTTAAAAGGTCAAATACACCCTTGATGTTTACTCCATTTTATAGGTAAGCCCCTAAAATCGTTTTAGGTACAAATACTCTTCACGTTTGGGAAAGGTTCAAATACACCCATAATGTATATATATTTTTTAATAATGCACCTGCACTTAAAGGTCCACTAAAAGAGAATTGACTATTTATGTGAGGCATTGTTATTGTTTAGTAATATGATTGTTATAAAGTTAATTGACTATTTATGTGTGGCGATGTATGTGATGGTTCAGTCCAGTCACAGGCACAATCATACCTAAAGCGAAAAATAGTTGAGCAGAGCACACAACACTTAGCCACCTCTCTGGAAGCACAAAGTTCAGGAAGCTCTCGATTTAGGAATGGGATCAAAAAGCATAATTTACGTAAACTGAATGCTTATCGGTGTACATGACAGATGGGCCTACTGAAGTGCGTATCTGTTTTATAATGAGACAGAGGTATGTGACTATAGTTAGTTCCACTTGGTATATCACTAATTACTTTATCAGGTGGATCATCTAAACAGTAGTGATAATTCTCCATCTGAATGAACTAGAGATTGGGCATTTCTGCTAACGAAGTTTGTAAAGTTCATAAAATTGTATGTTCAACTTAAAATTAAGCAGAGAAATTTTTATTAGTTCTAATACTTAATTTTAAAAAATTGACCTTCAGTTTAATTTTGAACTAAGAAATGGACCCTAGAAGCTAAAAAAGGTTCGATCATTTTATTTGGATTTCTCGAACCGAGAGATCCATGAATTGGAATATTAGGGACGCTTGAATTTTTTCCATGACCCCCAAAACAAAATGTTGAATTCGCCTCTTTCATTTTTCTCATGAAACTCCATTAAAATAACTTTTAAGTTCTTGGATGGAACCTTAGAATACACTCAAACGTTTTCTGTTTTCTTGAGTGAAAGTTGTACCGCAATAAGCTTAGAAATAGTTGGGATTAAAGTTGACTGACCCGTTCCTCATGACATAATCACTACAGACTATTTAACAGTTGTCTAACATTACATATTTTAGCAAAGAAATTGGGAGAATCATAATTTCTAATAGGAAAATAAAGAATTATAATATAACATTGAAAGTCCTAGCCAGGGTAAAAACAATAGCAACTCAATTAATATTTGAATGTTGAAAACATTTCCTTTTTCAAATATCTCTGTTTATGTTGATATATTCTTGAGAACTTTGATATTCAGAATATTTATTTAAAAACTATTGTAATATTGGAACAGTCATATTAACGACAATGTTGGATAATAGACTCTGGATAACTGAAGCCTGACTTCTTTACGTATTTTTAATAATTATTGCAAGTTATTTCATTATCCTTTGGATGAATTAAGTGATAGTTGTTATCAAACATTTTGCATAAAAGTTTCACATAACATATGATTCTTTATATTCAATAGGCACTGATGATAGTTTATAGGTTGAATTCTAACACAGAAACATCCGTGAAGTTATTTTCAACTATCATAGCATTGACTTCGCGAGACTCGCACCATTATTTAGTAAATTATGGATATGTCACAAGTGAGAAAATGCATTTATAATAACACTAAGAGAATGCTCCAAATATTTTAAACCGTAATAAAGACGGACATTTGTGAGTATTGTAACAGTATTTTACCACATTTTGAAGCTCCAGTCTTTTATTTTATTTATATTTTCTTCTTTCCGATATTTGTTCTCCATGTATTGTCTTGGAAATGTTGTTGAAAAGATAACGTGCTTGGGCTGCAGGAGTTATTTTTGCCCCATTCTTTATATATTATTATCTCAATCTAACTAGTGTTAGGATCTAAGGTTAGTCGAATTCAGAAATTTTCTGAAATATTTTTTGTCCTCTGTGATTGTTTTAGCCTTCTTAACATGTTGCCTCCTCAATTATTCGTTTTTAACACTTCGCCACTTAATCTTTCTTTGGGACCTTACTCGCTTTCGCGCGTTTCAATCCCTCCCATTCATCTCACTTCACAGGACCCGCACAAAACACGGGGCATCATCGCTATGGAATTCGAGTTCCGTTACAGTGAAATTAAGTTGCAGCTACGTTACTGCTAGCGATGAGAGTAGTAATAATATTTGTAAAAATGGCAGTATACGGGAGGGATGAGAGGAGCGCGTGGAGGTGATAGTAGTTGGGAGCAGGAGAGATGTTGTACTGGATTTTTGCTCTGGCTCGCCTTTTCTATCCCGTGTTTTGAGATTTTGGTACTTTGTGCTGCTCTAATCTCAATTTTGGCGTTAAATTCCTAATTTGTGTCGGCTTTTATGTGCTTGTGCTTTAAAAAATGGGAATTGAAATTACTTAAAAGTTGGAGATACAGTGTCGTATCATTCAAGTTTAGGTCAGGGAAGTGTAATTAGTTTATTTGTTATTTTGCTCTGGTAGATTTTAATGTATAATCATAGATGATTCTACACGCATGCCTATGAATTGATAAGCGATTTGTAGTCTAAAAATTTATTGACACGAGTTACAGTTATGTAATCCATGCACAATGATGATACTGAAATCATAAAGAAAATAAAAACCACACGCCATAATCATGAACATCCGATTGGTATCAATTAAATGATATTTAAAAGCGCTTGATATGGCATTGCCAGGATAAATACCACTTGCCTTTTGTTTTGGATAAACTTGCTATATAATTTTTTCATAAAAATCTTTGTCCTCGTGTTTCAGGCATGTATACGGATTTCTTTGCTTAACCTAAAACTTTGACTATATGGCAGGAATGTTCTTGGTAATGACTCAAAAAAGGGGCAACTACAGCAGAGGTTGACTAGCCCAGGTCAAACATCTGAACTCAGTTATCCTTCTGACCTGTAGTTAAATGTTCATTTAGTAGGTCAAACACTGTACTTGCATCTTACTATAAAGTGATCTCTATTTTGTTGTGTTGTTTACTGTTGAAAGCCTTTGTGGACCAGACTATTAATTCCTAATTGCAAGGCAGATTGGAATATGTCAATCATTATTTTTTCTAACTTTTTTTTAGTTCATAAAAAACAGGCAGTAGAGCATCCTTTTACAATTCTGTGGTTGATGCATTTTTGTTGTTAACGCTACTAATTAAGCAAACACATTTTAACTTCTGAATGGTGAGTCTTTGCCAGTTTCATTGTGTTTGCTGCTAATTATGCATTAGGGGCTTGCTATTGAAAAGTTATAATCAGTTGTGCAGAATACAATTAGACCGAACTTTGACCATTTTCCAGGTTTTTTTAAGCCATTGAGAGATGGCAGCAGTAGAAAGTGAAAATCATCTCGGACAAATTACTTGTGGGTCCTTATTGCAGCAATTGCAGGCAATTCATTCTTGAATTATTTTAAAATTTTATTTTATGCTCTATGTTTTCTCTGATACTTTAATATTCTGGCATATTGAAAAAAAATGACGAAGAACGAGACAAAATGCTCTATGTTTTATTGCAGGAATTTTATTTTATTTTATGCTCTATGTTTTATTGCAAGAATTTTATTTTATTTTATGCTCTAAGTTGGTGAAACTGACGAAGAACGAGACAAAATGCTCCTTCAGCTGGAGCAAGAGTGCTTGGACGTCTACAAGAGGAAAGTTGACCATGCTGTGAAATCGAGGGCCCAGCTTCTTCAGACATTGGCAGATGCTAGAGTTGAACTCACTAACCTCCTATCTGCCCTTAGCGAGAAGTCTTATGTCGGCATTGTGAGTGATTATTCTTCAATTGCATGTGCACTCAAAAAATAATAATAATAATTAGCACTTGGTTGATAAAAAAAAAAAAAAAAGAGGGCAAATTCTGTTTCTAATTGTGCTTATCGTCTTATTTTTGCTTTTGCTACAATGTGTGGCTTCTTTGCAGCCTGAGAAGACATCAGGAACAATTAAAGAGCAGCTTGAAGCTATAGCTCCTGCGTTGGAAAAACTGTGGGAATAGAAGGATACAAAATTAGAGAGTTTTCTGATGTTCAAGAACTATTGGAGTGTAAGAAACAAATTATTTGTGGATAACTTGAATGGTAGCAAAATAGGTACTCATCGTCTTTAAGTGATTTCTATTTTTAACATTTGTTGATCGTGTATTTGGCGACTTGTGTTGTTTGTATGACATCTTTTGGTGATTGTGTATTATTGTGATTAATGGATGATTTTTGGATTATTTAAATAATAGGTGTTTTGTTAAAAAATTGTGATTTAATGAGGTATGAACAGCTCTGATAAGGGAGAAAAATCAAAAAAAAAGTTGAATTCCAAAACTGTCAAATATAGAACGGATATCAAAAATCCGTTCTAAGAAAATAGATTTTCTAGAACGTTTATTTTGAAAAGGCGTTTTAGAAACTTATTTTCTAGAACGTTTTTCTCAAAGGCGTTCTAGAAAATGTATTTCTCTAGAACGTCTTTTTCGAAAAGACATTTTGGAAAATGTATATTTTAGAACGTCTTTATTTTTTAGAACATCTTTCTCAAAGGTGTTCTAGATAATGTATATTCTAGAACGTCTTTTTCGAAAAGACGTTCTAGAAAATGTATATTCTATAACGCCTTTTTTGTAACCGTTCTAGAATGTTATTTCTAGAACAGATTAACTGGGAAAAATTGTTTTTTAGAACGGGTAAATTGTTTTTCTAGAACGTCTCAAATAACAATTCTAGAATATCCGATATTCTAGAACGCCTCAGAAAGCTGTTCTGGAAAGTCAGATATTCTAGAACAGCTCTATACAGAACGCCTGGGTAGGGTGTTCTAGAATTACTGAAACAGGGCGTTCCAAAAAAGTGTTTCTGCATGCATAAAGTTTAATATATTGTAGGCCAAAAAATGACTTCTAGTAATCCATCCTGGCAGATTATTTAGCTTGTCTTATCCTAGGTGGTCCAACACATTTCCCCCCTTTAAAGAGTCCATGCACCATTGTCACTCACATTATTATTATTATTATCATTATATATTTTTTTATTATGTGAAGAAACTTGCACACGTAAAATGAAACAACTGTCTCTTTGTATTTTAAAATTTTTATAAACTACCATAGCATCAACATCATTGGCTTATTTATGATATTTGAAATATGAAATCCACCAGGTTTGGAGGGTGAAAAATGTTTTAAAACCATCTCTAGGGAAGAGGCGCTGCAACTGTAGGAATGAGGTTTATCACAAGCAAATTGGTCTTGGGATGTTTCAGCAGATGACAGAGCAGGTATGTTTTTCATAACAAGAAACTCGATTACGTTGCATCAACTGTTTATTGGCATTTTTCATCTTTCCGTTGCAAGAAACTCGATTACGTTGCATCAGCAGATGGTCAAGTAAGCTCTCTTTTTAATTTGAAGTAAATAGATAATTTTCAGTTTCGAATAAATGGATGCCTTAATTACTAAATTTGTACGAGTACAAGGAATGATTGTGTTAGGTGGTAATATGTTGAATTTTTACGATAAGTTCTTACGTTTTCATTTTGCAGAAACTGGTATTTTATAAAGACGGTGAGCCAATAGTTGATGGTGAACCTGGAGATCTTAAGGTTTTATGAAGACTTTATCCCTTTTTTTTTTGGATTTCATATAGTTGAATAAAAAAATATTATTGTATTAATATTAGTTTTAGTTTGCTGTGACTTAGGTTTTATTGAATTTTAGTGTTTTCTTTGGTGATATAATTAATATAATCACAATATTTATTATTAGTGGTTTTGGTGTATTCCTGCTTTCATTTCATTTTCTTTAAAAAAATTTAAACTTTCAAGAAGGTAACTTTTTTAAAATGTTTCTAGAAAATGGACTTTTCAGAACGTATTTTTTAAAATTCGTTCTAGAAAATGGACTTTCCAGAACGTCTTTTCTAAAGACCGTTCTGGAAAGTACAACTTTCCAGATCGTTATTATCGAAAATACCGTTCTAGAAAGTTATACTTTCCAAATCGATTTTTCGAAAATACCGTTCTGGAAAGTATCACTCTCCAGAACATCTTTTTGAAAATACCATTCTGGAAAGTGTCACATACCAGAACAGTATTTTCGAAAAGATGTTCTGGAAAGTGGCGGATTAACATGGGATGGTACTGTTCTAGAACAGAAAATTTATTTTCTAGAACGCCTTATTTTCACCCTTCTAGATTGGCAGAGTCACTATAGAAGGTACAGAAAGGCGTTCTCTAGGCAGAATTACCCTTCTAGACATGCAGTTTCCGCACTAGTGTGTTGATGTTGATGTTGATGGTAATAGTGATGGTGATGATGGTGATAATGATGATGATAGTGTTTGTGAAGATGATAATGATGAAGTTGGGAAGGTGACCCCATTCGGTAAGTCGATTCAAAAGGTATTCATTGTAGTATTTTTTGAAAATAATATATCAGTATTAAAATTTGAATATTGCACTATTTGCATTGATAAGTAAAATAAATAATTATTTCTTGTCGCATTCAATAAATCTGTCTGCTTGACGAGTCTGAGGATGATATTGTGGATGTACTCTAAAGAAAGAACTCAAAGAGAAAGTGTAAAAATCTGCCGTTGGATTTCAGATCTCCTTTCTGAATAGGAAATAGTTTAAAACTGGATAACTTGTTACAATGAAGGAGAAAATCATTTCAGAGTATTCATTCTTCAAACCAACTCAAGAAACGAAAAAGTAATTCTTAAGTTTTTTAATTTTTGTTTCTTAGAAGTAATGATGAATATATGTATGTGTGTATATATATGTTTTTTTTTTTTTGTGTGTGTAAATGATATGTGCATAATTTATGTGATGATATATACAAGATAAATGTGATAATATATCAATTATGAATATATTAATCTTTTGTTTTCTAGGATTAAAAATGAATTTTATGAAGTTTTTGATGATATGTTCATGGTCTATGTGATGATATCTACAGGATCTATGCGATGATATATGAATATGTTATTACTTTTCTTTTTTACTAGGACTGATGATGAATATATATTTGTAATTTGTGATAATATATGGATGATCTATGTGATGATATATCAAATATGGATCTCTTCTTCTTCTTCTTCTTCTTCTTCTTCTTCTTCTTCTTCTTCTGGGATTACAAATGAATTCTCATGAAGTTCTTGATTATTATATGTTCATAGTTTGTGTGATGATATGTGAAAGGTTTTTGTGATGATATATGGATATGTTATTCTTTATTTTCTACTAAGACTGATGATGAATATATATTTTTTCTAGGATTACAAATGAACTTTTAAGAAATTTTTGATGATGATATGTGCATGGTTTGTGTAATGATATGTTCATAGTCTATGTGATGATATGTTCAGGGTCTGTGTGATGATATATGAATATGTTTACAGATGAATCTTTATAGGATTTCTTCTTCTTTTTTTTTTAATAGGAAGATGATATTTTATGTTTGTTGTGATGATATATGCATAGTCAGGAGCTCTCCTCTTACTATCTCCATGTTTTATTTAAAATATCATTGAAGTACTGTTCGATGGGTGTGGAACGGTTTACACACTCTCAGAAAGTCAATGAGTTGTCCAAACAATCATCGACGCCTAATGCATCAAGCTAAATATTGATAATAAGAGGAGAGCACCTGGATAACCTAAAAGAGTGTTTTTCTCAACAATGCCTCATGTAAGTACTCGATAAATTTATATATCGTCAAATATTAGACAAAGCTCAGACTTATCAATTATTAATTATGCAGGATCAGATGAAAACGGATTTAAAATATAATGAGGATGGGAGAAAGAAATCTTTCAATAATATACTTGATAATGAGCATAATGGGCAATGTCAATATTGATGATGCAGATCTAGTAAGTGTGTGAGTGTGTATGTGTCTATTTATATAAATATTTGGTGAGTATACATTATGATGTTCCAATAGTATTTAAAATGACAGGTATTTTTCACTGTATTGAAAGATCGTCATTATTGGATTGTGTGCTTAAATTTCAAAGATCGTGCAATACAAATAATTGATAACAGACGCTTGCAAAACGCACCAATATTTCAATTCATTACGGAAATGGCCCTTAAAAGATTGTAAGTACTCTGCGACAATAATTACACATTCATATCTCACAAAAATAAAAACAAATTTTTCTTCCTGTACTGATTGTATCTCATTATATTCAATTATCCCAAGCATCAGCATTCGACAGATATTTGGAACTCAATAATTTGAAGAAGAATGTCAACGTGCAAGAATTTTTGCAATCAATTATTAAAATGCCATGGAGATTATCAAATACATTTGATGATTGTGAAATTTATTGCATGAGACAATTAGAAACATATAAGGGGAAGTTGGACGTGGATGGGTGGAATGCAGGATGCAAGTAAAACTAATTATAAGTTTATACTTACTTTCTTTGTATTTTTTGATTTTTATTTGTTTTCCTTGTATGTCTTTTCAATAGGAAAGGATTTGCTGAACACATTGAGAGCAAAGTACTGTTCAACAGTCATAATGATGGAAGATAATATGAGGAAGAAACAAGTGTTGAAAGATGTGAGGCATGTGATTTGTCTGCTGTATTGATATTCTGACAATTGAAGAGTATAAAAAATATTGTATAATTTCTTTAAGTTGAGGTGTTGAAAGATATTCTGGTTTCTGTTGTTTATGGTTTAGTTCATGCCTTTAGATTGTATGATATTTTCGAATTGGTAGGAGGCTGTGGTGATATAAAAGACATGTTGTTTAGTTCTGCAATATGTATGTGGTTGTTAGAAAAGAATTTTAGGATTATATGATATTTTCGAATTGTGATGAGATATTATATGTTAGTTTCTCATTTATAAGTTTTTTATTCTTTTTTTATGGGATTGCCAATGAATTTTTATATAATTTGTGATGATAAGTGCATGTTATGTGTAATGATATGTCAAATACTATTTTAAATATCAAATATTATCTTGCTTATAGAACAAGAATATTTGGGTATTTTTTTTTATTTGGGGCCCATTTTTACACTTCGACTAAGGCCTCCGAAAAAGACGGGCCGGCCTTGAGTGGAAGATTAGAGATTTGTCCATTCCAACTTAATTAAAAAAGGCATCTTTCATGAGCTACTTGTTTGAATAACGTTTGTATATAATGTTGATGTATTTTTAAGTTTAGTGATTAAACATGAAGAAAAGAGGAAACATGAAACTTGAATCAGTCGTGATATCACTACTACAAAACAGCCTTTCTACGTCGGTTTTTTTCTCCATTTAACGTCGGTTTTGCAACCGACGTCTTAACCACCGACGTGGAAAGTCACGTCGTTTTGGTAAAACCGACGTGGATTCTGTTACTTTCCTTGTCGGTTGATTTCTGAAAACCGACGTGAATAGTGTTAATTTTACGTCGGTTTTCAGTAATAACTGACGTGGATACGTGACCTTCCACGTCGGTTTTTTAAAAAACCGACGTGGACTCTTTGTTTTTCACGTTAGTTTTTAAAGAACCGATGTGGCTTTATTATTATTTTTTTTAAAAGGTACCCCATTCATTTATACCATCCCACCTAATAAATAATATATGATAAACGATCAGCAAAAACTCAAAATAACCAAAAAAGTTTAAAAAAAATTTGAACTCTGAATTAGAAACGACAAAAAAAATTATGCATACCAATCGGTTTGCATAAAAGGCGTTTGACGTTTGAATTACATGAAGTAGTGCAACACTAGTTCCTCTATAAAATCATAATAATTCACTTATTGGATGAGAAAACCACCACAAGTTGTGTAGTACGACACACAGTACAGTTTCCAAAATTGTGAAAAGCTCGGGAGTGCCGTTGATCAGAGCCCCAAGTTCGAAAGAAGCTGGCACCATCTGGGAGTTTCCTCGTCGAAGATGTACGTCAAGGTGAAATCAGGACCCCACTACCTCCAATCTGCCCGGGCAATACTATATTCATAAATAAGGTGAAATTTTCATTAAAACGTAATGGAGTGAAGGAGATTTTGACAGCTACAGCAAACGGGAAATAAATACAAACCAAATCATAAGACAGTATTGAAACAATGAAATGGAACCCAAACACCTTAACTATCATACATGTCTGAATTTATCTAAAGTTATATAGACATATGAGAATTGTAAGGGCTCTCTCAAAATTATATAATACACTGACACACATACTTTCTAATATAGGAAATTAAAAATGGAACCAAAACACATTAACTTTTATGTACAATATTGTTGTAAGAACAACCATTATGCATGGTCCCCCTAATTTCATTTTTGACAGAAAAAACACATATATTTCACATTTTTATGCAAGCATAGAGCAAAAGTCAAAAACTGTTTCAGTTAACCTTTCGTCTAAACCTTTCCCATACCAGCCCATTTCTATAATACAAGAGTCGTAGAGAAAAGAGAAACGAAAATAACAATATATAATAATTAAAAATCGATAGTGAACAATATGACATTGGTAGTGTTTTTACAAGGAATAAAGTGAACAATTTTTGAGAAATGATCGACAACAAAAATAGAAACATTACTCCATTGTGTACGTGGTAAACCCAAAATGAAATCCATACTAATCTCGCACCAAAGACGAGATGGTACTGGTAATGACCGATATAACCCGACATTCGAAGCGGCCGGAGTACTGCTGCCGCGGTCCTGGAGTACGGCTGCCACTGCCGGCTTAACAATCCCTGATGATACCTTGTCGAGCGTCTCTAGCAGAACCCATCTGCATGGATTCAGAAGTTTATAACAGCAAATACAATGTAAATGAGCAAAAACACCCCATAAAAAAGTAGTTGTATCTCTATAGCATAAGCACACTTACCCGTT
Source organism: Phtheirospermum japonicum (assembly GCA_014905375.1). NCBI lineage: Eukaryota > Viridiplantae > Streptophyta > Magnoliopsida > Lamiales > Orobanchaceae > Phtheirospermum > Phtheirospermum japonicum. The sequence goes on from BMAC01000702.1 coordinate 28,078, forward strand.
TCTAAGATCTTCAAATACATTGTCGATATATGATGAATTCCCGAGACTATTTAGTCAAAATCGAAATAACCTCTCTTCTCTGGAGATCTGCATGTCATCGGGTAGGGTTTCAAGAAATGGTATCTGTTTTGTTTCGGTCGAGAGCCCATTCCTGCAAATTAAAGCTCACAATTAGTTATATAACGGTTAGCAGGGCAATAAAGTGATAAAACGTTAAGCACTGTATATAAACAAATTAGAAAATGCATGGTGCTATCTGAATGACAGCTTGTTAAACCCGAGAAGATCAAAAGATGAAACTATCTTATTAATTATCTTAATTATATATTTTCAATATCTAGCTTATTTTAAATAATTAATTGCTAAACCCAATCTTCCCATTTTTTTTTTCAGTGGAGAGTTCAGTTTGTAAACATACCGTGTCGATAAGATTAATGATTCCATCATTGATGGAACGATATATTTGAAGCTCTCTTTCAAAACTTGACCAAAAATAATTCCAGTCATACAGAGGAAATAAATCTAAGTTACTAATTTCTTCGACCAGTATTTGTTATGCATACCAGGGCCAAAGCATATTGAATGAGAAAGTTGTCACTTGCTGCTCCATCAGGCTGATTAAAAAATAATCGACAAACATTACGATCCAGGTTTTGGCAAAAAGACAATCTTAAATAATTAAGTTAATCTTCAATGCAGAATGTATTATACACTATCTGGCAACAAAGGCGGTATAGAAGCTATTGCAACGCAGGTAGCTAATGAAATAATTCGTCAGCGTTCAAGAGCCTTATTTTACTATACGCCCGCGACAATTGTTTTTTCGTTATAACTTTTTTTAACTAATCAAGAAAAAAATATTGAATGAAAAAAATGCCTTAGACATTCCCGGAGCAGTTTTCGATGCTCTTTCTGCCTCTATATCATAGCTCAGTCGCTCCTCAAGAAACAGTGCGTTGGTACGGACCCACGCCGAGCAATCCCATGCTGCATCAAAACTAGCTAAATGTTAACCAAAAACAAAATTGAAATTTTTTCAGAATATGTAGCCATTAATTTTACCTAAAGGACTTGAGTCATCCTCAAAATTGGATACTTGAAATAATTCTCCTGTGTGAGTATTGTAGTAATTCTTCTCGGAACGTAGGATAGCCTTCTCTTAGTGTCCTATGAATTACTATCAATGTCTTGACAGCAACCTGTCGGTTAATTATAATCTGATTTCTCATATATTACAAGTAAAAATATAAATGATTTAAGGTTAAAAAAAAGGAAATGGGCACGTAGAACTTACAATCCAGTTGCACGTTTTTATCAATCTTCGCGATAATGCACGAATGCAGTAGGAAACATCTGCCTTTGAACGGTTTACAGATAATGTTGCAAATAGCTTTGAGGAAGAAAAAAAAAACGAGAAGTGAAAAATCATGCGATGATTAAAGCTGTGGTTTAAACATATCCCCAATTTAACTGTGATTAACGCTGCAGCAGAATAATAGCATATCATAATATCATCTAACCCCAAAAGATTACAGAAAATGTTAGGATATAACACCATTAACAAGGAGTTTTTTTTTTTCACTCAAAACAACGAGCTCATAAATAACCAACCATAACAGCGGTCACACGTTTTATCTTACGAAAACCATAAAATAAAGTYCTACAATTATAGAGTTCATACTCAATATACATATCCGCTCAGTAATTAGGATCCCTCCCGGCAACATTCACATAACCGCCACCCTGGTTCTGTCCCTGTCCACCATTTTGAGGAGGATACCCATTCTGACCCTGACCAAAGCTGTTCTGATTCGAGCCCTGCCCATACCCAGCATTTGGAGCAGGAGCATAACCACTCGGATTCTGTCCATTCGGCCAATATCCACTATTCTGATTCTGATAATGGTTTCCACCACCTGTATTAGGAGCATACGCATGATTATTATTAACACTGTTCTGATTTGGCCCTCCCATASCTGGAGCATACCCGCCTTGATTAGGCCCTGGTCCGGGCTGATACGGAGCTGACCCGTTGTTCRGCTCATACTGATAGTTCGGCCCATTGTTGTTGGCTGGTGGTGGTGGTCCTCTCGGCTGCTGATAGTTTCCAGGGTTAGTATTCGCATAGTTCTGCTGCTGCATACCGCCAGCGTTGGGAGCATTTTGTGGTGGTGGTTGAGGAGCATTTTGTACTGCTGCTGAAAATCCGACTTCACATTGACGTTCAAAGGAAATTCGTAAAACGACATTATGATAAATGCCTGGACTCTAAATCAAGTTTTCATGACCTATATCAAATAGATTTTCAATAATGAAGCTTTTGTCATTGTTCTAAGCCCTAACCCTAACCCTAACTTAAACAACCATCCCAAAACCAAGATCAATCTCATAAATCTAAATATATAATGAAATCAGAATTGGTCCTACATACATAACCAATCAATTGCATCTGAGAAAGACAAAATTATACCTCTTCTCCCCGCCGGTGTAGTAGTCCTGAGGATCAAAATCAGGATCGCTATCAGAATCCTTCTCGTGCTTAGGGTTTATTCAGTTCTGCCAAAGTCATAATTCCACCACTTCGGCCGCCGCCACCGCCGTCTCCGCGTCTCTGTCCACCAGAAGTCGAGCCCCCAGCTTTAGGTTTAGCGGCGGACCGAATATCGTAAGAGCGGGAGGCAGGTGGCGGCGAAAGGGATCGAGATCAAGAGGAAGAAGTAGAGAATTTAGAGGGTGAATACTAAGGTTGAGGCTGCGCCGCCGGAGAAGACGGATCATCTGCGGTGGGGTTAGTGTTATCGAGGAAGGTGGAGACGGCGGCGTCGAGATCGAAAATGAGGCTGAGTGTGGTTGTTGAGCCAACCCTAGTCAAAAAGCTGAAATGATAAATGATAGACGGGGGTCTGTTTTCTGAGTTCTGTTTGGCCGCTTATATTAATTATATATTTATTGTATTTTATCATTTTTTATTTATAATATATCACGTCGGTTTTTAACTGAACCGACGTGGAGTTTTACTCACGTCCGTTTATTTAAAAACCGACGTGAGAAATATTTAACGTCGGTTATTGAAAAACCGACGTTAAATGACCGACGTGAAATCTCCTTTTCGTAGTAGTGTATGTCAACTTTTGTGAGATGACCTTTTGCAAATGTCTATTATTTTAATGTGAACATGAAATGGATGGAAGAAAAAGAGGAAAAACTATTGACGAATATATTCTCTTGGAGAATCACTTATTTTAGCTCATAAAATCTGCTCTAACGCATGACTCACATGAATGACCAAAATGGGATTAAAATAAATTCTAACAAGAATATGATATATACCATCACATTTAACACAAACATATCATCGCATATAAATATTCACATATCATCACATATATTTCTTAAAATATCATCACAAAAACTGCAAAACCAACACATCCACGCCCCCACCAGCGGAGTCAAGGAATTCAAAAACCTCCAAGAGCGAAAAATAAAACCAATAGTTTGTTTTGATGATTAAATGAAGACGAAATCAAATTAACTATAACTCACGAACAAACATATAACCTTGTCATAGAATCAGTCATCATGATTACAATAAAAATGATCGAATAAAAAACACCAGTTCAAATAATAAAAAATACAATTTGACAATAAAAATTAGCCACCCCTCTATTCCGTCATATATGAAAAAAAAACTAACTATCAACTGACTTTAAACTAATAGAACTAAATCTTAAAGAATGTGGTAATGGTGGAAGCTTTGAACTCGTATTTAGACTAACAACTATGAAATTCGAACTCAGTGTTGGATCGACACTCAGATGCACAGCATAACCATCTCTGACAAATGTAGAAATACCATCCTTAAAAAAATAGTATAGAATGAAAAAATAATGACATATTATAGAAAATAATATATAAATTACAGAAAATATTGAAATAAGAAAAAGTGAAAAAAATACTTGTAGACTTTCTACGGCTTTCTTAGTTTGTGACTCTGCAATTTGCGCTCCATTTCTTATTCCTTTTGCTTGGTTGCGCTTCTTCTCAAGTACACTCTTCTCCCTCTTATCCCCTTACCTTTCTCACGACAACTTTGAGGATTTTGAACAACACCACTAAACGATGAATCAACACAGTCATCAAAATAAATGGGGTCGACTTCACGTGTAACACAACATATAGCACTTTCAAAAGTTTCTTCACACTTTAATCGAGGTTCAATACTGTCTTCACTTGCTAAAATAAGCTTCTGAAACTTTCTATTCATTTGAATCCCCCATAACGATCCCGCCATCGATTTGTTCAAAGAATCAAAGGCAGGAACATCATCTAAAACCCTCTCACTAACAATATCCTTATGCCACCTTTTTGTAAGATATCTCTGGGGTATGTCACAAACACAATGTATATTCATTACATGCAAACAATGACATCACAAAATACTCACCTCAAAAAATAACTTGCACGTGAAAGATACCGATAATTCTTTAATATTGAAAGTTACCGCATGTTTTATAATATCTCGACCCTCAACTGACACATGATATGTCATGATAGACCCTTCTACAGAGAAAAATGATTGATGACATGTAGCCCCTTTCATAAATTGATCTTTAAATAAAGAAAAAGTCTCAGTTGTATACACATCTCTAGCATGTAAACCAACTTCACATCATTTAAGGTCATAGACAATGTACGTATCATGCAACGTACATCTTCGCCATTCTCTTTACTCCTCCACTCAAACACAACTCCGATGAACATGTTGTAGAAATCACAAAGCCCATCCTTCTTAGATAATTTCCTTATAAGCGCGTGATTTGTGATCACTTCTTTAAGAAGATAAGATGTCACCTGAAAACCAATCCTTGTTGAACGCAGGACACCATTTTAATCTTATATCATAAAGCCTTAGTAACTAAGAATTATGTTCACATCCATAATTTAAACCATCCTAAAAACATAGAAAGTCACACATTACTACCACATATCATCATATATTACTGCTGATGAGGCATGAATAGGTTAGACCAGGATTGGGATAGACCTGGACCAAGATAGCCAGAGAAGGGCAGTTTAAGCCTTGGTAAGATTTGACCTGGCTTTTCTTGAAAACATAATAAATCAGAAGAAGGATCACCTCAGCCCAGGAATTATCCCGAGCTGGACAGAATTGCCGATAGGAAAGAGGGAAGAGCAGGCCCAGTGGAGACCTGGCCTCCTGACCCCCATTGAGGAGACAAGTGGGACCACTTGTTTGAGTTTGTTGCCTTAACGGCCCCTGATTCGCAGCCCTTGCTTCCGAGATCCCGGAAGGAGTCCCCACTGGGAAAAGCTATAAATATCTCAGCCCCAAGGCTGAGAGGGGTATGTCATTCTTTGTGCATTCCTTCTTTGCTTGTTAAGAGAAACTTCATACGCTTTACTGACTTAAACATCGGAGAGGTTTCCACCGGAAAACCACCGGTGGTCCTTTCCAACGTGTGTTTGTGGGCAGGACAGCGAGGCGCTCATGGTTCCAAGCGTTATTTTTTACGCGGGTCATATTTCGGGTCGAAACAACTGCTACATATCATCACATATTACTGCCACATATCATTAGCAAAAATCAAACCCAAAAACCCCTGAATGTCTTTCAGTTATCATTAAACATTATTGATATATGTCATCACACACTCTAGCCACATATCATCACATATTACTCCCACATATTATCAGTAAAAATCAAAATTCTGACTCTAAAAAATGAGAAACTCAACCATGAACCCTGAATCTCTTTGAGATATCATCACTTATTATATGAAAATATCATCACATATTAGATCCATATATCATCACATATTAGATCCACATATCATCTAATATACTGGGCATATATCATCAGCAAAAATCAAAACCTGAATCTCTGTCAAATATCATCACATATTACTGTCATATATCATGAATAAAAATTAACACATAAGTTAAACATATATATACACAACATCCATATTCATCGTAAGAACAAGAAAATAAATATTTACTTACTTGTCCCAGTAGAACTGGAATTCTGCTTCTATTTCCACATACTTGAGCAAATAGTTGAAAAGGTCTATAAAACCTTTTTGATTTCTTAGCAACATGATGTTTGTCTTTGAGTTTTCCAAAATACACTAATACAAAAAAGGGCTATTACAACGGTCAATCTACGACGGTTGTCAAATAACCGTTGTAATAGAGCAATCCGGCAAATCCTACAACGGTTAATAATTTAACCATTGTAAATAGTCTACTACTACAACGGGTATATAACAACCGTTGTAAACGTCCGTAGTAAAATATATTTAATCTATAACGAAGGTTTCTTAAAACCGTTGTAGATACACGTCGTAAATTATAATTAATTTAATTAAGTTAACTTAGCTTCTAATTAAACATTATATTAAACATTAATGAAAAATTAAACAGGCATATAAACCCTAACCCAAAAAACCACGTCCCTCATCCTCCCTCCACATCCAAAACCCACTCTCTGGAATTCCTCCCGCCCCATCCAAAATCGAGTCTACTGCGGCCAACACCACCCCCGCCGATGGCAGTCTTCGGCGACCGCCAACAGCAGTTCGGCGACGTAGCCCCCACCGACACTTAAAAAGTTTCAACAGCGTGACATATGGTGTGTTTCTATTTTGGATTTTTTAATTCGAATTTCATATTTAGTTGTTGAATTACATAGTTGTTGGTGTGATTTACATTGAATCGATCATTCGTCTGAAATTGAACGGAGATAGGATTATGTGTCTCGTGGTTTTGATAATGATATCGTTTCTGCATATTCTGGGTCAATTTGCAGCCTCCAATGCAGGAGCAATCAGGTGTGTACTTCTGTATTTTGCCTTTTCGGCTTCTTTTTTGTGTTCAATTTTTTTTAATTTTCATATTTTCTAGTTTTTTAAATTAGCGGACTTGGGTTTTTCATTTTGTTATGTTTGAAAATAGTTGAATTTTGTTGGACATACATACTACTCAGTTTTGTGTAGCCAATGTGTTTGACAAAATGACACAGCGAACTGTAACCGGTATATTTCTTTTTCCCGATTTTTTTTACGTCCAAAAATGTTAATATAAGGCCGTTTGAATGTCCGTGTTGTTGCTTGCAGAAACGGAATGTAAGGAAAGCTCATAAGGGTGTAATAACAGCCAAAATCGACCATAGGCTTCCACCATACTCGCTCGTATAAGAGATAAAATATTTCTTTAGACACTGCCCGCTATTATTTTTCCCTTTACAATTCTGATGTTTTACAAATTCGCTGATGTTATCTGTTTGGGCACAACAGAAATCCATGAACAGTGATATCTCTAAGTTAATATTAATGTTATCATCTGTTTTGATATAATGTAGGCTGCTTTGGAACCTCATATGAGACGTCAAACGTTTAAGTACCATTGGGGTAAGCATCACCGGGCATATGTGGATAACCTCAACAAGCAAATAGTCGGTACAAAGCTAGCCGGGTGAGCCGAATAATTTCTACTGCTCCACCTTATTTTTATCCTACACATTTTAAATAAAATATGAAATCACTCCTTTTATAATCTTCAAACACACTTCTGTATGCGGTTTGCACTCTTCCGAGACTCATCTGAAAAGGGTTTCTTCGATTTCCAGCCAGCGTGCAGGGGTCTTTATTTTGTCTGTTGAAATGGTGGCAAAGTCTGAGACCACTGGCGGTGGTTGTGGAGACGCTGTCGTGGCGGTGGTGGTGGTTGGAGCATCAAATCAACTGTCACGTTGGAGATGAAGCTTCATCAAACCATCTTGGCTGCTCTGCAACATTGCTGATTTGGACGAGAGAATAAAGATGCTGACAAGGAAAAAAAAACCCTAAAGAAAATAGCCTTGACACTTTCGCCATGCGGGCCAACTCACACTATCACGGGCGCCCTCAGCTCCTCGAGCTACTCCACGACCTGTACAACGACTATCTTTCTTTAGCTGACCATTATTGCCAAGCCCTCTCCAAGAACCAAACTCCAAACAACCATCCCAGCCGATGCTCACTATCATTCCAACCTCCTATGATCGTAAAAACTAAAGAAATGGACTTTGATATGGTAATCACCGATTTAGTAATGAAAACTGTTGAATGCGATATTATCTTAAATAAGGTCAACGTGGTCGAGAAGAGGTGGGGTGAGTCTTCGAGAAAAATCGAGCTTCAAAAGAATTTATTAGAAGTGCTCGAGTCCGAGAGGTTGATTTTGTTGAATGATAACGCGACTTTAGGGTACAGAGTGACGGCATTAGCCGATGAGAATAAAGGGTTGGCTTCAGAATCGTTGTTCCTGAAGAGGAAGGCTGCTGAGCTTGCGATGTGCGTTTTGAAGACGAGGGAGGATCATAGGGTTTGCATGCTGAGTCGGAAGATCGATGATTTGCAAGGGAAATTTACGGACTGGAGAAGAGGAACAAGGAGTATTACGAGCAGATCGTGAAATGTGAAGAGAAGAAACTGGTCGATTTAGAGGATTGTTTTCGGGCGGGACGTGGTGGTGGGCCCAGGCCTGGTGGGTTTGGTAAGTGCTTCAGCTTCAAGGTGAAAAAGGTTGAAAAGAGTGGAGGTGCTGAAGTTATAAAAGTTTCTAAGATGTGGGATAAGGTCAAGAAGTTCGATTTGCTCCTCTGCGGTCCTCATGTCGATTGTGCTACTACCTGAAAAGAAGAAAAATGGAGGGGGGGAAAACAAACTGAGCAATTTCAAGATGAATAGAATATTGGTATTTTTCTAATTTATATTAACATGTTTAATATTTACTGGATTTGTGGTTGTAATATGATATTAATTAGTGCATGCAAGAAAGAAGGGTGATTTGCTACCACCCTTCAACAATGCTGCACAGGTATAATTAGATATGGAGCATCATTATAGTCTTTTTCTTTCTTTCTTTTTAAATTTTTTTTTTAAAATAATAATCTTTACTTTTTTTATTTTTTTGCTTATTTTATGTTGATTGGAAATCTTCTCATAAATTTTGGTTTTATTAATTCATAGGAGTACGCGAATATAATTTAATTCACGATTAAAGTTATTTTTATTTATATATATATAGTCCCTTGTATTTATTGATAGGTTTGGAATCACGAGTTTTTTTTTGTGAGTCTATGAAACTGGGTGGTGGAGACGAACCATCGGGAGAGCTTCTAAAATTACCACGCCCTTCTCACCATTCGCTACTCTCTCAAACCAAATGCATTCCAACTATTATTGATTTTCCTAATCGCCTCCCTTTAGTGATGAGTTAAGTATGACTACTTGAAATCTCTTGGTAAGGATTATATATTTATTCCTGGTTTTTTTGTAACGAGTGAATAATTGGCCTATTTTATAATGTACTGGATATGACTGGCATTCAATATTTTTTTTAAGATCAAATACCTATTACATTTAGTTATCCAATTCGCATAAAATCTGATGATTTTTTTTTATTTTACTTTTTATTTTTAAGTTAATAGATGAAATACTTGATGACATTGTTGGCTAAGTTATTTCATGCGTATTTTATATTTCTTATACAGGTTCTGGTATGGAGGCTTCTTCAAAGTAATGATCAGTTTCTATTTCTTCTCTCTTAGATTTACAACACGTATCACAACTTATTGCTAATATTGAACTAATGAATGGCTTTTTGGGAGCTCGCAGATTGGTAATGATCTTTCTCAGCTTTCGGGACCTGTTTTACTAAATCGTCTTCTAAAGGTAACCTGAGAAATTATTTTTCGGGTCATCCCACTAACACTACCGTGAATAGTGAAAGCCCATCCTGTTTTATTAATTTCTCTTTCCGATTGATTCACAAAATTCAAAAATCTGCAAAACACTAAGCCCTAAATTGTCGAGAGCACGAAAATGGAGCTCCACAAAGCACGCGCTGCTTCCCCAACTCTGCTGCGCTCAGTTCTTCACACTCCCACACACTCTCTCTCTCTCTTCCGGTAATGCATCATTTAATTTCATGCTTTGTTGTGTCAATTGCTTAATCGATTGAATAATTTCTGAAGCAGGGAAAAATGATTTTATTTCATTTTATTTTTATAATATCAGCTTATAATTCATTTTGAGAGCAAGATTAGTGATGCAAATGGAAAATGACTGAATCGTGGCAAAACTCAAATTACTTTGATTTGAAATAAGTTTCATTAGGGCTTTCTCCTAATATCAATTGATTTGTCTTTTTACTAAAGTTTCAGTTACATATTTCTGGTGTTCGATTATTGCCCTTCAGGTTCTGAGTTTTCTGTGTTATTGGCGATGTCCTGATTTGCAGGTGCTATTGAGACGGTGGAGTCCAACTCAGCGCCATCTTGGAAGTCGTTGATGTCGAATTAGATATTCACACTCGACATAAGATCTCAAATTGGGAGTTGTATGCCTCTAGCGATGATGCGGATCGAAACCCATGTCCACAACATCGAGATCCAGCCAAGCCAAGGTGGGAAGCTCGTACGCGCTGCAGGGACGTCTGCAAAGATACTTACTGAGCCCAATAGGGCAACTAGGTAATAGAGTTTTTTTTTTTGGAAATAATTGTATGAATATCTTTTTTGGGTATAATGTGGTGAATAAAGAGGCGAAATAGGCTAATTTGATAATATCACTTGAATTTTCTTTTTTTTACACCTTTTGGTAGCATACATTGAAAAAAAGATCTATTTCGAAATATTAAAACTGAAGCTATTATGCTACGATTTTTCGAAATATGAAGAGAAGAAGAGAAATATTATGATATATTAGTGTTCTTGCTGTGTGTTATTTATTTTTGAATATTCCGATGTAATTGAGTTAATACATTGATTGTATTCACATGGAGTTATTTATTCATTTGAACTGCACAATATAATTTTTCTTGGTGCTTTAATTTGATTTTTTTTAATTATTATAATTATTTCTAATTCAGTTAGTCATTTTTTCTTTTTTTTCTTCATCTTATGATGATCATATTGTATGTACTGTGAGATAAACTGTGAGATAAAACTGCCAACTGGGGTGAAGAAACTGATAGACACGAGATGTCAAGCGACGATCGGGACGCTATCGAACTCAGAGCACGGAGCGAAGAAGCTAAGAAAGGCTGGGCATAGCCGGTGGTTCATTCTTGTCGTTATGCGCATTCGGTTTTATTGTAATGTTTTATTTTACTTATCCCTATTTTTTCACCAAGTGCTATGACTACTTTTAACGTGTTGGATGTAAAACACACAAGTCGATCCAAGCAAGCCGTTCATTGGATTTTTCCGAAAGTTAGTAATTTGCAATCCTTTAATATTATTATTATTATTACTATTACTATTATTATTATTATTATTATTATTATTATTATTCTCTCGGTTTAATTTGCAGTACATTTGTACAGTTGGTTATTAACCTATTTAATCAAAATTTATTTTTTTTGTATATTAGTGTAATAAGCAATCCAGAGGTTGGGAATGTGGACATTACGTTATGCATTGGATGTGGGCCATAATTCGAGTAGGAATAACGGACAACTAGGAGGTAATATAATTTCTAACTTTAACTATTTTATTTATAGTTTGTATTTGTTATTGTGTTACAATATATGTTACAGGTATTTAATGATACCGAACGACTTCATCCAAATGACATTGAAGAAATTCGGAAACAATGGGCAAGATGTTTTTTTGAAATGAAGAATGGATTATTGGATGATTAGAATCGTTTGTTATTTTAGCATTGAGTTTTAGAAGTTTATTAATTAGGTTGGTTTTTGTCGTTTGGATTCGAGACGTGACTTGGATGTGTTTAAAACCAATACTTTGTGTAGCCATACTTATTTCATTTTTCAATTTATATAGGTTGTTTTGATGAATTTTACCTTGTATAGTTTGGGTTAAGTATGAAACTATTTTGGTTGGATTATTATTGGATTACGTTCTTGCTTTTGCTTTTCTTTTCGGGTGAATTGTTTGGTGGTGTTGTATTCTTATTTGTTTGGATGGGTTATGTGAAGTAAATCGATTACAAATTTTCAGGTGTGGATCGCTTAAAACGACAAAAATGGCAAAAAAAATAGTAATTTGACATCAGTTATATTAATAACCGATGTAAATATCTGACATTTAAACATCGGTTTTTATTTGACCGATGTACGTGAATTCACATATTACATCGGCTATTTAAATAACCTATGTGAAATCAACATTGTTTACATCGGGTTTTGTTGTTTTTACATCGGGTATTTCAAATGTTACATCAGTTTTTAATACAACCGATGTAGTAAAGTTCAGTCTTACATCGGGCATTTCATGTTATTACATCGATTATTCCGGAAACCGATGTAATACAGACCTGTCTTACATCGGTTCTACAACCGATGTAGTGATGTGAACATTCTACAACGGAGGCTATTACATCGGTTTAATAATCGATGTAGATGGCTTAAAATAACCGATGTAATAGCCCTTTTTTGTAGTAGTTATATGACATACACAGAGTCGATGCCGTGACATTGGATAAATCTTGGAAATAGCAGCAGACAAGGCAGCAAATTGGTCGGTCATAATTGTTGTAGGATGCGTTTTGCCCATGGATCTCAAAAAAGTAACAAACAACCACTCAAATGACTCAATTCTCTCACTCATTAAACACCCGCACCCAAACATCACATTCTTACCATGATGATTCATACTGACAAATGGACCACAAATCATATAATAATTATTAGTACGATATGTAGTATCATGCACAAACAAATCACTGAATAACTCGTAATCCTGCCACATACGCCCATTTTTCAAAAAAAACTACACAGCCTAGACTCACTATCCACCTCAAAATCGAAGAAAAAATCTCTTTCTCGTTAACTTGACTATTTTTAATGTTTTAAATTAATGTGTTGGAATTGGTACCATCAAATACATTCGATTTACTCAATGCATTATACAACATCTCTAGTGCCAAACCCTAAAAATGGAGAACCACCGGACTGGTTTTTCAAAACTCGTACACCGTCGGCCACATCAACACCACTTTTTTAACTCTTTAATATAAGCAAGTTGAGTTGGATGATTAACGCATATTTGTACTGATTTTTCTTAGTATTTTAGTTTATTTTTATTAATGTTTTCGGTATAAGTTGGGTAGTTTAAGCTTAATTTCGTATATTTGTATCTCCAACTTATTTTACCGCCTTTTAATTGAGATTGATGCAAATAAGTGATTATTTGTGGTTTTTCACTTTATAGCTAAGTAAACGGAAGAGTTCAGCACGTTAGAGATGAAGTATGATGATCGAGAGGCAAAGATCGAGCTTTCCGGCGAAGAAGTAGCAAGAATTTGAAGCTGCCAGTTTTCTATAACGGTTATTCGTCTGGAACCGTTATAGTATCCTTGAAGGACAGATGCGCTGACGGTAGCTTTCTATAACGGTTATTACCGCTACATTATCATTAACACTGACGTGAAAAAGTCCAAGAACCGACATAAAAGCCTGATTTCGGCCCAAAATCATCCCACAACTATAAATACCCCATAATTCGGATTTCAAGCATACTTTAGCATAGTTTAGGTTACTTTTTCCTACTTTTTACTTTTCCTAGTGTTTCTAAGGCCTTTTAGGGATTGAGAACCCCAACGAGTGCGGAGTTGTTCTTAGTTTCTCTTCAAAAATTCTTAGATCTAGTTTTCTAGCTTTAGATTAATTTAGATTAGCTTTTAGATAATTTAGATTCAAGTTTTCTACAACCAAGACGCTGAAAATTCTTCGTTTAATTAGTAAGTTTTCTTTCGTTTAATTTAGTTTAATTAATTTCTTATGCTTTGCTTGATAGTTTATATAATTAATCTTCAAAACAACCCCAACGAAACCCCCATGTGCTATGAATTGTATGATCTTGGTGATATTGAATTGATGATTGTGATGAGTTTATTATGATGAGATTGATGAAATTGAATTGCTAGATCTAACGGGTCTAGAGCCTAGAATCGTCGTGAACCATCAATTGGGTTTTTCTCAAAAGATCGTGAAAACGATTCGAAACTCTAGAACCCAAGTTTCTTAATTATTTTCAAAACCCTTAATTTTTATTGTTCTTCGTTTAAATCAATTTATTATTTTTATGTATTTAGATTAGATTTTTATTTTTATTTCGTATTCGTAAACAAACAAATACAAAAGGAACTTTCGAGCCTAGTTTTCCTTGAGAGACGATTCGGTTCAACTTACCAACCTACACGCGATCCCGTACTCTTGCGGGTGAACTTTTAAAATTTGACAAATCTTTATAAGTAGGTACAAAAAAGTTCGAATCAAAATTCTGGCGCTATTGCCGGGGAAAACTAAAGGTTGTGAATTTTGTGTTTGTTCTTCGTATCCCTATTTGTGCTCTTATTTCATTTCGTTTATCTTTTGTGTTTATTTGTGTTCTTCGTTTTATTTCGTTTTTATTATTTTTCACTGGTGCGTTTAATCTTGTTTGTTTAGTGTTGTGTTTGCAAGGAACGTCGACAAACAAAACTCAAGATTTATCAAACCGTTTTTCTTAAATTAAAAAAAAATAAAAAATTTCTTTTCTTTTAAAAATAAAAAAAATTCGAAATTATTATTTTTAATTTAAAAATATTTTTCAAAATTAAAAATATAATTAGAGAATTCAAAAAAAAATCGAAAATAATATTTTTAATTAAAAATAATAATAATTTTCGAAAATAAAGAAAAAATTGAAAATTCAAAAAACAAATTCGAAAATATTGTTATTAATTTAAAAATATTTATTTTTCGAAATTCAAAAAAAAAATCGAAAAATATTAATTTTTCTTTAAATTTTTTTTTTTTAAAAAAATGTATTATCCGTACGAGATACCACCATACGATTGACGTCGTGAACTTCGACCGACTATTCCATTGAGCTCCTAGATGCGGGATTACGATTTTGACTATTTCTACATAGAGCGAATCCCAATTTTTTATGAACATCCGAGCGAGGATCCAGTGAAATTTTTCCAAGAATACGAGGACATCACCCGGACTTTCCCTCTTCTCGGCCTTACTAGAGATCAAGTGAGGATGCGACTCTTCCATTATGCTCTAAAAGATCGAGAAAGAAAATGGTTAAATTATGCAGAGCCCGACTCTTAGCGAACGTGGGATGAGTTATACGATAAATTCATGTGGAAGTTCTACGCATCTAAGGTAGTATGCGATCGTTGAGGCCGAGGGCATTTGGCGAATACATGCATGGTACTATTTGACGATAAGCCACAAGATCATGAAATCGCCATCCAAAATTATACGAGTTATGCCTCCCCCGACTCGATTCCTTCATACCCGAGCTATGGAGAATACACCCCACCTATTCCAGATGATTCGGACGAGGAGTTAAAGGCGTGGAAGCAAGACCTATCTAAGACTATGGAGAATTTCGAGGCAATGTTTGGTCAAATAATGACTTCTTTAGCAAAAAGGTCAGACGATATGAGTGAACCTCCAAGTCAACCAGAGATGCCGATTTTTGATGAGATGGAGCCGAGTTTGAAAGAGATGCATGAGGAGGATGAAATTGGGGATACGATAGAAATCACCCCTCTTGCGCTTTTTAATGATTTCATGAATGAAAACGAGGAGGTGTTGCCATTGGAGAACCCACACGACGTTGAAGATTTGAGCCTACACGAGCTCAATGAGAATGGAGGTGTTGCGGAGCCCAAGTTAGAAAAGGGAGAGGTTATTGAACCCAATTCGTTCCACCCGGACCGTTGTGAAATCTTAATTTTGAAGCGGTGGGAGAATTATTGGAGGGAGATGAGATTATTGAGCCTCATACTGTGCCACCCGATGCTTTAATTGATGTCGAGATGGAGGTGGTGGTTGAGGTAGTCGAAGAGACTCCCCCTCCCCTATGCCATTATATATATTTTAATATTTTTCAAGTTGTTGAGGGGGATGCCAAAGGAGTTAAGGAGTTCGGAGTGTTTGACGGATTTCCTAATTTTTCCAAATTTCGAGGATCACCTTATGCCGCACTTTACTATTTATATGTTCGTGGTGATCAATTATTCGCTTTTTCGACCTCCGAAGTGCCTTGGAGTTTTAATTCTGCGACTTGCTGTCCGTGCCCATTTTGGAGATTATAATTGTCCATGCTTACTATTAGAGAACACTAAGACGTGACACGATCGTCACTTGTTTCTGGATCCAAGATAGCATTGTCCGTAGAAGGCGTCGAGCTTTCGATGTTAAACAAGCGCTTCTTGGGAGGCAACCCAAGTGTTTGATTTCTTTCCTTAACTTTTATTTTTATTTTTATTTCTTTTATTTTATTAGTTGTGTCTATGCTTTGGTACTTTTTATGCAGTGTTGGTGTGCAGGAAAAATTGGGAAATTCGCCAATGATGGTTAATCAAGTCATTTCCAATCACGCGATTTGAGACGAGTGTTGATTGCGCACAACTTTTTGGAGCCGCTCGACTATTTTTCAAGGACGTTCCCTTACTTATTTCCTCATTTGTTTTACTTTTCTTTATATTTATGGCAATCAGGAGATTGTCGAGTTTTTAGAGGGGGGGATGGTTGAGCATAACTTATATTATATTCTTAAAAAATATGCAATTTTTAAAATTCTTACGTAATTGATTACTATTCCCGCGCGATATTGTGTTTATATGGCTTGCCTGTCGAATTTGACTACGTATGATTTGATGTTCTTGTCTTTGAGCGTGCATAAGTGCATAAATTTTATTTTTTTTACTATTTATATATTGTAAAATGGTACTTGGACGCAATCGATTTCGCAAAACCTTAAAAGCAGCGTCAATTCAAAACTTTTTCATGCAAAAAGCCTGTGAGTAGCCTGAGTGAATTATCTTTGCATGTGCTTGAATAAGTTTCAGTCTTGATATCTCTTTGATACCGCTGTGTGTAGTTGACTTTGAAAATGAGGTTAAGGCACAGAAAAAAAAAAACCCTATTCTGGCCACATACATATATTTTTAGCCACTATAAATTCCGAATGAGCCCCTCACAGCCATATAATCCATGCCTTTAGCTAATGAGTGATTTTATATTGAGTCAACCCCTACTAACCCATTAATAGCGTGGGGTAGGAGTTTTTTATTATTTTTTATTTTTTATTTTTGGTTATTAGTGTTTTGGAAAATTTTATTAGGAATTTATGAATAATTGTAATTATTAAGGACCATCATCCTAAAAAAAAAACACATAAAAAAACAAAAAGAAAAACACATAAAAAAATAAAAGGGGGAAATAAAAAAAAAGAGAGAAAAAAAAAGAAAAAGAAGAATGGTGAGTCTTGGTGAATCGTGTTAGTCATTGCCTACGCGCTAATGAAGGCTTGTGTTTTATTATTTATTTTCTTGAAGCCTAATATTTAAAGGCAAGAGTTTTGTAATTGTAAGAAGCGTGTTATAAGCTTCAATTGTGTTTAAGTGGTTTGAGCTACAAGTCGGTTTTAGAGTATCGAGTTGAGAAATAGCCCAATTTAAAGGCTACGTTATGAGAGTTTAGTGAGGTTTTTATTTTTGAATGAGGTGAAACAATTAGCTTCGTTATTAGATTAGGTTGGTGAGTTATTGATCACGTTAGATCGTGAGTTAGCCACACGACTTATATATTCCATGCCCGTCCAAAGAGCCTTACATTACAACTCAAAAAGACCTTTTCCGATTCTTAGTTTTGACAGCACACTTAATTTGCGATTGAAAAGAGATTGATTTTCCGTTCTTATTTATTGTGCATGTATTTGTATGATTTGAGCGTATACACGTCCCATGCAGCAATGCTTGAGTGCTTTGAGCGTACACCCTATATATTTCCTTTTTGAGAGAATGCATGAATTTGTTTTTGGAGCGACAAAGTAATAAGGGTGGAGTGTTTGAAGTTGCGTGACATGTATCTATATTTTCAAAATTATGTATGTAGCATAGCACGACTCATTGCTTGAGCTTATTTTCTTTCTAGTTATACTTTGAAATTAACGTCTGTTCGAGGATTAGCAAACAAATAAAGCGTGGGTTAGTTTATTAACGCGTATTTGTACTAATTTTTCTTAGTATTTTAGTTTATTTTTATTAATTTTTTTGGTATAAGTTGGGTAGTTTAAGCTTAATTTCGTATATTTGTATCTCCAACTTATTTTACCACTTTTTGATTGAGATTGATGCAAATAAGTGATTATTTCACTTTATACCTAAGTAACCGAAAGAGTTCAGCACGTTAGAGATGAAGTATGATGATCGAGAGGCAAAGATCGAGCTTTCCGGCGAAGAAGTAGCAAGAAATTGAAGCTGCCAGTTTTCTATAACGGTTATTCGGCTGGAACCGTTATAGTATCCTTGAAGGATAGAGGCGCTGACGGTAGCTTTCTATAAAGGTTATTACCGCTACCTTATCGTTAACACCGACGTGAAAAAGGCCCAGAACCGACATAAAAGCCTGATTTCGGCCCAAAATCATCCCACAACTATAAATACCGCCATAATTCGGATTTCAAGCATACTTTAGCATAGTTTAGGTTACTTTTTCCTACTTTTTACTTTTCCTAGGGTTTCTAATGCCTTTTAGGGATTGACAATCCCAACGAGTGCCGAGTTGTTTTTAGTTTCTCTTCAAAAATTCTTAGATCTAGTTTTCTAACTTTAGATTAATTTAGATTAGCTTTTAGATAATTTAGATTCAAGTTTTCTACAACCAAGACGCTGCAAATTCTTCGTTTAACTAGTAAGTTTTCTTTCGTTTAATTTAGTTTAATTAATTTCTTATGCTATGCTTGATAGTTTATATAATTAATCTTCAAAACAACCCCAACGAAACACCCATGTGCTATGAATTGTATGATCTTGGTGATATTGAATTGATGATTGTGATGAGTTTATTATGATGAGATTGATGAAATTGAATTGCTAGATCTAAAGGGTCTAGAGCCTAGAATCTTCGTGAACCACCAATTGGGTTTTTCCCAAAAGATCGTGGAAACGATTTGAATCTCTAGAACCCAAGTTTCTAATTATTTTCAAAACCCTTAATTTTTATTGTTCTTCGTTTAAATCAATTTATTGTTTTTCTGTGTTTAGATTAGATTTTTATTTTTATTTCATATTCGTAAACAACAAACACAAAAGGAACTTGCGAGCCCAATTTTCCTTGAGAGACGATTCGGTTCAACTTACCAACCTACACGCGATCCCGTACTCTTGCGGGCGAGCTTTTAAAATTTGACAAATCTTTATAAGTAGGTATACAAAAGTTCGAATCATTGGACAACTATGCCTATGAGATGGAAGAAGATGACTAGAGATAGGTGGACATAAGGTATGGTTGTGCTCTTTTTATGTGCAGTAAAAACTGACAAATCACTACGATCAATATCAAACTGAATAAAAGAAGGACGGTATGTTCTAATATCTAACTTGGTAAAAGACCTACTTTTTTTTTAAACTTGTTTCTGACCAACCTTAAAACAAAGAAACATTTTCATAGAAATTGAGCCATCAACCCTCTTTCTATCCTTCCCATTCCTAACACTAAACCCAACCCAACACGCGTGATCATTGTACAAATTATAAGCCTCATCAAGGGAATTTACTATAATGCCAACTAAATCATCATCACGCATTACTCTCTCGAGTGTCTGAATATCACCAACAATAGAACTCACTACATAAAATAAAACAAAATAAACCAAAAAGAAAAATCATACAAATATTAATCACATATTATTACCACATATCATCACTATTTACTGACACATATCATCATATACTACTGCCACATATCATCACATACAAATATCACACATCATCACATTTAAAAACCACATAGTACTGCCACATATCATCATATATTAATGTCACATATCATCACATATTATTACTCATATATCATCACATACAGATTTCACATATCATCACATTTTGCTTTCACATATCATCACATATTATTTCTCATATATCATCACATACAGATTTCACATATCATCACATTTAAATACCACATATCATCACATATTTTTTCATATATCATCACGTATTGCTTCCATATAGCATCACATATTATTACTCTTATATCATCACATACAGATTCACATATCATCACATATTACTTTCATATATCATAAAAGGAGAAATCATAAACTTGTAATGGAATTATTTTCATGTATGTTCGAACACATTCCAAAAACTGGAAGATTTGCAGGAGAAGGAAAAATTGGAAGAACCGCATTAAAATAAAAAAATAGAAATAGCATAACTTAATTGAATACAAAAATAAATCAATCTCAAAATAACTTACCCTGGAACCGATTCTTGTCCATCGCAATCGAAGGATTTGGTTTTTTGGCGGTAGAGCAGCACTTGTATCTGTTGTAATTTGAAGCTAATTCGATAAAAAATATTGCTCCAATCGATGAAAAAATTCGCAGACAGCTGCTTCAAATTTCGATGGGGATCACCGTTGACGGATTATAATTTGGTTGGAATTACCGATAGATAGCAGACAAAGAATTAATAATGATTTGGGCGATGAGTTTTTCTGTAAAGCAGCGAAAACAAGGTTTTAAGAAGCAGCGAAAGCAAGTGAAATTATGCGCGTGGAATTATTCTATAAAGCAGGATTTTAAATGTGGGACCGGGGACACCTTTCAAGGTGCACCTAGGTCTATCTAATAATTCGCCAAGACGAGCTAGTATACCATGGACCTAGGTGCATCTTGTAGGATGCACCCAGTCCCACACTAAACTCACTCGTGCGGTTCAGGTCCATATGGGTCTCATTATTGTGCACCAATTCCACGCGCATCAAAGGAGAAAAAACGCTCCAACTCCTTTTCA
Organism: Phtheirospermum japonicum; assembly: GCA_014905375.1. Lineage (NCBI taxonomy): Eukaryota > Viridiplantae > Streptophyta > Magnoliopsida > Lamiales > Orobanchaceae > Phtheirospermum > Phtheirospermum japonicum. The sequence goes on from BMAC01000702.1 coordinate 48,915, forward strand.
TTTCCGCTCAAACCTTCGAAAAAATTCTTTCACTCTTTTTCTCATTTTCTGGTATTTTTCTCCAATTCTCGACTCTCTCCGACAACTAATTTCTCCGACGATTTTTGGCATAAATTCGAGTAAAGTATTACTTCAAACATAAATTCGAGTAAGTTTTCGACTTTTCTCCTTTTTTCCCAATGCTTTCATTAGTTCATAAAAGAATTGATATTTCATCATCGGTTGGTGATGTTTCACCAATGATTGGTGTTGATTCATCACAAAACTCGAGATATTATAATTATATGCTTTCGATTTTAGGTGTCATTATATGTGGGATCGAATACACCTTGCAAGGTGCAATTGGGTCTATCTAATAATTTGCCGAGATGGGCATACTCAATCCAACTATGAAAATCAATAAATCTTTATTATTATTCTCGCCCACTAACAATTGGTCAATTTAAAATTCAAAACATAAATCTGAAAATTTGAATCAGATAATAATCAAGAAATTGAATATGGAAATTTGAATCATAGAACGATCAAGAAGACTTGGGATACTTGAACAATTTAATTCCAGAATTAGTAATTCCAGCTCCCCCATCTATAAAAAGATTTTGTCCACTCACATACTTAGCCTCATCACTTGCCAGAAAAAGTGCGGCATTGGCAACATCATCAGCCTTGAGAGTAGTCCCTTTGAGATTTGCCATAGAATTTGATAATTTATCAAGGTTATCTTCATCAAATCCCGAATTTATAGTTGTCAAAGGCGTTGCGACGATATATGGCGACACACAATTAACCCTAATACCAAATTGCCCAAGCTCAACCGCCAGATTTCTAGTAAGGCCCACCACACCGTGTTTCGAGGCCACATACGCATGCGGTGTGCCCGCGTCGATCCTTGAGACCACGCTCGCGGTCGAGATGATTGTCCCGCTGCGCTCGGGCACCATCACGCGTGCCGCATGCTTCATGCCAAGGAAAACTCCTACGACGTTAACACGCAAAACGCTTTCGAAGTCATTTTTGTCGTAGTCCGTGATTCGAAGTATGGGAGGACCGCCAATACCGGCGTTGTTGAACATGATGTCTAGTTTCCCATAGGTAGAAACAGCTTTGTCCACTGCGTTCTGGACATGGTCTTCATTTGTGACATCACAATGGATGAAGGTTGAATTGTTAGGCCCAATAGACTTAACAACGGAATGACCTAGTTCATCTTGAATATCAGCAATGGCAACTTTAGCCCCATGTTTGGAAAATAGTTTGGCTGTGTATTCCCCAATCCCACTAGCTCCACCAGTTATCAAAGCTACTTTGCCTTCTAGCCTGTTTCAAATAAAAAACAAACAGGATTAATTAGTAAAAAAATGTTGAATCTTCTTTAGGTGAGAATATCTTGTTGCCTTATGAAGAAATTTATAATTACCCAAAAAAGAGAGTAGGTCTAGTGTGAAATTTACTCAAATTTTTAAAATATTACAAATAGACAAGTATTTTATTTGGTTCTCCTTGAACAATTAAGGATGCAATCGTAAAATATAACATAAATAGTCAGAGTTATTCATAATTTTTAAAAACGTTATTGCATATTCTATCAAGTCGACTAACATTTATGATAAAAAATGTAACTCAAAAAACCTCAATCTGTAATTTTAATATTTTGTAAGTGCCCTAAATATTTTGGAAAACCTTTATTAATCCTATATAAAATCAATAAATATATATGAAATGACTTATCATTTCAAGGAATAATTATTTTAGATAATTGCTTTAAAATTCAAAGTGGATGTTCCTCGGAGAATTGATTTTTCCTCGTGAAAAACTTCTCAGAGTCAACTTAAGCATATTGAATCATGTACTTTATACCACTTAATGTTAAAAGGGTGTTCATAAAGTGATACAATCCGTATGGAGAATCTTATCGAATAATCTCTTCTTAGCCTCATGAAAATCCTAATAAACTCACTTCATTAATCTTCATTGCTTAAATAGCCTCAAGAGTTTACAAACTTGTAATGAAAACAAGAAACCATAATATTACTACTAATTACAAAACTCTAATCCTATTATTTAATTATTAATTAATAAATACTAATTATTTTTAATAGACTAATTATAAGACTTAGCACTAATAAATACAGCGAAATGTTGGCGGATTTTACTAACGGGGACGCTGACGGGGGAATTTGCTGATGGGCACAGGCCGTCAGCGATATGGCCGTCAGCTATCCGTCATCAAACCGTTAGCAGTTTAATTCAGCGACGGGTTTGCTGACAAGTCATTTGTCGTCATAATAATAATAATAATAATAATAATAATAATAAACTCTGACGGGTTCAAACCCATCAGCATAATATGTTGACGGTTATCGAGCCCGTTAGCATTTTTTTTTTTAAAACATTGCAGATAACCTTTCTCCAGATGCAAAACATGAAAAGGAAAGAAGAGAAGCCCGCCACCCAGCTCGCCCCGCCGCACGCCGTCCGTCGTCCGCCGCCCACCGCTCTCCAGCCCACTGTTGCCACCCCAACACCAACTCGAGCCGCCGCCTACGTCAAGGAAAGTTTTATTTTATTTTGAAATTATTTTTTATGAATTATTTTGTATATTTTTTATTTAATTATAATTAATAATTAGTGTTGAATTTTAGGGATAAGTATATAATTAGGGTTTAATTTAGAGATAATTATATAATTATGGTTTAATTTATGAATAATTATATAATTATGATTTAATTTGAGAATACTTATATAATTAGGATTTAATTTAGAGATAAATAAATAATTAGGATTTAATTCATGGATGATTTATATAATTAGGATTTAATTCTAGGATACTTATATAATTAGGGTTTAACTCAAGGATCATTATATAAGTAGGGTTTCGTTTGAGGATAATTACATAATTAGAGTTTAATTTATGAATAATTATATAATTAGGGTTTAATTTATGGATAATTATATAATTAGGGTTTGATTATGCAATTAGAGTTCATTAGTGTTCATTAAGGGTTCAGTTATACAATAATCTTTTACAGTGTATATGATGGTGGTTTTGAGATGTCGTGGTGATCGGTTATTTAATGTATGTTATATATGGTTTGTTGTTATGGTTTAATTGTGGTTGATTGATGTTGTGATTGATTTGAGAAGGCGTCGATGATGACGTGGTGTACGACGCCGGCCGGGAGGTTTCGTCCCTCCAATAACGGTTTTCAAAATCATTTTAAAAAATGATGTGGTTTTAAAAAGTTTTAAAAAGTCCGAGTTGGGGGTTTTCAAATGCCGTGGTGATCGGCAAGTGAATATTTTGTTGAATTTATATTTTATGTTATATGATCTGTGATTAATATATATGATCTGCTTGGTGCAAGTTACACCAAATCATAACAAGAGACTGACAGCGTATATTAGGACAATAAAAGTTGTTGTGTTTTTTGCATAGCACCCCATATAAAATTTTTACACACTGAAACATTTACCTTAGACCCGTTTGGGATTTAGTATCAAATAGAGAGTTTGATACTAAATTCCGAATTGTCCACTGATTTGGACAGTTTGAGAATGTGATTATCTTACATCATATGTATATTGTTAACTTTTGAATTTCGGTTTCCATCTCTCCTTTGTTATCGGGTGCACTGCAATATATGTGTACTTAGAGAACTAAGAGGAGATGCTATCGAAATTTTTAGGTTCTCAAAATGCATAGTAAGATAATTTAATTACTGAAAATCACATTCTTCAATGGGATAGGGCCCTTACCAAAAATTCAATCATTTTCTATAGGCACCCTCATAGCGCTTGATTCTCTACAATCTGATCATCCATATTATTAATCACAATTAGGATATTATAGATTTAGTTCTGATGGTAGTTGGATGTACAAACGGAGGGCAGACGGTTATCTGTAAACACGTTTGTGGAAGGGGTTGAGAGTTTCATACAATTTGCACTCACCCATGAAGCAATGAAAGACGGGTAAAAACTGAAGTGTCCTAGTAGTGTTATTAAATATAGGAACTTCAGCTACCACGATGTAAACGAGATCAAATTTCATCTCATTAAAAATGGGTTCGTATCAAATTACTACATCTGGACATTTCATGGTGAAACAAATCTTGATTCCACGCATCGTCTCGACCCTGAGGCTCAAGTTGGAGGATCATCTTACGCCGCCCTTGAAGAATCATCAAAAGCTTACATCAATATGGTTCACGATGCGGCCGGTCCGAGCTTTGTATCCAGCCCTAATGCTGAAGAACCTCCCAACCCTGAGGCCCAGAAGTTCTACGATATGTTGAATGCTGGAAATCAACCTTTGTATCCCGGATATGAGAAACATTCTCAGTTATCTCTAGTTGCCCGTCTCATGAATCTGAAGGCAGAAAATCGCATGTCCCAGAAGTGCTATGATCTACTAGATTTAATTAAAAAAGTTGTGCCGAAAGATGATCATATACTAGATAACTTCTGCAAGAGCAAGAAGTTATTGAGTGGCATGGGCCTACTGGTTGAGAAGATGGATTGTTGCATCAACAAATGTATGATATACTATAGACACGATGCTGATTTGACAAGTTGAAAGTTTTGCAACCATCTTCGATTCAAACCCGCTAAGCTGGGAAATCAAAACGACATAAAAGTAGCAATTCGTATAAGAAGATGTATTATTTCCCATTACCTCCTCGTCTGTAAAGGCTATACGCATCTACAGCAACTGCAAAGCACATGAGGTGGCATGCTGAACACGTTGTTGACGAATGTGTGATGCGTCACCCGTCAGATTCAGAGGCCTGGAAATATTTAAATCAAACTCATCAGAAGTTCTCCGACAAAAGTTGGAATGTAAGATAAGACCTTTTCATAGATGATTTTCAACCTTTTGGTGGTTTCGGGGCACAATATTCCTCGTGGTCGGTGATAGTCACATCATACAACTTGCCTTCATGGATGTGTATGGAAGATCAATAAATGTTCTTAAGTGTTCTTGTTCCAAGCCCAAAAAACCCAAAGGATAAGTTGGATGTGTTTCTCCAACCTCTAATTGCTGAGTTGAATTAGTTGTGGACGATCGGTGAACCCTCGTACGATATTTCAACAAAACAGAATTTATAATTGCGGGCAGCAGTTACGTGGATAATTAGCGATTTCCCCACCTACTCCATGTTGTGTGGTTGGAACACGGCTAGCAGTACGACATGTCCATATTGCATGGAACGTTCGAATGCATTTACTCTCAAGTGCAGCGGAAAACAATCTTGGTTTGATAATCATCGGAATTTTCTTGATTGTGGTCATCCTTTTCGAAATGATAGAAGGAATTTTTAAAAAAATAGAAAGGTGGAGACTCCACCTCCGAGCGTACGGTTAGGAACAGAGATTTTGCAGAGATAGAAAGTTTGGGACTTTTGAAAATTACCGATCTAGATGCAGAAGTCATCAATGGACGCATATCAAAAATAAGTGGTTGGAGAAAAAGAAGCATATTTTGGGATTTGATGTACTGGAGCACAAATTTGATTCGGCACAATCTAAACGTTATGCACATCGAGAAGAATGTGTCTGAGAATATTTTCAATATGGTTATGAATGTCAAGGGGAAGACAAAAGACACACCCAAATCCAGGGAAGAACTAAACGACTATTATTTTTTTCCCGGCTCACAACAAGACGCAGCAGGAAAGTATCCTAAAGCTTGATACACACTGGATAAGAAATCAAAAGTTGTCTTGTGTGAGTTGGTAAAAGCTCTTCAATTTCCAGATGGATATGCATCAAATCTTGGGTGTTGCGTTGATATGAAAAGATTGAGATTGTTTGGGATGAAGTGTCACGATTATCACGTGTTCATGCAAAGGTTGATACCAATCGCCTTTTGAGAACTGCTTCCCCATCCCATGTGGAAGGCTCTCATAGAGTTGAGTTTATTTTTTAAGAGCCTCAGCTGCAGAGTGGTTAGGACTGATGATATGCTTCGTTTAGAGCGTGATATTTCTTTGATTTTATGACAGCTTGAAAAGATCTTTCTGCCTAGTTTTTTTGACTCTATGGAGCATTTGCCAGTTCACTTAGCATACGAGGCGAGAATTGCAGGTCCAGTGCAATATAGGTGGATGTATCCATTCGAGATATTTCTTCGAAAATTGAAGGATAACGTGAGGAACAAGGCGAGCGTTGAGGGCTCAATAGTAAATGCATATCTCATCGAAGAGGCGTCAACTTTCACTTCGTACTATTTTGAAGATCATGTCTTAACGAAGAGGAAAATTTCGCCTCGTAATGATGATGGGCAAAATGGTGAAGACGACAATGACGATGCATCCCCAGTGTTTAAGAAATATGGTGAAACATTTGTAGCATCGGGCAAAAGATTCTTGAGCAAACAAGAATTCGATGCGGAGAAAAATTACGTTTTACTGAACTATGAAGAAGTGCAAGAATTTATCAGGTTTGAAATTTCATAATTTGTAATTTTTTAACAAAACATTGTTCATATAATAAATTAAGAAAATATTTAGTTTTATTCAAGCACAATGCATTCACGGAGCTTGTGAAACAGTCTCAACCAAACATTATAGACGACGGACTAAACAAAAAATTGGAAAATGAATTTGCTGATTGGTTTGAGAGATATGTGAGTTGTTCTTAAATAATTGTATACAATATACATACCATTTAAATCAATATATTAGTAAATTATATGTTTATTACTTTCCATCATTATAGGCACAAGATCCCTTGAACAATGTCACCGACCAGTATATTAAGAGTCTAGCAATAGGTTTATCACGATGTGTGACTACGTATCATGGTTGTAAGATTAATGGACACAGATTTCACACTGTTGCATACAGATCAAATAGATAAACTTCGAGCACTGGCGTCTATATAAAAAGAACAAACTACGAGGCTGATGAGTATGATTACTATTGTCGTCTCATAAAAAGAACAAACTACGAGGCTGATAAGTATGGTACACTCATGTTCAATTGTGAGTGGTTTGATCCAACACCCGCTGGCACAAAGGTCCATCCTCAGTATAATCTTGTCGATGTCAATTATCGACATAGATTCAATCGCTATGAGTCGTTTGTACTTGCTGCCCAAGCTGTTCAAGTTTACTAATGCTCGTATCCAAGTTTGAAACGAGATAAGATGGATTAGTTGGTAACGTGCAAAATTAAAGTAAGATCGACAATAGATTTTATTGAGCCTATGATGCCTAATATATCATTTCAAGAGGAGCAGATAGAAATGCACAATACAATACAATTGGAGAATGGAGATTTCCAATCACACGTCGACCTTATTATCAGTGAGTCAGATGAACTTGCCGATGAGGTAGAGGAGGAGACAGAAGATGAATTTCTAACCGATGATGAAGATACGGACGAATATGAGTTTGACGATAACGTGGACAAGGAAAGTGTCGATTCAGGTTAATTTTAAAACTAATATATACATATATAGTTAAAATTTGATTAGATTGATAGAATTGGTTAAATTTTCTCGGTTCAATTGAGCTTAAATTTTAATGTATTTTTAGATGATAGGTAGAGGTCGTGGGCGTTCTTCTTCGCTAGGGACCCCACCGAACATTCCAGTCACCCCGTGCGAGACCAGTACATCGAAAGGACTCATGCCATAATGTCCTGGTATGATCGAGATCTTTATCGTCCCCCCTAGTTAAGTAACTTTAATTTAATTTTTGTAAGTAATTAATTCTTTATTTCAATATATTGCCCTGATAAACTCTATATTTTACCAGGTCTTCTAATGTTCCTGCTCTTGCTTCTGCTGAGGATGATGATGATGATGATGATGTTGATGAAGATGATGATGAGGTTTAGTTGATTTAGAAACGAATAATATTTATATTTGATAATTTGTTTATATTTTGTACATTATACGATAAAATTGTTAATTAATTATATTTAATTTTTAATATTATATTTTTTGGGGAAATAAAAATTAGTTTTTGTATTGAATTATTAATATGTGAAATAAATAGAAGTAAGAATTTCAAATGAAATAAAAAATAAAATAAAATAAAGTTTGAATTTGAATTTTAAATTTTAAAATGCTGACGGGTAGGACCCGCCAACATTATTTGAAAGATACTGACGGGTGAATCCGTCAGCATATGCTGACGACAGTATTACCCGTCAGCACTTCCTAATGGTTTTCACACTCGTCAGCATTTGCTGACGAGTCTGGGTTATAGCGGGGGGATTGGCAGACGGGTTAATTCCGTCAACAGGCTGTTAGTAAATGCTGACGATCGAAATAATGTTGTAAGCAAATCATTTAATGATGTCGAAAATGCTGAGGGGCGGAACCCATCAGCAACGGGTTCCGCCCCTCAGCATTTTGCTATTTTTCATAGAGTAGGGGAGTATCATTCTCGATTCTCCAAAACCACCTTATTCTCAAGGTGGAGAAAAGAAAAAAAAATTCCAAGTAAAAAATAGAAAAACCAAAATTTGAATAAACAATAAACCAAATCCACAATCCATCTTCAAGTGATGAGCCCAAAGGCTGACCATTCTCCAAATAATGCAATCCAATGCGGCCCAAATTCTCCAAGTAATACGGCCTTGCAGAAATGGCCCAAATCCAAGTCTTCAACAATAAGAGGGTCACAACTAGAGGTGCACGTTTGGTTCAAATCATTGTTTATTTAATAAGCAGTTATAAATTGACAGTTCTTTTAATCGAAAAACTCCAAATCGTAACCGAATTGGACGAAAACTTATTGCGGTTCATGTTTGTACTAGTTACGATTATGGTTTGTAACCGTCAAATCGATTCGTAATCAGCGAGTAGCCAGTATTTTTATCATTAACTAATTTGGTCTCGACCATTGATTTTCTTTTTTCTCTTTTATTTGTGAAAAATTTGATAATCTTCGACTATAACCGGTGGTTCACGGTTCAAAGTTTTCCCAAATCAGAGCCGTGCACGAAACTGGTTCATGGTTTTGATTCCAACCGTGAACCGGGGTCAACGGTTAACCAATCCGTTAACCACAAACCAGAACTGGCGACTCGCCAGTTAACCGGAACTGGATCAACATGTTTAGAAATCACAACTACAATGAATATTTAGTTCTCGTTGCACAGCACCGTCAAACCTCTCTCTCTCTCTCTCTCTCTCGACCATGACTCCTGACGCCCGCCATCGTGCCTCGTGACTCGACGAGATCACACCTCCTCTCGCTCATTGTCGTTACTCCCGTGTATCGCGATTCAACGAGACCAAGATTTTATAAGCTCACCTCTGTGATTTTCCATTCGACGAGGCCTAGTCACCTTCAGCACGATGTCGTGCTTCGAGGCCACTTTATTCCCAGAGTTGTTACTTTGTCGGTTCCTCACTCGCCTTACCCGTTCCATCACAAACGTCGCTTGTCTCCCCGTCGCTTCATCGATCTTCTCTAACAATGGTAGAAATTGAACCATTGATTGCATAACGATGCTCATAAATATGCAATTGGATTTGATTCAGGGGCTGATGTATTGAATCAATCTCAATTGGACTCCTCAATTATATTAACGAGTGGTGCTTTGTCTTGACCTAAAGCTTCGATTGATTCATCGAGTTGTGATCCCGGTGTTTTGTTTTTGGTCGATTATGATTCTTCAAGTTGCACTATTGATTCGTATTCACCGATCAAGTTAGGCTCTCCATCATCAACTTCAGTGGTCTCAGTTGTTGGGTTCGCTATAATCGTACGGGGCTTACGCAGCGGATTTTAAAACTTTTAATTAAATAAAACAAATATACATATCAAATATATATACTAAACCCCGTAGATTTCGTTAGCGATTTTAACGATCGTCATTTTTCATTATTATGTATCGAATACAAATTTTAATTCTTATAAAATAAATAAATTAATACCTCTCGATTAATTTCTTCAAGCGACGATTGAGAGGGAATCAATTCTCGGCTAAGTGGCTAACACCAAAACTTCTCGCCTTAGAGATCCAAGCGTATCCCCTCTAATCGAGTCCACCTTTTGATTGCGACACCGGAAAAATTCTTCGCTAGTAGAATCGTTTCGTTTTCAAATTGATTAAAGGAATAAAGAATTAATCCAACAACCAACAATTGATTGAAGATCAATTATTGTAGATGAGAAATTTCATCAATAAAATATAAAATAAAAGAACAAAAATTTCTTATCTGTCTCTTCACAAAAAGGGACGGCCACTTTTTCTTTTTCTTTAAAAGGTATTTCGTCCCCTGCCATTTTTTTCTTCAATGCGGAACTTCTTCTTTTATTTCGAAAACTAGAAAAAAAAAATAGAAGACGGCTGCAAGGTCTTTGGAGGCAGGCGGCTCCTTTTTCTTTTTTTTTTTTTTCTTAAAGACAAAAACCCTTTTTGTTTTTGTATGTTGAAAAGATCATAAGACGGCCGCTGACTTCTTTTCTTATATTAGTATATATACTAGATTAATTAGATTAAGATTAGATCTAATCTTAATTAACTAATTAATCAAATAATTAAGAAAAGAATTCTTACACAAGTTATCAGTCTCCTTTTTAAATAAAGATTATGACTTAATCCCAATTACCTTTTATATAAATATTTATATTATATACAAATATATAATATAAATTAATTTTATTTTAAAGTCTTCAATTATTCTAGTGGGCTTCTACAATTAGGGCCTACTAGAAAAAATACATGGACTTGGATTTAAAATCCAACTAATTAATTAATTCAATTAACTAATTAATCCCATGAATTTAAATTAATCAATCCAATTGACTAATTTAATATATTCTTTTAATTGAGATTTCTAATCAAATTAGTTTTAATTACATAATCAAATACACAATTAAATATTTAATCCAACAATTGGATTAAACTAAAATCTCATTTAATTAATCTAAATTAATTAATTATTCCAACTATTGGAGTTATCAATCTTAAAATGTCAACAACTAAAATTATGTGTGACCCTTTTAGGTTCACGAGTAACACTAGCAGCAGGCTTACAACTTTTGTAAGTTTATAAATAACAAACTTATTATATTAATTAATCTAATTAATTAATTCTCTTAAAATTAACTCTTTAATTTCAAGAACCTAAAAATCATGACAATATCTAGCAAGTAACATGATTACCCAGTGTTAGGTGAAATGGCAAGTAAACCTATTTCAATTGCAAGTCCATACATGTACGATCCTTTCGACAACTAGTTTCCCGATTAAATCTTGCGCATGGATTTATAAGTCGAAACCCAATTAATTTAATAACTGTGATTTCATTTCAAGTTTAAGTAATTCATTTATGAATCAATATTCATCGTGCCTTGGCCAAGGTCTTTGAATCACAAACTATGAAAATTTACAGGATACTCTCTTGTCCATAGACAGGTGTCGAATTCTATGTTGGCTACAGACAAACCTCCATGCACATCGATACCATACTCAAAATACCCCTTTTTACGATTGTCAAGCAATCAAAAGATAAATCTAAGCATTGCATGTTGTGCACAAGGTTACCATCGTACCTCAAGTCAACGGATTAATCATGTATTATTGCAATATGAAAATTCTTATTCGACAGACAAATCTTCCAGTTAAAAATTTCCATCGGGTCATGTTCAATGAACTTGTTCTCCAACAAGCACCCACATATATGCACTTGCATCACAACGCTGATGTTAATGGAATACAACATCCTTGTCTTACAAGCATGCATCATATGCGCAAGTCTTACCGGGCTATTCAATGTCCTATTTCGAAAAGCCCATTGACTTGGAACAAGTTTAAGACCGAAACCTTAGAGACATGTTCCATGATTGCCATCGTATGCGCAACCATATCCCATAGTTTAAATTGGTTTAAGGACTTTATCATACGTGCAATTATAATAAAAGCGAAAACATAAGATAAAGAAAGTTGCCTTTATTAATATAATTCCAATAAAATCATTATACAAGTAGAATGAAATCCAATCTAATTGAAACGTTGGGCACTCTACTCTAACATCAGTAATTAACAAATAGTTTCTTTCTCATCTATGATTCAGACAAAATAAATTCGCCGGATGAGACGTACTAAGTTAACAAATTTGGGATTACCATTTTTTTTTTGCTTTTTTTAGCCTCAACAAAGCACAAATTGATGCAACTCAGATCGAGATCCTAAGAGAATTCTAAAAAATGCATATTCATTAATTTTTATTGTTCAAATAACCTGAAAGGCCTACATCACTACAAAAAACTATGATTTGCTGACGGGCAATAAGCCATCAGCATATACTGACGGGTCATTATGCTGATGGGTAAAGACCTCAGCATTTTCCGTCAGCATATCCTAATTTTTTTATAGTGATCGGCCTTACTCGTCAGTAAAATATATAGTGTTTTATATATATATATATATATATTTAAAGGGATATAAAAATATAAATTTATAATGTTATAATAATAATACATTTTGAAATAATATTATATATTTATAATATAATTAGTTATTTATAAATGAAATATATAATTATATTATTCATTATATATAATATAATATACAAATTTAATTATTTAATTATAAATTTAATTTAATATAATATACATTTATAAATATAATAATATTATTATATACTTTTAATAATTATATATCATTATTTTTATATATATATATACTTATTAATAATATATTTATAAATAATAAATATATATAATTAATAATATATATAGATATAATATAAATATATAATAACATTTTATGTTTATAATATCATTATTCATTAATATAATCTACCTTTATAAATATAATATAATAATTATATATTTATAAATAATATTATATATTTTTAATAATTATATTTCATTATTTATATATAATATATATTTATAATTAATAATATATATTTCAAAATAATATATATTTATAATGATTTATAAATAATTATATTTAAAATTTATATTTATATATATTTATAATATCATTATTCATAAATATAATCTACATTTATTAATATAATATAATTATTTATAATTATAATTAATAACTTAATTTACATATCTAAAATATATTAAAAATACATAAACTATTATATGTAATTAACTTGTCGAGACGGTAACACCGCTCCACTATTTACAAGAGGTCGCGCGTTCGAATCTCACAAATACCCTATGTGGAATTTAAATTGAGCGGGTTGAGTTAGGTTGGACTGGGTTGTGGGTGACGGGCCTCACCCGTCAGCAAATACTAACGGGCCCCACCCTTCAGCATGTCGTCAACGTTAATCCAATCAGCAATAAATTTGCTGACGAGTTGGAAAGTTTGCTGACGGATATGTCCATCCGTCCGTCAGCAAACGTCTGTTTTTTGTAGTGTATATTTACAATGAAGCCTAAGACTACTGCTAATTACAAAACCTATGTGAAACATAAATATTAAAATTTATTTGGTCCTTATTATCCCCTATTTTCCGGCCTATAACAATTTTTAAAGAAAATAAAATTCATATCAAACTAGGACAAATTCCATCAGATCAATTATCTCATGAAAATGGAAAATATTCAAATCTTACTCGTAAATCAACATGTTATTAAAGTTCTCCTCTTTACTCTTACAAAAGAAAAGAAAAGAAAAACATTCAGATATAAAGGACATATATAAGAAAAAATATATATTAAACAATCTTGGTTGTAATGTACTTGCCTTCTAGTGAGTGCAGAAACAATTGAAGCGCTTGCCATGACACTGAGATGTGAAGAAGTAATGTGAAGGATTTAGGTCTTATAAAGGTGCTTAATATAATTTAAGCACTTACGGCTTCTTGTGAGTCGAACGGATGAAGCATTTTCGGCTTTTACTGAGTGAACTAATTTATAGTATATATTAAAAAATCTTAGACAACTAATGTTGACCAACAGGCACACGTCCAAAAAAAAAAAAAAAAAAAAAAAAGGTCACATGGGGCATATTGTCACGCCCCACGCCTAGCGCCTGCCCAAGGCGTGAGCCCGTGACAATATGCTAATGATCCGGGTTTCCCTCGACGATAATGTAAAGTAATTACCCAAGTTGATATGCCTCGACAAATATATTAGATCACAATTCTATTTTAGAAAGATAATGACACACAAAAATCAATGGGTCTCATAAGCATTAATTAAAATCTTTAATGGAGTGGTCCATTTTTACAATCTATTTTAGAAAGATAATGACACACAAAAATAAATGGGTCTCATTTTTTTTTTTTCTATTTTAATTATTTTTCACAATTTTCTCTTATATTTTTTCTTATTTTAGTACAGCGTATGTCGTTCAAGTTCACAAATATACCATTATTTACACTTKTTCTACTATTATTTTATTATTAATTTTGAATTTGTATTTATCTCTCTTCTTATTCTTACGTTTCTCATTTATATTCTTAACACATATCTTTATGTTTTCTTACAATAAAATACTCTCTCCGTCCTAATTTGATGGTCAAAATATTAATTTCACACAAATTAAGAAATTGATAATTATATAGTTAAGTCATTAATTTTAGTTTGTATTTTCCAATTATATCATGTTTGAATTTATTAATGTTAATTAATACTCATAAATCAGTGTTTGAATTAATATATTTGTATTGGAATAGTAAGATTTTACGTTGTAATCATCATATTTCAATTTACGAGGTAGAAAATTAGTATTTTAAGAATATTAATTAAGGATATGTGTGGAAATGAAAAAATAATGATATGTTAAATATGGTAATTGAACTATTTTTGTGGGACGGACGAAAATTGAATAGTGGACTATTTTTGTGGAACGTAAGGAGTAATCATTATCTCTCTCACTTTTTCATCAAATCCACCTCCATATTAATAGYATCTTCAATGTTGAAAGTATAAAAAAAATATCGGCAATGACAAAAAAATAATTATATGTCAAATTAAATACTTCACATTATTAAGAAAATTGTTAAATTTTAGACATTGATCGCTCCTAACAATGTCTCTTTAATTTAACCAATCATTTTATATCTCTCAATTCTTTTTTTTAAATCATGTAATGAATTGTCACATAAACATTAGTTATTATAGAAGACTTTTGTTATAACGTCAATATCATTTGTTATATAGGCGACAATCTTGCATTGAAACTATTCTAACTTAGAAGGTAGTGCGACAGAGACATTCGAACAGAAAATTTTTATTTCATAAACATAATGCGTCATAATATTCAGAATCAGTACCCCTGACTCAATCACTCAACGAGTATCATTCATACTCTCTCTGTATTAAAATAAGTGTCGTTTGAGAGATTCGGTTTTACTACAAATTAAGTGTCATTTTAAATTTCTTTTACCATTTTATTCCAGTTTTATTCCCACTTATTTTAAGAAATATAAACAAGTTTATGGTAATAGAATAACTAAAGGTAAATAATTGAAGTAATTAAATGAGAATATTATTAATTGATTAGGGATATATTGGTCAAATAATATATTCCTTGATTTTGAACAAAAACTCTAAAACGATCTTTATTAAGAAACGGATAGAGTAATACAGTACCTTCTAAGATTTAATTAATGCGGCATACTTGGTACCCACATTAAAAGTAAAAAAAAATCCATTTACAAACCTCCTGTTAACAATACTTTAATTTCATCCACAACTTTGTAATAATTCAGAATATTTTAATTCCCAACATCTATTGACATAATAAATATTCTCTATGAAAATATCATTATTTATAATTTACAATTACATATTTATAGATATATGTTTTAATTTATTTCCTATTTTTAATATATTATAAGTGTTAGATTATTTGTAGTTGAATATACTAACTTGATAACAAAATATTACTAATACTTCATACAATTAAAAGATGAGTTACAGTTGAAATAATACAAGCAACTAATACAAATTAATTCACACATAATTCCTAAAGAACCCCTTTAATTTTCATCCACTTTGGATAAAATATAATAAAAGGAAGTAACAAACAAAATATATGGCAGGAGTTTATGAAATGTATAGAAAAAAAGATATATTTATGGGTGATGAAAGAGACGTTGGCAGCTCTTTTATTGATTATTATTTTCTTTGGGAAAAAAAAAAGTTTGGATAGTTGTTTAATTGATGACAGTTATTACTCCCTTCGTCCCTTTTTATTTGTCGCAATTTAGAATTTTTATTTTTCGTTCTATTTGTCATATTTATATTTTTAAAAGATAATTATTTTATTTTTTACTTTTCCAATAAAAAGTAAATATTTTACTCATATTTTTATCATTTTTTAATTATTTAAGCAAAAAAGTATTATGATTTTTGATACTTATAATTATAACATCAATTATCTTTCATAATTCTCGTGAAATGTGCAACTACAATATATAGAATTGAACAGAAGGAGTATCAAATATTGGCAACTATTTTGTTATTAATAAGGCAGTATATCGGGAGCTATAATAAAAGAAAATGTATAATCTATTAAAAAAATAGTAAATTGGAGAAATTTTTTTTCTCTATATCAATTCATGATCCAATTCTTTCCTAAAAACGTAAGCTCTGCACTCTCTTCTTTTATTAAAACTTTTAAGTCAACTCCCTAACATATAAATATTCCAATTTTACACTTAGTATTGATGAACAACAAAAAGCCTTTGGTCAACGAAAGTGCTGGCATGCTTCATTCTCAAAAAATGTATCTATATTGAAATAAATTAAATTTACTTTTTAACATTTTTAGTTTTATCATTATTTTTATGGCTAAGTATTACTTATTTCCTTATTAAGTATTTTAATTATATTATTTATATATAAGATAAGAAAATATTGGTATTTAATTCGCACGAATACATTTAAAATATTTATTAATTGTGGATTCATAGACGTGCAGATAAAGTCCGAATATAAATGAATTATTTGGAAGTCTAAACACGACTTGTTTTGACAATATTTTGTATAAACTCTAATTGTACTTATGTTTAAAGTACTTAAAATTAACAAATTTATAATTATATTATAAATTAAAAATAATTGCTTAATAGTAATTTTTATATATTTATGTGAACTAGTGTTTAAATTCAGATTGTATAAAAAAAGATTTATAATTTCTATGTTGTTAGATTATGGATTAATATAAATTAATGATATATTTATAATCATTATAATATCTTTATAAATATGGATGCATAGTACCTGACAAGTATTAGATGTATATAAACTAAGTATCTGATGCAATAACAACAAAGTACTAAATAAACACAAATTAAGTACCAAGTGCACGTACGTCGAGTACCAAATGCATAGTGAATAAGAAATAAATGCACACTCACCAAGTATAAGTACCAGATGCATAACAACTAAGTACCAAATACACGCGGACAAAGTATCAGGTGCACATACACTGAGTACTAAATGCATAACAAAGAAAAAATAAATGCTCACTCACCAAGTATTGGATGATATAAACTAAGTATTAGATGCATAATAACTAAAGTACTAAATACACACAAACAAAGTACCACATGCACATACACTAAGTATTAAATGCATAACGAATGAAAAATAAATGCACATTTGCCAAGTATATTATGCATATAAACTATGTACTAGATGCATAACAATTAAGTATTTAATACACGTAAATTAAGTACTAGATGCATATACACTGAGTACTAAATGCATAACAAACAATAAATATATGCACCCGCAAAGTATTTGATGCATATAAACTTAGTACTAGGTTTATAACAACTAAGTATTAAATACACGCATATTATGTATGTATAAAGAATAAAAAATAAAAGCATACTCGCCAAGTATAAGTACCAAATGCATAAAAACTAAGTACCAAATACATGCAAACAAAGTACCAGGTGCAAATACACTGAGTACTAAATGCAACAAATAAAAAGTAAATGCACACTCACCAAGTATTGGATGGATATAAACTAAGTATCAGATGTATAATAACTAAAGTACTAAATACACGCGAACAAAGTACCATATGCACATACACTAAGTACTAAATTCATAACGAATGAAAAATAAATGCACACTCGTCAAGTATTTGATGCATATAAAATAAGTATCATATGTATAATAACTAAGTATTTAATACACTCAAATTAAGTACTAGATGCACATACGGTAAGTACTAAATGTATAACAAATAAAAAGTAAATGCACCCGCAAAGTATTTGATGCATATAAACTTAGTACTAGATTCATAACAACTAAGTACTATATTCACATAAATTAAGTACCAGATGTACTTACACTGAGTATTAAATGTATAACGAATAAGAAATAAATGCACACTCTCAAAGCATTGGATGCATGTAAATTAAGTATCGGATGCAAAATAACTAAGTACTAAATACATGCAAACTAAATACCAGATGTACATACACTGAGTACTAAATACATCACGAATAAAATCTAAATACACACTCGCAGAGTATTAGATGTGTGCATAATAACTAACTACTATATATATGAGAATTGAGTAACAAATGCATATATACTTAGAACTAAATGTATAATGAATAAAATTTAAATGCGTGCAGAATATAAAAAAAATCGGGATTAATGAGTTGAAAAAAATCGGCCGAAAAAGTCGGTTGGGCAAAAAGATCGGCCTAGGCGGGATAGATGCCCTAGGCGGTCAAAAATCGGGCTAAGCACCTAGGTGATTCGACCGAAAGACTGGGCTATGAGGGCGCCTAAGCAGTCTAGATGGCTAAAAAAATAGGTAACATTATAATTTTTTCCCAATAATTCATATTTTTAATGAGATCTTGTACAATAAATATTATTATTGCAATTTGTACATTCTCCTAGGTTGTGATAATTATTTTTTTCGAAAAGAGTTATAATAATTCTAATACATTAACAAATTTTATTAAAATTCACATAATTCTATAATATAGTTCCATCGAATTCCTTTAGAATCCAATGGAATCCATGAAACAATAGGCTGGGTGGGCGCCTAGGCGATCTAGATGGCTAATAATCAGCAAAAAATAAAAATAAATAAATAAAGTTTTAAACTCTTGGTGAGCCTAGGCGCGCTAGGCAGTTCGACAACCGATTAGAGCCTAACGAATTTAACAACCTTGATTTTGAAGCACAACATTATTGGTTTTATATGTACATGGTTCTTTGTCAATTTTTTTTTTTGTGAGTTACACATTGTCATCCACCTTATGTAGATCAATATAAAAGTACTTGGTTTAAAAAAGAAGAAGTATATTATTTAATATCATTGTACAAGTTTGTCATTGAAATATTTCTCCTAACTATTTTTTTAACTCCATTAATTTGACGAGTTTCATTTAATCGTCATCATGTAAGAGAATTAGTGACGAAAATCTGGATCAATAATGATAAAATTAAATGTTGTCGTAAAAATATATTTTTCAATGACAAAAATAAAATTCGTCACTATTGATTATCGTGTTATGACAGACTTTTATGCGTTAAAAGGAAATCGTCATTAAAAATGTGATTTCCTATAGTGACTATTTTTACTCCAACAAAGTACCTCTTGTATTTCGACCAAGTAACACAACTTAACAATATAACGTTTATTGTTTGCACTAAGCACTTTTTTGTATTGAACCTAAGTACTACTCTTACTCCAATCAAGTACCTCTTGTGTTTCGATTAAGTACCACAATCATACTACATAATATAACGTTTATTGTCCGCATTAAGTTCTTTTTGTATTGAACCTAAGTACTGTCTTTTATTCGTTATGCATTTAATACTTAGTGTATGTGTATTCGGTACTTGATTATTATCCATATGAATGGTACTTAGTTGTTATGTATGCATATGATACTTAGTTACTGTACATATGATACTTAGTTTCTATGCATTTTGTACTTAGTCAATGAGCATAATGAGTGTGCATTTATTTTTAATCATTATTTATTTTAGTACTCAGTGTATGTGTATTTGGTACTTAATTCGTGTGTATTAAGTACTTAGTTGTTATGCATCTGTTACTTAAATTATATTCATCCAGCACTTGGAGAGTGAGTTTATTTTTTATTTGTTATGTATTTAGTACTCAGTGTATTTGCATCTAATACTTAGTTGTTATGCATCTTATACTTAGTTTATATGCATCTGGTACTTAAGTTTACATGCATCTAATATATGAAGAGTTGCATTTATTTTTTTAACGTTATGCATTTAGTACTTGATAAATACAGTTTTTATGCAATAATACATCAATTGTATCTCTTTATCCCAACTAAGTACTATTTTACATACAATAGGTATACTTACAATATTATTTATTAATCTCACACCTCATTTGTTGGGAAGTAAACATGGACAAATTAAGGATAAATATAGATGAGGATAATATGATATAACTCGTAATAAGAGAAATGACAATGCATTATGTAGATATGGAACTAATATTAGTGTGCTTCAAAATATATAGAAACAATGCACTATTGATGTTCATTCAATTATTTATTCAATTCATTTCTGATTTAGTTTATAATTCATGGGCATTTATTTTTTTATTCGTTATGCATTTAATACTCAATGTAGGTGCAAATGGTACTTATTTCTTGTGTATTTAGTATTTAGTTGTTATGCAATTGATATTTAGTTTATATGCGTATGTATTTGACGAGTGTGCATTTATTTCTTTATTCATTATTCATTTAGTACTCAGTTTATTTACACCTGATACGTTGTTCGTGTGTACCGAGTACTTAATTATTATGCGCTTGTTACTTAGTTTATATGGATATGTACTTTATGAATGTTCATTTATTTTTTAGTCTTTATGCATATAGTACTCAGTATTTGAGAATCTGGTACTATTTAGAGTGCATTGAGTACTTAGTTGTTTTGCTATTGATACTTAAATTATATACATATTTACTCCGTTGGTGTAAATTTATTTTTTATTCGTTATTCATTTAGTATTAAGTGTATGTGTATCTGATACTTACTTCGTGTGTATTGAGTACTTAGTTGTTATGAAACTAATACTTAGTTTATATGCATTTGTACTTGACGAGTGAGTTCAATTCATAAATCATATATGAGGTTGAAATAGATTTTATAAAATTTTCAGTTTGGACCCAAAGTTTATCTAATTTCCTTTGGCCTCCCCAAAATCCCATAACCCATCACCATCCAATCCTTATCACCGCCACAAACCCCGACGTCAGCCCGACTTTGTAACTTGTGCCACCGACAACCTTCTTGACCTACCCTAGCCAACTTCTGGCCACACCCGACAAGGAAACACATACATAAACTCACTCCACATAACACACACACATTACACATAGTCCCTCTCCAGTCTAATTCATATCCATTCAGTTTGAGATTCTAAATCAATATTTGTGTACATTGACATGGAGAGAGTTCAACGGTGGTGACCGGCTGAAGTTTTGTGGCCGAAGGATGGAGTATTCGACGACCAAAGTCATGAGTTTTTAGCACTTTATACTCAAGTTGTCAGTAATTAAGAGCATGTGCCTGAAATTCGATTTCAGATTTGAAATGAGTGTGACGAGATTATTAAGAGGAATATTTTTTTTGAGTTATTCTTTACGATAGAGAGGTGGTCATTGATGACGGCGACAAGATCGTTGAGGATGCCGAAAAAAAATTAAAGATTTTAAAAAAAACTAGTATTGTACCCGTGCGTTGCACTATAATTWTTTATTTTATTTTATCTAAAAAATATATTATTTTAAATGTATTAAAGTATTTAAATAAGTACTTGTATATATGTATACTCAATTTATATGTGTGTGTATTTTGGTAAGAAACATAACTGGTTCTCACACCAGAGATGGTTTTACCATAACCGCTCCCTATATATAAATCATCTAAATATTATTTAAAGATTGAATAGTATTCAAAATGATATAACTTGATTAATAAAAGGGTTGTTATTAGACGAAATGTACTTTACAAATTATGAAAAATATCCTTATGCACAACATCTGTAGTTTTGCTACAATGTTTTTTCTCATCATTGTCGATCATTATTTTTAAACTCTTAAGATTGGTCACCCTTGATATAGCAACGTATAACTGACCATGGCTGAAAACTGGCTTTTTCAGGATCCAACGTGAGAGAGAGATTGTCCTTGAATCTTGTTGATCATCATAGCATATGACACAATCAGAGAAAATTGTCATCATTGGAACTTGAAAGGCAACCTCAGATTGGATGGTGTGACATACATTTTAGGGATTAACAACAATTCACTTGCATTTCTTCCTTGAGAAATATTAGCCTATATAATATGATCGTCAAGTTAACAACCAATATTACACAACACAAGGTAATGATCGATATTTCTCAACAACATGAGTGAAATTCTAATTTTTAATCTCTCATAGTTCGAGAATCCATAACATTTAATGGTATTTAAAAACTATAGTGAGTGGACGTCCTACAATATGTCAATATTTTTGAATTGAATTCGCATGCATTATCAGAACTAAGATATACTTTACATTCTACATCATTTTATGACATCATATATTTATTAATCAAATCGATGACATCAAGTGTTGGGGAAAGAATAGCACGACCATCCAAATTAGCGAAGTATTCAGTAGTTTTTCCAAATTGTGGATATGTGCTCGCGACAATTGGCGGAACATGGTCACCATCATCTTTCAATAATAGATAACCTAGATTTCAATTTTAATAATACCATCATTTGGTACTCCAACTATTACATCTCCCATCTATTTATCGAGTTGACAAATTTCTTTAACTTGACACAATCGGGATTTGAATTGTGACTTTGCAGCACCACATTCTTGGTCTACTTCAAACTATGTATTGAGTCCATAAATGCAAATATTTGATCAATGTGTGAACTATGTCTGGTCTAGTGCCTTTTGGAACAACCGTCAAAATTTGATGAAAATCTCCACTAAGAATTATTATTTGTTACCAAATGGAAGTTCCGTGTTAAAATTATTTTGCGATCTCATCACGTCTGTTAATGTTTTGTCCAGAGTTTCAAAATAATGGTTATGCATCATTGGAGTTTCGTCCCAAATAATAAGATACACATCCACAATTAATTTCGCAAGTGGAGTACCAGTAATGATTGAAATCTTGGTAGATATTAAAAGTAACCCTAAATCTAAAATGTCTAGTTCTTCCTTTCGAAAGAAGAAGAGAAGTTATGTCGTTAGATATTACATTAAGAACAATTCCACTATTAGATTTACCAGTTGTAGAAAGCGTTCTCTGTATCTAGAGATGAGAAATACACCACCCTTGGTTAAATGTACTACATCCATGTCTTTATCGATTTTGTGGAATATAGTAAATTCGTACTAATGCAAAAAAAAAATCTAGTTTCCTAGGTGTCCATTTGTTTGTTTTTGAGTATTAAAGAGTTTTTAGGAAACTCAACATAAGCAAATTCCGTGCTTTCAGATTTTCCTTATTGTATTTCATTGCGTTCAACTGATTATTATCACTATACAATACATTATGCTCTTTTGTAAGAGGAGAACTCTAGTAAATGATAGGTGGAGTTTTATACTGAATTTCAATAACTAATATTTTTCACGCCGCTTCGCATGGAGAAATATAATGACAATCATAATACATGTTGATCTCATCAAAGTTTTTATCCTTTGGATCCCCACATTTATTTTGATAGAATGTTATAGTGAACCTATAGTTATATTTGTTGGCACGTTTGAAAAAAATACTTGATATATCTAAATTAGTTACACTATTTAACATTTCAATGATCTACACAATTCAGTAATAGATCAAAATTATGTGAACGGCCCTCCGGAGAACCGCTAGTAAATGCCGCGGGCAAGACAACATGAGTACCAACACTTGAGCGATCCGTTTCACCTCATAACACTACATCAACAATCTCACTGTACATCTCACTTCAAATTCTTTTGATGAGTTTTGACGTACCACAATTTTGAAAATTCAATAATCCAATATGCATCAATTATGAATTGTTGTGTGAGTCATCGACTATATATAATAGTAAATACCTCCGTGTCTCTTTCATGCAATCGGTGAGAAAATAACTTCATCTGACTCACATATTATTTACCATTTCCTATAAGTTTTCGAGGTTTAGAAAAAGACATGTCTTCCCTGTGGTTGTCTTCACCACATGGAAATACTAATGGATAGTGTAAAGTAACGTACGAAGGATGCAAATCGTTGATACGTTTCAAATTATTTCTACTACACTTCTATTGGTACCACTTCGTGGATCAATATCACCAACAACTAATCGAGAATTAGTTGATCTTTTTACGCATCTATTATAGTGGATGTCACGGTGTTTATTCCACTCGATGCTGGTTTTGCACTTGTATTATTTTTCATGATTATTGAGATAGTAACAAAATAAATTATTTTAAGAAATCAATTCAAATCAAAAGTATTTAATCGTAATAATATTTGATAAATAACATGTTGATAGCCAATAAAACAAACAGTACATTATATGGCATCATGCAATTTCGCATATTTTAATTAAAAAATTGGTAAAATTATTTTCGAGAAAAATGATAAATTTGATATTGTTGGACTCACAATAAAAGATAAAATAACACACACACACACACACACACACACACACACACACA
>BMAC01000702.1:76323-97346 GCA_014905375.1 Phtheirospermum japonicum
AGAGAGAGAGAGAGAGAGAGAGAGAGAGATGATCTATTTTTAATATTAATTAGGGCATCTATCCCAATTATATTAAGTAAATTCCTATATACTTAAAAAAAAAGTAATTCTACGTGACTTTTTCTTCTCTCTTACGTGGTTTTTCTTTTTTATTTTTTTCACTGTGTAGCATGGATTGTAGGTTTGCTACAATTTCATGTGAAGATAATTTTTTTCCTAACAATGAGCAAACGATAGAATAAGTATTAATAAAATATAAATATTACAATGATGTTGAARCTATTAGTATGTAAAATATAAATGCATACCTAACAAAATAAATTCGATTTTGAACTTCAATCGAAATTAAGTATGATATTAATACTTTAAAAATTACTGTGTTTAGCAACATTTGCTTTCAGGGGTGACCTTCTCCTTTTTGTTTTGGAATTTGTTGATCTTTTTCCAAATCTATTGTAGTTGATGTTATAGTGTTCATTCCACTTAGTGTTGGGTTTAAACTTGTATTGTTTTACTGATCCAAACTTTTGTGCACCCCATTTTAAGATATTTAATTTAAAAGCACGTAAGTTTGCTCGCAAGAGCACGAGGAACTTGTAGGGTAGTGAGTTGACTCAAATCGATTCTCTCGAGGACAACTGTTCGGTTTCTTGGACGTTTTTCTCAATTAGAATAAATAATATAGAATACATGTACATATGGGATTTTTTTTGAAGAACTGATTTGATCATTTAAACTAAAGCAATATTGAAAAAACTAGTTAAACTAATTATTTAAAACTAGATTATCAACTACGAGCAATAACTAAACTATTCGAATTTAAGAACTAAAAAATAAAAGCAACGAATCTAAGAGCATGAATATAAGAAACTACCATGAAGCAATTGTATCATAAGAATCTAAAAACAGAGAATTAAGCGTAAATCAATCGCAAAAAGAAACTAGATAAATCCAATATCCAACCATGAAACAATTAAGCTAATTAAACTAATTCTAGAATTAACTAAAAATTTAACTAAGCAATTAACTAGGAAATTAACTACGAAATTAACTAAGAGTTTAGAATAGTTATTGGAACTAATAAAAGAGATGAAAATCTCCAGCTATTCCGGAGTTGAACGTTGATCTTGGGCGAAGATTGAATCCCAATCGTGAATCGAAGTTTCGGACTCGTTGTTCTTCGATCCTTGATATCGGTCTTCAAATCTTGTTATAAGATGTGGAAATATGTTTATTCTAAGCCCAAATACCCTAGGTAGTCGTGTGTCCTCTTAAAAATCTGAAATATGAAGGGTATATATAGATATAACATGTCTTGGCGCATAAGAAACCCTAAAAACGCATTTCTGGGCAGCCATGTCGACGTTGCGTCGATCGACGCGTGTTGGCTCTCGGCATCGACGCTGCCTGGGTGCTCGCGTTGACTGGGCGGGGCGTCGACCGACGGGGTTTGGATCGACGTAACTGCAAGTTGCGTCGGCCTTGCGTCGATCGACGGACTCTTGGATCGACGCAACTGCAAGTTGCGTCGGCTTGGCGTCAATAGAGAGTCGACCGTCGCGTGCAGGGGTCCGCATCGACGTAGCGTCGACACTTGCATCGATCGACGCTACTGAGGGTCTGTCTCATTTTCTCGATCTTTTTGCTACTCGTTCACCGGAAAGCTCGTTCTCCACTTTTGAACATCGAACTTCATCTATTTACGCGCTGAACTTTTCCGGTTACTTAGCTGTAAGGTGAAAAACAACGAATAATCACCTATTCTCATCAATTATGATCAAAATACGGTAAAATAAGCTGAGAACATAAAAATATGGAATTAAGCTTAAATCATCCAACTTATACCAAAAATAAACAGAAAAAGAACTAAAAAGCTAATAAAAATAAGGACAAATCTACGTTAATCATTTACGTGGTTTCTGATATAATAACAAAATACATTATTTTATGAGATCAATTCAAATAAAATATTGTTGAATCGTAATAATATTTTATAAACAACATGTTGATAGACAATAAAAATAATATCAAATTATATTGTATTTTTTATTTTTTCATAATTTAATTAAATAAAGAGATCAAATTATTTTTGAGAAAAAGTGACAAATTTGATTTGATATTGTTGGACTCGAAATGAAAAAAATATTAAAAAAACGTAAAAAAAAACATATAAGTTATTATATATAATATAATATAATATTATATAATTTATTATTATTAATTAGAGTATCTATCCTAATTATGTTAAGAAAATTCCTACATAATTAAAAGAGGAAACTAATCAAGATGGATTTTTAATTAAAAAAAGAAACCTAATCATAATTAGTTAAATAAGGTATCCATCATAATTATGTTAAGAAAATTCCTACATAACTAAAAAAAAATAAATAATCTTACATGACATTTACGTAATATTTTTTCTCTTTCCTACTCATCTTTTTTTCTCTCTCCAGACCTCTCTTTTAATATATATAGATAGATAGATGAAGCAAAATAAAAGTAATTTATGTTTGTACAATAAGAAGGGTGTTTTAGACATTTTAGTTGGATAGGGAGTTCACTTAAATTTATTTTTACACTGGGGAGTGTAGAATGAAAAAAAAAAAAAGATGGGGACTGATTCAAAAGATGAAAGTAGGGATGAGGATTTATATCCAAAATCCCCTAAAAAATTGATATTAATGCGAAATATAATATTAGATATGAAATTACATGTCATTGTCCTTTTCTAGTTAATTGAGTTTCATCTACGCAAGCTTTTTCAAGGAGCGCCCCGAGGGCAAAATGTCATGGTAGCATTTTGTTGTATCCACACACTTTGGAACTTCCCCGATAACTATGGAAAATTATACAATATCTTCACTCTACCATATCCATTTATTGTGAGCCTACAATTATTCACACATCACCATCTCTAAGAATTATGAATTATTTTTAAATAAATCTATTGGTTAATAGGGTAGAAGAATTGTACCGTTAACTGTATTGTAAAAGTTCCCAATAATTATACTAAAAACCTTATCAATGTAGATGTATTTAATGGAATAAGTTAAAATTGAGATAATTCTTTTTGAAGTGGAATATTAAATTATAAATTTATCATTTATATATTTATTTATTTTAATGTTTTTCCAAAAATACAACAACAAATATTCATAAAATAATAAATTATATTTGTTCACAATGAAAATGAGAAATCAGACACACACTTGTACATGGGCTGGAACTGCTCACCATCGTTCACCGCCCGGTCTGTGACGGCATTGATCAAGCCCTAAGCCTCTTAAATCATCTAACTTTCCTCACAAATTTTGTCCTTATATTTTAACCTAGGGACAAATCCACACCATTAATGAAATCAGATCAATGGTCATAATTAATAAATGATTTTGAGTTGACTTTAAGCATATTAGGGTACAATGGTCTTTTTTACTTCTTTCCAATTAAGAGGTGATTTCAATCATAATTAATAGATGATTTATTTCCAATTAATAGATATAATTTTTATCATGCAATTTTATATTCACCCGTTTCCATTTTTTCAATTAATAGATGCTTTATTTCCAATTAATAGATAATTTCCAATTAATAGATACCATTTTTATCATGCAATTTATATTCACTCGGATTGCAGATTTGTGGTGCTCTTATATACCAATTAAAATTGCTTTGTACATATGTGATGTTATGCTTTATATTCAATGGTCGTGCTTTTATAAACTTCTGGTTCTTTTCTTTGTTTTACTTAATCAGTCCTAATAAACTGAAAACACTATACAAATACCTTTGAAAATACTGTACACATACCTTTCAACGAGTATACCTGATTTGAAAGCACTGTTCATGTACTTTGGAATCATTGTACACATACCTTGAAAGCACTATACATATACATTGAAAGCATTATACACATATTTTGAAAGTATCGTACACATATTTGTAAGAACTCATAAAATACATTCACGTAATACAAAAGTATTGTACACACACTTAGAAAGCAATAAATACATTTCATAAATTAACTCTATTTATGAGATTCAAGTACATTTCTAAACTCTAATAAACTTCATTACTCACTAGTTTAAAAAATTTGTGTGCACAAAATCAAATTCAAGAACTGGACGAATCACGACAAAAGCACCAGCATATTACACTCAAAGCATTGGGGATACATAAAGAAAGCGATAAACATCCATGAGCATTTAAACATATAGCACTCTGATCGGACGGATGAATTTTGATTCGCGCTAGCTGCTCATAGTCGGACTAGATGACTGGAGCACCAGATCTACAACGACACTGCCTCCAAAAGCCTGAATCCAAAATTTAGCTATGATATTATTTTATTCAAAGATGCAATAAATTCACCACCATGAACCCCAAATTTAGCTTTGATATGCACTAAAAACATGATCCCAACCCGATACAACTCCAGTCGAACAAGATTGATAATAAAATATCAGTACACAAGACGTATTTCGCTTCTTCTCCAGGTGGTTATCTTCCCTGGATTGCTCATCCGGCGGTGGCAGCGGTGCAAGTGAGTCAGAAAAGAGATGCTGTTGTCAAATATTTCAAGATCAGAGTTTTTTTCGGATGTTTTTTCTTTTTTCAAAATTCGAGAGGAAATGTGAAAGTTTGAGTGTGGGTGAAGGGTTTGGGAAGTGTCCCTCCGTATTCCATAAATCACGGGTGTTAATGGGATGTCCAAATTTCATGAATACACAATTGGTTAAATTTACCCCTCTTGTACTTTCTCATACTACCACATTTATATTTTTGCCTTTTTTAAAAAGCACAATTACATTTAATCTTAGCCATTCATCTGATTTTACTAATGGGGGGACTTGTTCCTAGGTTCAAATATAAGGACATGGTTCTCATTTAAACCTAATCCTATGTATGTATGTATGTATGTATGTATGTATGTATGTATGTATATGGTTGAATTCAAATGAGAACCCTTCCTCTGTGTGAGAACATAGGGCTCAATTTAACACCACACAATTAGATGAGATGAATGTACATGATTAATTATATTATTTCATTCTTGATCCAATAGTATAAGGTGGGAGGGTGTTTATGTCATTACATCAATACTGCCGTCCTAACATGATTATGTTTCTTCAAATCATTCACCAAACAAAATTGGGGATTAAATATTCTGAACCATCATCTTTTCCATTTCCTCATCACCACCGCACACATGAACATCAGAACTAAAGGTGTCACCGGAGGTTATGGTTAACCGCCGATTTTTAACCATGGACCGTTTACGGTTAATCGTTGAGCGTTAGTTTCGGTTAAAACTGTAACCGCCAACCGAATTCCGGCGGTTCGGTATCGGTTAAGGTTTCTAGCCAGTCGATACCGCCGGTTAACTGGAAAATAAGTTGGCCGGCAGTTAAACTGCCTAATTTTTTTTGTTTGAAATCAACAACTTAGATCAAATAGCCGTTGGAGATCAACGGTCTAAAAAACTAGTCGTTGGTGATTTAACCGGCGGTTACCAACGGCTACTTTTTCAAAAAAAAAATTGTTTTGTTTTTTTTAAATCCATTTCTACATATATAAATACCCCACTCTCCAACACCAATCCTCACACCAATTCATCTCTACTATTCTAATTCTTCTCTTATATTTTCAATTTTGAAGAGTCTAATTTGTGCAAAAATACAATCAATAATATTCTTCTTCTTCTTAATCTCATTTTACTTAATTTTATTTTATAATATTATTATGGAAATCTCTTCTCGTAATATCAATACTAATACTATTTGAGAATCTCATCGAGGCTGAGGCCGAATTGGAGATCGGGAATCTCGATGAGATCCTTCGGCCGTTGCAAAAGATTATGTTCTCGATAAGATGATGTCGGACGAAGTTGAAAACTTATATAATCAAATCAATTTCAGGGATCATAATCAAACCAACTTCGATGGGGATTTACCCACCTCCAACGAATCCGAACCGCCGACCGCCATTAATTAGGATGAAGAAGAGGAGGAAGCAGGTGATATGCCACAGCCTCAAACAAAATTGAAGTAATATCAATCCCCCATCTTTCGAATGCATTTCACAAGAATGACGGTCTATGGTTTACCTCAGGCACAATATTATAATTATTGTAAGAGTCACTATGCCTTCGGTTCTAAAAATAATAGAGGTTACAGGACGCTCAAATACCACATGGATAAGAAGCATCCTAAAAAATACGACATTGATAGCTCTAAAATATAAATAAACTTCTCATCTTCATCTACCACCGACGCTGGGGCCGGCGGCCAAGGTACGAGTTCCAATTTATTTCAATATAGCGAAAGTGGTCATAGAAAATTTCTTACAAGATTTGTGTCCGTTATGTGTCTTCCTTTTAATCATGCGCATAGTAGTCATTATGAAGATTTTACTAAAGGTTTATTTAATCCATCTAGCACTAGGATTTCACAAAATAAAGTTACTCGCGATATTGAAAAAAATGGTTTGTGAGTATAATTTTAATTTGATTTCCTTATTTGATAGTTTGTCTCAAGATGTCTCTAAATGTTCGGGTATTTGGAAAGATTGCCATCATCATAATAATAATTATATGGGAATCACATGCCATTGGGTTGATAATTCGTGGAATTTACAAAAACGTTCAATTGTATATAGAGAGTTTGATAGTTAGCATACCGCGGGAATATTTCGCGCAAAATACCCAATAATTTATACGAGTATTATTTAGGTAACAAAATTTTTTCAATTTCATATGATAATGACACCACTAATACGGGTAGTTTATATTTTTTAAAAAAATTTGTCAACCTTCTATTAGCGGTAAATTTTTTCATGTTAGATGCATTTGTCATATTTTGAATTTCTGTGTTCAAGATGGCTTAACTACTTTTAAATCTAAAATTGCTCCAATTAAAAGTGTGGTATTTCATATAATTAAACATGATTTAGTTACAAAAAAAGGGCAAAACTTTTGCCGAAGCAATGGTTTGCATCCAAAAAAATATTCATTTGATATGCCAAATTGTTGGAACACTACTTATAAATTGCTTAATGACTCTTTTGAATATAGAGAAGCATTGTGTGCATTTTTTTGCTAATCAAGATATCAATTTTGTTTTATTTACCAATATGTGGGATGATTGTTATAATATGGTGTCCCTTTTAAGAATTCTTAATGACGCCACTGTGACTTATCCGTTATTTATTATCCTACCTCCACTCTACTTTTTGATCAATGTATTCAAATTGTACTTATTAGTAATTCCTTACTCAATTCGCCTGAATTGGGTGAATGTATTGCTAGTATGTTGAGTAAATAGGTCAAATATTTTCTCTACATTCCCGATGTTTTTTTGATTCCAAAAATTCTAGATTCGTATGATCGAGTAGAGGGTTTAAAAAGTTTACTTAAAGTTTATTATGAAGCATTAAGACCTTTTTACAAACTTCAAATATTGAAATCCTTAACCCTTATAATGTTCCCACCAAGCGAAAAAATCTTTAATACATATTTTTAATGATTACAATCAATCTTCTAGTGATGTTAATGTGTCCCATTCCCCTTCTCCTTCCCCCACCACTTCAAATGTAAGACCATTGTTCAATGACCCTCGACAAGCTCTATTCCCATATACTAGGTTGATTGAGGATACTAAGCGAAAACGGCAAAGGGCTAGTGCTTGTCGAATAATGAAATTAGAAAGTTATTTAGGGGTTTTTGAATCGTGTAGTATCCCAATAAAGCTCGATGGTACTACTAACGATCTTGTGCACTTTTGATCGGAAGTGACCACTATTTTTCCTACACTCTCTAGGATTTCCAAGGAGGTTCTCGCCATTCCTATTTCAACAGTTTCCGTTGAACAAGCCTTCAACACAGGAGGCTTTGTGTTAGATGATCGTCGGTCTAACTTAAGACCCAAAAATCTTTAAAATCAAATATTGATGAATTTCTGGGTCAAAGATGAAAAACGAGAACAAGAAATGCATTTGGATGAAGGTGGAGAGAGCGACCATTACGATACCACTTCAGAAAGCAACGACAACGACAAATAAACTGAAGACGAGCCTCCTCCACTATCCACATAACGTAGTTAAGTAAGGTAAGTATAAGAACTACGTGTACTTTGATTCCTCTACGAGGACACATAGACAAGTTAATTCTAATATTAAAAGTTAAAATTCAATTTTAATTTCTAATATTAGAATTAAAATAAGGTCCTTTTATTAAACATATTTTCTTTTCAAAATAAAAAAAAACCAAACTACATGCACATTAATTCCTTTACGAGGATATGTAGGCAAGTTAATTCCAATATTAAAAGTTAAAATTTTTAATTTTAAATTCTAATATTAGAATTAAAATCAAGTCCTTTTTTAACTCTTTTTTTTTTCAAAATAAAATAATCGAACTAAGTGGACTTTGATTTCTTTACGGGGATATGTAGGACAAGTTAATTCTAATATTAAAATTTAGAATTTTTAACTTTAATTTTTAATATTAGATTAAAATCACGTCCTTTTCAAAAAAAATATTTTTTTAAACTTTTTACTTCAAAAAATCAAATTTTATTTAAGTTATCATCTATTTATCTCATTCTAATTTCATTTAAGTTTGTCTTTCATCTCAATTATTCAAATTTTATTTAATTTTTTATATTTAATTAAAAAAATAGCGGTTAACCGCCGATTTTTCAGTTAACTGAAGGTTAACCGACCTTAACCGTTTCACCGCTGGTTCGATTACGATTAAGGTTCGACTAGTTACTAACCGACAGTTTTAAACGAACATGTCTCATCAGAACCCCTCATCTTCTTTGCTTTCCTCACCACCACGCACACATTAAACCTCAAGACACATCACCATTCAGAATTTAAAAACAAATCAATGCAAACCCAAGGCCCAATATAAGAAGCTCGTCTTGAGGCGTGATTTTAAATTGATGAGGTCCTGTTGTTCTATATTTACTACGCTGTGTGATGTGACCAAAAAGGTTGGTTCACCAAGAAAATAAAGTACTAACCTCGAATATGTGATCAGCGATCTGTTAGATCTCCAGAAAGCTCTTGGCGACCTAATCAAACCTGCAAAATAAAACCCAAGCCGGAGAGCCCCGGCGTAGACCCTCCGATGCTTAAGTCAGATATTGTTCGAGAGAGATGTGTGAGAGCTAAAACTTAGGATGTAAAATCAACTTAGAGTAAGAAGTGAGGCCTGTGTCCTCTTTATATAGATAAGAGACAAGAGACGTGTTCCCAATCTAAGTTTCTCTTTCTGTATAAGAGTCCACTTC
This sequence comes from Phtheirospermum japonicum, assembly GCA_014905375.1. Lineage (NCBI taxonomy): Eukaryota > Viridiplantae > Streptophyta > Magnoliopsida > Lamiales > Orobanchaceae > Phtheirospermum > Phtheirospermum japonicum. The sequence goes on from BMAC01000702.1 coordinate 85,617, forward strand.
TCCTAAAGAAATTGCCTCTTCTAAAGGAGAGATCGCCATAAAATCAATAAATCCGTAGGCTCCATGATCCATGATAATTGGAGATGAGAGAATTAGTCCACATAATGTGAGCTCTATGAAAGAGATAAGGGTGGAGTTGATTAATGATGTAGAGGTTGAAGTTAATAAGGGTCTGAATCCCCTATTTATAAGATTATTTAGACTTCTACAACTACTAATTGGATCCTTCATAAGATGGGACTAAATCTTCTAATTATACCCAATATCTATAATTAGGAAATATTCTCATGCTAGGACTCTTCGTTTCCATAACCATAAATATATATTACCATATATGCCGGTACCTAGAACCTTCTACCCTTTCGTTACTTTCTTTACATATATAGTCGAGTCAGTTTTTGATGTTGTATAAGCTAGTCTCCCATATTCTAGTTGATTGAGGTACGAAATCAGGTAGAATATATAAAAAATAAATAATATTTAGGCCAAAAAACCATAAACCATTTATTCGACCTAAAACAGGTCGGTCAAAACCTCAATCATAAAAACATGTACTTAAGCTTTGCCTTGTAACCATAAAACGTAAAGTCAAAAAACCATAAGACTTGACGAACTCATGAATCATCTTAAAAGATTGTTATCCACTTATCACAAGGTGGCAAAAAGCATTGCATATCAAACCAAGTGAAACCATATTGAAACATATGTGACCTAGAAATCCACTTAGTCCCCCACGTTTAAATATATTGAGCAAAGTAAAAAAGTTAGACCATACTCAAACCAGGTAAGACCATATAACAACAAGACAGGGCCGAAAAAGTTACCCAGTCCCACATGTCCAAATAATGAGAGCAAGATAATTCAACCAGGTCGCATCACCACATAATCAAGTAATCATAGAATATACCAATCAAATATAACCATATAGACATCCCAACAGAAAATCCAAGGAATATGTTGATCAAACATATTCAAAAAAATATAATCCAAAGTCGCAAAGAACATGTAAATAAAACATGCTCCTCACAGCAAGGAATATATAAATCAAACATATTCAAAAACATATAAAAAATAGCAAAGAACATGTAAATAAAACATGCTCTTTCCCACAAATAATATGTAAATCAAACATACTCCTTACATAAATTTTAAACAAAACAGTAAAGAATATGTAAATTAAACATATTCTTTACCATAAAACCATCCATCCATCACTGACCTAATGAAATCGTCAACCCATAACCATGTACATAAACCATCAATGACCTAATAAAATCATCAGCCTATAACCATAAAAACCATATCAATAACCATAGCCATAAACTATCGCTGACCTAATGAAAGCGTCGGCCCATAACCATAAAAACCATATTCGACCATAGCATCTGATGAAATGTAGATGATTTGTTCTATGTAATGAGGTCGCATGAGGTCGCTAGTGAAAATAAAGCTAAGGTCGCGAGAATAAAGCTAAGGTCGAGTGAATTAAGCTGAGGTCGTAGAGAACATGTTCATCAAACATATTATTCACAACTTAAATCATAAAACTATTAATTTTTCAAAGTCATAGAGAATTAGAACTTATTTGTGATATTAGAAAGTCTACAATTCTAGAGTTCACTTGTGTATTCTCATCTCTTCTGCTCAAGGACTCGATGTCATTCTTTCCCACAGACGGCGCCACTTGATGTGACAAAAAAGATTGGCTCACCAAGAAAAGAAAGTACTGACCTCGAAAATGTGATCAACAATCTTTTAGATCTCCAGAAAGCTCCTGGTAACTTAATCAAACCTGCAAAACAAAACCCAAGCCGGAGAGCCTCGGCGTAGGTCCTCCGATACTTAAGTCAGATATTGTTCGAGAGAGATGTGCAAGAGCTAAAACGTAGGATGTAAAATAAACTTGGAGTAAGAAGTGAGGTCTGTGTCCTCTTTATATAGATAAGAGACAAGAGACGTGTTATAAATCTTGGGTCCCCATTTCCTGTATAAGAGCTAGCTATTCCTAAAGAGGAGGTCGCCTCTTCTAAAGGAGAGATTGCCATAAAATCTATAAATTCGTAAGCTCCATGATCCATGATAATTGGAGATGGGAGAATTATTCAACATAATGTGATTCCTATGTAGAGAGAAGGGTGGAGTTGATTAATGTTGTAGAGGTTGAAGTTAAGTTGTAAAATAAGGGCCTTAATCCACTATTTATAAGATTATTTAAACTTCTCCACCTGCTAATAGGACTCTTTCATGAGATTGGATTAAATCTCATATTTATAACAAATCTCCATAATTAGGAAATATTCTCATGCTAGGATTCTTAGTTTCCATAATTTCATAACCATAAATATATAACACTACATAGGTCGAGAATTAGAAACTTCTACTTCTTGCATTACTTTCTTACCATATATATCTGAGTCGATTTTTGATGTTGTATCAGTGTGTTATTAGTTTTTCCCAGATATTGCTACCGCGGTGAATTTTTTGGATGGGTTTTTAATTCAACATTGAATTGCTTTGTTTTGTCGAGATTTCTACTTGGTTAAAATATGAAATTGGCTGGGTTTTGGATGCATTTGGTTCGGGATCTTTTTTGGATTTTGGATATTACTTGTCTGGTTTTGGGTAATATATGAAATCTGATTTATGATGGCGATGATGTTTTCAGGTGCTTGGGGATAAGATTCCTGGTGATGGTGCTGCGGGTTTGGATTACAGGTGCTACGAGTTTGGGTTTATGGTGTTACGGGTTTTGAACTCAGGTGTTGCGGGTTCGGATTATAAGCAGCAGCCATGCATGTCACCTACATGCATGGCATTGATCAAATGTCAGCAGACACAGCCAAAACTCTCTCAGCCACAAGTTTGTTTGACACACACGCACCTCAAACCTCAAACCCTAAAGGACTGAATGCAAACGACTAGTTTTGGCAGCTTACTAAAGGCTAGCTGTAGTTGTACGATCTCATTATTTTCCCTACATGTGTACAGGCCAGATTGATCTTAGGTTGTTTTAAATATGTTGGCTTTATCCCTCATTGAGGTGTGGTCTGTAATGCATGAAACAAATCAAGATAAATAGCTTTCCTGTTTTGAGCTTGTTGCTTTAATCATAAATCCGAAATGATCCTGAACATTTTACTTCTTTTATATGGTATCAGAGCAGGCATTTAATTGCTTGTCTCTGAACCATCTGCATTTTTTTTTAATCCGCACCTGCAACTATGGCCCAACGTTTTTCCCATATCCCACAGACAAATAGCCCTTCTGGCTATGCTGAGCCAATAATCCAATTGAAAAGTCAACTTCTTAGCATTAAGCTAAATGATAGTAATTACCTGATATGGAAACAACAAGTCCTTACTGCTGTGAGAGGATATGGCCTATCTGATTTTCTTACTGGGGCCTCCACTATACCAGATCAGTTTATTTCATATTCATCTTAAGGAGAGCAAATCCTTAATCCTGCACACTCAGCATGGATAAAACAAGACCAACTCTTGGCCTCCTAGTTACTTTCCTCATTATCAGAGACTGTGTTAGTTACTACGGTAGGGTTAACAACATCAAATGAGATCTGGGAAGCCTTACAACCAGCTTTGCTAATGAAAGCAATGCCAAAGCAATGCAATATCGACTGCAACTTCAAACCATGAAGAAAGGGTCCCTCACCATGAGAGAGTACATCAACAAAATTAAGTCTTGCTGTGATATGATTGCAGCCACTGGAGAAAGGATTTCAGATCAAAGCCAGATTTTGCACCTTCTATCTGGTCTAGGTGCAGAATACAACCCTGTGGTGGTCTCTATCACTGCAAGAGCTACTCCTTGTGATCTCATAGAAGCTCACTCTATCCTATTAAGCTTTGAAAACAGACTTGAAACTGCTGAGTCTATGGGCATTGACTCATCCTTTTCTGTCAATCTTGCAACAAATCAACCACAAGGCAGAGGAAGAGGTGGTTTTACTAGAGGAAAAGGAGCCAATATTAAAGGAAGAGGAAGAAATTCTAGTTTTAGAGGAAGAGGAGGCAGAAACACATATAGAGGGGGAGATAGACCAAGGTGTCAGATTTGTCATTATAACAATCACACTGCTCACAAATGTTATTATAGGATGGATGTTAATTTTAATCCTAATACCAACTCCAGAGGTTATTCAGTTCCATCTTCAGAGGCCTCCTACCCAAGCAACAGCAGTTCTGTTAACATGGCCAATATTGGAAACCAAGACCTCCTATCTGAAAGCAACTGGTATCCTGACTCAGGAGCAACCAATCATATCACCTATGACATGAACAACATCAACCTTGCCTCTAAATATCAAGGAAATGACACTGTTCAAGCAGCCAATGGCACAGGTATGGCTATTGCTCACTTTGGTGATTCTATAGTTGCTGATCAATTATCTTTTCCCAATCATAAATCATCCTTTCACCTTAGAAATCTACTTCATATTCCTAATGTCACAAAAAACCTCATCAGTGTTTCAAAATTCTCTCAAGACAATCAAGTATTTTCTGAGTTCTATTCTAACCATTGTGTTGTAAAGGCCATCTCCACAGGAACACCCCTTCTCAAAGGAACTCTTAAGGATGGACTGTACATGTTCAAGCTCATCAATCTACAAGATCATCCATCTGCTACACTACATCAAGCACATCAGCCTGTTTTTAATCCTGAAGTCAACTCTGTTGTTTCAAATAAAGTCCTTAATTTACAAACCTGGCATTGTAGATTAGGACATCCCTCCTTTAATGTTTTTAGAAAAGCTCTGCAGAGATGTAATGTTTCCTTCATTGATAATAAAAATAAGTCTTTATGCTCAGCTTGTATGCAATCAAAGTCTCATAAGCTCCCATTTTCTGATTCTACTTCTGATCATTATGATGTGTTTGATCTAATCCATACAGATCTGTGGGGACCTTCCCCTATCAAATCCTTTTATGGCTTTAAGTACTATGTTAGCTTTATAGACCACAAAACAAGATTCACCTGGATATATCTCCTGAAACTAAAATCTGATACTGTCAAGGCATTCATTCAATTTCATACCATGATCTAAACTCAATTCTACAAAAATATCAAAATGGTCCAAAGTGATGGAGGGGGGGAATTTACAGCTTTATCCTCATTTTTTCTTCAACAAGGGATTATTCACAGAATATCTTGTCCTTATACTCCTCAGCAAAATGGATTGGCAGAGAGTAAACATAGGCATATTGTAGAGGTTGGTTTAACCTTGCTGTCACATTCTCAAGTGCCTACAAGACATTGGGATGATGCTTTTTTCCCTTCTGTTTACCTCATTAACAGAATCCCTTCCCAAAATACTCTCCACAAATCTCCTTTTGAACTCCTCATGAAGCACAAACCAGATTATTCTACACTTAAAATTTTTGGTTGTTTGTGCTATCCTCATCTCAGGCCTTACAATAAACACAAATTACAGTTTAGAAGCATTAAGAGCACATTCTTGGGTTACAGTCCATCTCACAAGGGTTATCACAAGGCATGTTGAGTTTGATGAACAAGTTTTCCCCTTTCATAAGAACCTCAACACAGACACTGAGCCTCCTAATAATCCTATTCCTTATGCTACCGTTCCAATGACACTTCCCACCACACCTCCCTTCATTCCACCACATACTTCTCAAACATCTTCACCTCATTCCTCTCCTCCTAATTTAGACAATGATCATCATACTCCTCACAACAGTCCCTCTCCAAGTTCCAGCCATTCAACTCCTACATCATCACCTCCCTCTTCAATATCCACACACTCATCATCCATTCCTATTGGTCAGCTATTTATAGATTTACCAATTGAACATGGTCCTGCTGTACCAAACACTTCTACTAATGATCATTTGCAGGAAATAAACAGATCAAAAAATGTGCACAGGATGGTTACAAGAGAAAAAGCAGGCATTCATAAACCAAAGGTGTTCACAACCATCCAAGATCCTTTTACTGAGCCCAAGAATCATAAAGAGGCTATGCAAGTTCCTCACTGGCATCAAGCCATGCAGAGAGAATTTTCTGCTCTCCTAAGAAACAACACTTGGAGTGTCTGTCCTAAACCTTCTCATAAACCTCTTATCAGTTGTAAATGGATTTTCAAATACAAGAAAAATGCAGATGGTTCATTGGCAAGATGCAAAGCTAGGCTGGTTGCAAGGGGTTACACACAGCAGGCTGGCCTTGACTACACTGAAACTTTTAGCCCTGTAGTTAAACCTGCTACAATTAGAACTATCCTTTCTATTGCTATCTCTAGATCATGGACCATAAGACAACTAGATGTAGAAAATGCTTTCTTGCATGGAGACATTGACACTGAGTTATACATGCAGTTACCCCTAGGCTTTGAACATTATGCTTCTGAAAATATGGTATGCAGGTTGAACAAATCTCTCTATGGTTTGAAACAGGCTTCAAGAGCTTGGTCCAGCAAACTAGGTAGCATCCTTTTATCTCTTGGTTTCAGGATTTCCAAGGCTGATCCTTCCTTATTCTACAGAAGTCAGAATCCCTCAATCATCATAATATTAGCATATGTGGATGATCTTATAGTCACAGGCAATAATTCAGACAATGTTCAGCAACTCATTCTCCAATTAAATCAGTGCTTCTCACTGAAGGATCTTGGACAGCTTAACTACTTTCTTGGAATTGAATTCATCCCTCACAAGTCTGGATTTTTTCTCACACAGCAGAAATATATCACCGATCTCATTAAGAAAGCTGGAATGCTAGGATGCAAGAGTCTTTCTACACCTATGATCACTCATCCTTCTCTTTCAAGATATGATGGTGAACCTATGGATAATCCAAGGTTATATAGACAAATTGTTGGTGCATTGCAATATGTAACTGTCACAAGACCTGATATCAGTTTCAGTGTCAATAAAGTGAGTCAACTCATGCAAGAACCTTCTGATATTCACTGGAGAGCAGTAAAAAGGATTCTAAGATATCTTTCTAGAACTTGTTCTTATGGCCTGAACTTTGCAGCAAGTCTCATCTTCACCTTACAGCTTTTGCTGATTCAGATTGAGCCTCAGATTTGGATGACAGAAAGTCTACTTCAGGTGTATGTGTATTTCTTGGCAAGAACTTAATCAGTTGGAGCTCTAAGAAACAAAGCAAAGTATCTAGATCAAGTACAGCGGCTGAATATAGGAGTTTAGCCTCAGCAACATGTGATGTAATCTGGCTACAAGCATTATTGAAGGAACTTAACATCTTAGAAAATCATGTTCCAAGGATTTGGGTAGATAATCAAGGGGCTATAGCATTGGMTCACAATCCTATTCAGCACTCAAGAACAAAACACCTAGAAYTGGACMTCCATTTTATCAGAGAAAAGATTATGCACAAGAAGATTCAGGTCCATCATGTGCCAGCTTTTGATCAAACTGCTGACATACTCACAAAGCCTCTTTCAGGTCAATTCTTCAAGAGATTCAGGCACAAGCTTTCAGTTGTTCCTTCATCCTCCCTCGAATTGAGGGGGCCTATAAGCAGCAGCCATGCAGCCATGCATGTCACATACATGCATGGACTTGATCCTATGTCAACAGACACAGCCAAAACTCTCTCAGCCACAAGTTTGTTTGACACACACGCACCTCAAACCTCAAACCCTAAAGGACTGAATGCAAACGGCTAGTTTTGGCAGCTTACTAAAGGCTAGCTTTAGCTGTACGATCTCATTGTTTTCCCTACACGTGTACAGGCCAGATTGATCTTAGGTTGTTTTAAATATGTTGGCTTTATCCCTCATTGAGGTGTTGTCTGTAATGCATGAAACAAATCAAGAGAAATAGCTTTCCTGTTTTGAGCTTGTTGCTTTAATCATAAATCTGAAATGATCCTGAACATTTTACTTCTTTTATACGGATATGGTGCTACAGAATTTAAATGGTGTAGTTGGAGTCAGCTGGGGCTTTCTAGGTAGTTATTCGGTGGTGCTTGGGTGGATTTCTTGTTCAGCGAAAAAGGGGGAGATGATGGATTGAGTAAGTTGACTCCGGGAATATTTGATCTTGGGTTTTCAAGCTATGACGAGTGATTAAATTTTAATTTTTTTAGCTGGAGACAACATCGTTTATCGGTTCGGCGTGAGTTTCTCGTGGTGAGTTCCCTTGCAACTTTTGAATGAGAAAACCATTCAATTATTTTAGAAATAATCTGTATTGTAACTTGGCTTTGTTGTCATAAGTTTGGAAATTCATTTTTGACTTTTTTTGGTGTTTTACTGTAATCTGTTGTTGCATCAAATTTGTTAACAATATAATTCAGTTAGCTTCGATATGCAAAGCTAACTGAATTTCAAGAAGAGCTTTTGCAAATGTGTGCTGTTTTAAAGGTGATGACCATAATAACTCGTACATTTTTCCACACAAGATAGTGAAAGACATGAAAGTTGTTGAGGCTATTTATTATATTGGAGGTGGTGCTTTTCAAAGTTTAAGGATGATTATGACAATACCATTAGAAGTGGAGCTGATGAATCCCATATTGTCTGCCTTGCAAGTGATGATCAGCCTAAAAAACATGTTTCCAAATCGTTTCCCCAAATATTATATCCGTGCTTGGCTTGTGGCGATTAGTACTTCCCTAATCTCTTTGTATTTCACGTGGCTAGATGGATAATACGTGTCATTGTGATATATATAGGTGTTGATTGTTTAAACCTATTTTCTCCGTAATTCATGAGGTTGGGGTAAAGTTTAATGTCATTGTGGGTGTTGTTTCTAGTTTGAAACGACGGTGCTATTTTTGTAGTACTAGGGTGCTGTTTATGATGGTTTTAGATGGTTAGTGCTGTGAGTTCTGAGTTCAAGTGCTAGAAGTTTAAATTTCTGGTGCTTCACATCTTGATTTATTGGTGCTACGAGTTTGGATTTTTGGCCATTTTTGTCGGAATGCTTAAATGGATGACAGTTTTAAGAAGAATTGGTTCCTTGATACTATTTTTTAACCCTTTTGTTTTTTGTGTGAATTTGGTTAGTAAATTTGGATTTTTGGAATTTGGTTAACAAATTTATATTTCTTGGTTTTGTTTTTATAGTATTTGGTTAACAAAATTAATGTCAATTGAGGTTTTTTCTTTTAATATTATTTTAATCTTGTTTGGAATTTTTTTTTTAATCTTGTTAACAAATCAGATTTTTTGGTGTTGTGTTATGTGTATTGTGGTGTTATTTTTTTAGTGTCATGGTGTTGTTGTCGATGATCTTCATACATTCACCAGCAAGCAGCGGACGACAATTAACGACGATGGGCTGCGGATTCAGGGCTTGACAGTCTGTGGCGGGGTTTGATTTTTAGGGTGAGATTCGGACTTGTGATTTTTAAAGTCGTCGTTTGTGTTCGCAAGTGGTATTGTCAAAGTTGGTGGTTGTTCCTTATTTGGGCCAAGAATCACAGACGATTGTTTTGGTTTTAGATGTGTAATAGGTTTTTAATTTTTCGGTCGACGACCGACGTGTTTTATTTTAGTTTGAAATTTATGCAAATTCGAATATGGGGAATTTAATTTGGAAATCCAGATTTTTTGGTGCTATTTTTAGCTTGTATTGTAAACTATCATTGTTTGTATAACAATAGCACTATTATTGTATAAAAATAATATTATTTTGATTGAATATATGTGTATCGTTTGGTTTTTCATTTTAAATTGCTCATGGAAGATATTTTGATATTTGATAATTTGAAGGGTACATTAGGGTTTCAAAAAAAATGATTTTTGAGTTTTAGAAAAAGAAAGAAGTAATAATATTGARGATGGTGATGRTAAAATGAAGTTTTTATCGCAACTCACGGGAATAATATTGAAAAAATAATAATATTTAAGTTAACACTACTTATATGAAAAAGTAGAACCATTTGTGTGTGATAATAGCAGTTCTTTTGTAGTAAAATAATTATAATAAAATAAATTTATTTTATCTTTACATATGCTACTAAATAATAGATAATAAGTATCATTTGCAATGTAGCACTACTGCTAATACATAAAGAATGCTTAATATTCTTGAAATAAGATTATTAATATATAAAAATAGCACTTCTAATGCAAAAAATAAGTCCATTTGTGTATATAAATATCAGGGTTAATATATAAAAATAGCACTTTCAGTGTATAAAATAACACTAAATCATTCATGTATCAGATTTTTGAGTTTTTTTATTTTATTTTTTAAAATATGCAATATGGATCTTAAATCGTAGATATTTTAAAGACAATTAGTTTAATGTGGTTTTTTTATTTAAAATGAAAAAGTTATGATATTTATAAAATTTGAGGGTTTTTTTTCAAAATTCAAATTTGTTCAGGTAGCAGCAGTTATTGACAAAATTAGTGTTTTTTTTATAGATATTTAGTGCTAAATTTATTCACTTGTAGTGCTAACTGATGAACAATCAATGCTATTAAAAAAATTGACAAAAGTGCAAAAACACCTTATATTATTATATTATTAATTTAATAAGACTAACATGGCATATTATCAACCATTAAAATTATCCAATAGTGTGGTGTTAGATTGGGCCTTAGGTTCTCACATATGAGAGTTCTAACATGGCATATTATTGTTTTGGTTTTAGATGTGTAATAGGTTTTTAATTTTTCGGTCGACGACCGACGTGTTTTATTTTAGTTTGAAATTTATGCAAATTCGAATATGGGGAATTTAATTTGGAAATCCAGATTTTTTGGTGCTATTTTTAGCTTGTATTGTAAACTATCATTGTTTGTATAACAATAGCACTATTATTGTATAAAAATAATATTATTTTGATTGAATATATGTGTATCGTTTGGTTTTTCATTTTAAATTGCTCATGGAAGATATTTTGATATTTGATAATTTGAAGGGTACATTAGGGTTTCAAAAAAAATGATTTTTGAGTTTTAGAAAAAGAAAGAAGTAATAATATTGAGGATGGTGATGATAAAATGAAGTTTTTATCGCAACTCACGGGAATAATATTGAAAAAATAATAATATTTAAGTTAACACTACTTATATGAAAAAGTAGAACCATTTGTGTGTGATAATAGCAGTTCTTTTGTAGTAAAATAATTATAATAAAATAAATTTATTTTATCTTTACATATGCTACTAAATAATAGATAATAAGTATCATTTGCAATGTAGCACTACTGCTAATACATAAAGAATGCTTAATATTCTTGAAATAAGATTATTAATATATAAAAATAGCACTTCTAATGCAAAAAATAAGTCCATTTGTGTATATAAATATCAGGGTTAATATATAAAAATAGCACTTTCAGTGTATAAAATAACACTAAATCATTCATGTATCAGATTTTTGAGTTTTTTTATTTTATTTTTTAAAATATGCAATATGGATCTTAAATCGTAGATATTTTAAAGACAATTAGTTTAATGTGGTTTTTTTATTTAAAATGAAAAAGTTATGATATTTATAAAATTTGAGGGTTTTTTTTCAAAATTCAAATTTGTTCAGGTAGCAGCAGTTATTGACAAAATTAGTGTTTTTTTTTATAGATATTTAGTGCTAAATTTATTCACTTGTAGTGCTAACTGATGAACAATCAATGCTATTAAAAAAATTGACAAAAGTGCAAAAACACCTTATATTATTATATTATTAATTTAATAAGACTAATATGGCATATTATCAACCATTAAAATTATCCAATAGTGTGGTGTTAGATTGGGCCTTAGGTTCT
>BMAC01000702.1:128418-144462 GCA_014905375.1 Phtheirospermum japonicum
TTGAGGATTGGTGAAGTTCTTGGTTTTTATGTTCAAAATCTTATTTTAGGTGAAGGCATTTTGAGGATTGGTGAAGTTCTTGGTTTTTATGTTCAAAATCTTATTTTAGGTGAAGGCATTAAGGGACCAAAGTTCAAAACCAAGCCAAGCCAAGCCAAGGCATGCCAAAATTGGTGCCAAAGAGAGGCTCCAAAATGCCAAACTCTCTGGAATACTATCCAAAACACGCCAGGGCACGCCAAGCGGCGCCTGCCTTCGCCACCTCTCGCCTGGCTACGCTCTCTCTCGCCAGCGCACGCCGAATCCAGCACCAAATCCAGCGCCGAGCGACGCCTGCTCGCGCCAGGCGATGCCGAGAGCGACGCCAAGACTAGCGTGAAGAGACGCCAAGATCGACGCCAAGCAACGCGCAGCAACGCCAAGCGATGCCAAGTGATGCCAGCTCCTTGACTAGCGTCCAGCCACCTTGCGCCCAAGACCCAGCCCCGACCAAGCCACCTCCGAGCCACCTTGAGCTAATTCGGTCAACACGGGTCCAATTGGGTCAAACCTGGGATTTCAAAGACTTTAAAGTCAAATTGGCCCATTTAAACCCAAATCAACCTTGTATAAATAGTCTAGAACTATTTTCTTTTAGGAGCATCACTCAAATTACCTAAACTTGCATGGGTTTGGAATAATTTTCTCTCTCTTGTTCTTAGATTTAATTTTCAAGCTATGCCTTGAGTTTGTAAGCTTAAGAAGGATTCAAGTACTCCCTTGAATTGTTAATTCCTTGCAATTTTAATCAAGCTTTTGGATTCTCTCCTTTATTTTAGTAAGCTTTCTTTAATTTTGATGCTTTGTTCTTCTATTTCATGCATGTTCTTCAATTTATGCATTTTACCTTAGCTATTTGATTTCATGTTAGATCTTGCGAATTGACTATGGATTCTAGTTGAGTGACACACCTAGGCTATAGATCGGGTCCTTGATCATGATGACTTTGAGTTTTATTTGTGCTTTATTTTGAATTAAATTTCCATGCATAGTTTTAACTTGAATTCTAGATCTACTCTTTGTTTCTCGGTATTTTTCCGAAAGATTTAAACTTTTACGTTAACTTTTCTTGCTCTTTCTATTGGTGCTTTCAATTTTTGCCAATTTTCATTATTTAGGATTTCATGCATAGTTGTACCTTGTGCTTGCATGCTTGTACTCGGTGAAACATTGCATTTTCTTGCTTATTTTCATTATTGATTTGCATTTTCAATTAAGGCATACGACCGAGGCAATCTACCGACTTGTTATTTCAATTCTTAGGATAGTTTAGATAATTTCATTGCTTTGTTTTCATTTCCTTTCTATTCTCCAAGCTTGAAACACATTGAAACTCTCAATCGAATCGAATTCCGATAATACCGAGCCAAATGAACCTTCAAATCCTTTGAACCACAAAAAAACTACACTTCACATATTCGGGAAACTCAATTCCTAGAGTATTTGTCCAATGTGGTTATGGTAAAAAAGTCGGTAGATGAGTGAAGGACGTGCATTGACTTTTGTGAGTCAACAAAGCCTGTCGGAAGGATCATTATCCATTGTCGCACATTAACCAGTTAGTAGATTCTACCTTTAAGTGTAAGCTATTAAGCATGATGGATGCATCTCAAGGGTACCATAAAATGCCGTTAGCCAGGGAGGATCAACCTAAGGTGAGTTTTGTCACCTTGACTGGTGCGTATTACTTCATTTCCATGTCATTTGAGTTAAAGAATGCAGGGGTGACCTACCAAAGGCTGGTAGATAAGATGTTTAAATATTTATTGGGATCAGCCATAGTGGTCTACGTGGATGACATGTTCGAGTAGAAAAGCAGAGTCTCATATAGAGGATTTGAAGAAGGCCTTTACAAATATTAAGGTAGTATGAGATGAAGTTAAATCCAAAGAAGTGTTCCTTAAGAGTTAGATTGGACAAGTTTTTAGGAGACATGGTGATGGAATGAGTCATCGCGGTGAATTCCGAGAAGGTGAGGGATGTGATGGAGATGCCCCACCCTCGAACTGTGATGGAGGTGCAGGTACTAACATGTCAAATAGCTGGTCTTAGTCGATTTATTTCCACGTCGACCAAGAAAGGTTTTCCTTTATTCAAAACTCTGAGTAAAGGAACAAGATTTTAGTGGAAGAAGTAGGGTCTTTTGAGAAACTGAAGGAATATTCGGCTGAGATTCTGCTATTGATAAAACCTATGCTAGTTGAGGATTTAGTTCTATAAATATTTATTGGAGAAAATTATTTCGAGGAGCCGAGACGAACTATTTGGAGTTGGAAGGGGGGGGGGGGGGGGGTCATCGGATTAAAGTGAGAACCAACCTATTACTGAAACAGGGGTTAAGCAAGCCAGACGTAGTTGGAAGATTAGTAAAGTAGGCAATAGAGCTCAATGAATATGATGTGGTGTATGAGCCAAAAAAGTAATTAAAGAACAAATACTGGATGATCTCTTGTAGGATATGGTGCTACTTAAAGAGGATGGGGTCGAACAAGAGTAATGGTTATTACACGTGGACAGATAAACCATGGCAAGTAGCGCTGGGCTAGAAATGGTTCTAACTAGCCTGGAGAGGGAAAACTTAGATTTTGCGGTGAAATTAAGGTTCAAAGCCTCAAATAATGAGACCTAATATGAAATATACTGCAGGGAATAAGGATGTTAAGCAACCTGAAGTTAATTCAATTAAAGGCGTACACGAATTCTCAGTTGGTGGGTTGTCAGTATGAGGGAACTTTTAAGGCAAGGGAGGAATGCATGTAGAAGTATTTGAGTAATGTGAGACAAGGATCCTCTTAACTCGAAGAGTTTAGCCTGAAACATATACCACGAGCTGATATCATAAGAGCTGAGCGGCTCGCCAGGATGGTAGGAACTATGGGGACAGCAGCATGAGGACGATTACTCTAATGGAGTTTCTGACTAGTAGATTGGAGTAAGGGGATAAGATAATGGAGATATGTGAAGTGGACGGTTGGTGAACACCTATTCGAGAAGTTCTGGACAAGGCTTCGGATGGCAACGTGTAGTTATCCATTAAAGAGGCCAAGATAGCATCTCATTCCTATATAATGGAAGGGTTTTTATACATAAGCTAACACTTTGGGCCTTATCTAAAGTGTTTATCACAAGAAGAAAGGTTAGGGGTGTGGCGGGAAATACATGAATGTTATTGTGGGGATCATGTGAAGAGTCAGGCATTGGTTGGAATGGCCTTGCAAGTTAGGTTCTTTTGGCCATGGATGAAGGGGATGGCAGGAAAACGAGTAATGATCTACAAGAAGTGTTAGATGCACGTGTTAATAATCCATGTACCAGTGAAGGATATGATGTTGATGAGCTTGCCCTGCCCGTTTGCGCAATGCGGTATTGATATCATTGGAACATTGGCAAAAACACAATGCAAGAAGCAGTAGCTAGTGGTTGCGGTGTATTACTTTACAAAATGGGTGGAGGCCGAGGCTGTGATCAACATAGGCGAGCAGAGGATGATAGATTTCATTCTTGATAACATTTTTGTAGGTATGGGGTGCCTCAAGTACTAGTCTTGAACAATGGCATGCAATTTTAATTGATACATGATGCAAGAATGGTGTAAGACAATGGGAATGAAATAGATATTTGTTTCAGTGTTACATCCACAAGCTAATGGATATGTCGAGGTTACTAATATGATTATCATATATGGGATCAAATTAAGCCTGGAAACAACGAGTGGATTATGGCTCGAGTAATTAAAATGTCACAGGGGAATTTATTCCACTTGGCGATTTGATCTTTGTATTTGGTGGGTTGTGACGAAGGATTTCTTACAATAATTGGGTCCTGGGGAGGATTTACCTCTTGCCATCGAGTACGAAATGGCCAACACTCAGAATAATGTAAGAAAAAATTTTTAGCTCACCATTGATGTACATTGGCGGACGGTTTGAAGAGAAAGTATACAGGATGAGAGGTAGAAGGATCCTTTTTGGTTTTTAATTCGATAGCAGACTATGTCAGGTTCTACCTTATAATACTGACATAAGATCAGGTAGCTGGTGATGAAAATGATAGCATTTGGGGACATTTAGAGAAGAGGGACCTTGTATTTCATGGCTAAGATGACCATGAAAGGGTGCATAGGGAACTTAATTCTCGTTGCGACATGATCTTTGAAGATGGTGATGTGACCATCTAGGGGATTATCAGCATCATTCTTATCGACCTCAGGAAACACTGGGATCATGTGGGTAGGAATATGGAGATTTTTTAAAAAGGTAGGTAGTAGCTCAAGGTTAGGGAGGAGACAAGGGTTTTGTATGGTAACTCTAGTACATTATGGTAGAGGAGGTAGGTAGCTATGGGAGGCAGAAGGAACTAGAGTCACAGGGTTATGGTGGTAGCACTCTAGGTCGGCACAAGGATGGGGAGTTTGAGATTCAGATAAGGGGATAGCTACTAGAATTTCTCTAGTCAGAATCCTGGTGTGAGTTTCCAGTTCAGCATAGGTCGGACTTCCTCCTGACTCATCTACAAGACTGATTTTAGGCCAGCTGGGGTTTTTTATTCTATTCTTCCTAGTAAGGGGGACTTTTAGAGATTCATTTTAGGATAAGGTATCAGGAATAGAGGTGATATATATGGGGGAATTAAGGATAGGGTTTTGTGAATCAGAGTGTTGGGACGTAGAAGATGCCAAAAAAGAAAAAAAAAACTGAAAAAAGGGGAAGGGTGATACATTCAAAATGAGTAACAGTGAATTAAATTAATTGAGAAAAATTCGATTAAATTAAGTGAAATTATGGGGAACTACCCTAAGTAATGTGAATCCGAAAGATTATCGAGCTGATTTGTTGGTCAGTTGGTTGATTAAGAATTCTTTTGCTTGAGAGCTTGGAAAATCGTCAATGGCGGATAGTAGAATTTGTTTACAGAATAAGTGCATACGCTAAAGAAGGTAAAAGAAGGATGACAGTGTTTTCTATTTGTAGTGTTAATTGTGTAACTTACTGGGCCTGATTTGCATATTTTTGTACGTATTTTTGTTACCTTTTTGTGTCGTATTTGCATGTGTTTTCCTTGCATTTATGGGTGCTAGGAGTCGATTAGGCCATTTTTGTAGCATTTGTGCGGTTTTTATTATGTTTTCGTAGTTTTTCACTTGTTTTTATATTTCGGTCGTAGGATGACCAAGCGGGACCCACGCACGTCAGTGTCATTCTATTCGACTCGCTGTGGAACGGAAAAGCAAAGACAAGCAAGGGAACATAGCGCGAATAAGGAACGACAATCGGCGGATGGCTAGAGCGAAAAACGAGAAAACTGGGCCGGGAGCAGCCATGCCAGTTCGATCGACTGGCATGCAGTCGATCGAATGCTAGTCCAGTCGATCGGCTGACCCAGCATAATCAACTGCTCGGTAGATAGTTTGGCCGTTTTTGGATGAAGCAGTCGATCGGCTGAGTCGCAGAAAATTTCGTAATTTTTGGCCCATTTCATTACAAGAAATCTACTGTTCAGTGACGATTTTTTTTTTCCACGCATAAAAATTTGTCATAGTATTAAACAACAGTGACGTTTTTTAAATTTATCATAGAATAACACCCTTCTATGACAGCATTTATTGTTGTCACAGTTGTTCACCGATTTCATCACGAATACTCATATTTGATGACGATTAAATGTATTTTGTCACAATTTTGGGATGACAAAAAAAAAATGGTTCGGAAAACCCATTTTATGACAAACATATAATAAAATGTGACAAGAATTTGGTGTCATGATAAATTTGTAGTTGTGACAGAATTAATTTTGTCACTAATGTTCCCTTGAATAACGGTGACGATATTTGGTGTCACATCAAGTTTCTTTTCATGACAAYGCTACAATTTGTCATCAGTTCTAGAAGAATGGCGACAATATTATTTTGACATGAAAGAGTTCTATTTTGACGTCAAATATCAATTTGTCATTGTAATTTTATTTTTGTTACAAATTCATACCAGAATTAGGAGACTCTTCCGATAACAATTTGATAATAATTAGATGATATTTGGTGTCACTGCATAATTGTGTTATTAAAAGCATCATATTCTCATTAACTTTTATGAATGTAATAGTAATTAAATTTAATTAATATATATATATATATATATATATATATATATATATATATATATATATATATATATTGTATAATATTTGAAGTACTCAATAATATAAAAAAGAATTCTAACGTTAAAGAAATATATTAATTAAAATAAATTGTAGAATGAAAACCGCATATATGATAATTGGATAATTTTTTAATTTTAACTATCAAGCTATTGATAACAGCCCATCATTCTCTTTCATTAAATTGAAAATGTCAAAAGAAAATATAAAAACCATGTATCTAACTGTCTCATCCAAAAGCCAATAGTTGCTAAGCATATAACACTACAATTTAACTAGATAGATTCCTGAAAGTATTTGTTCTATGCACGAGACAAAAATCCATCCGTTAACACTAAATCGTTTGTTCTTCAGGGTAAGAGACAAATCCCTCGAGCGACACTAAACTCCGAAGAGAAAAACGAGCTTTACCCACACAATCCTCCGCAAGTCCAAGGGAGAAACATTCAGATCAAATTCGACCTAATAAATAATCATAAGACCTCGCAACATGATCAATTTCAACCAATACGTCTTCATCCACATAACATATTTCTGCAAAAATTGCTAATAACGTCAGGATTAGAAAACAAAGCAGAGATACATTTCATAAAATACTATTGATTTTTATTTGGTTATAAAATGTTAGAATATAATATTAAGTAAATCTCAAAACTTAAAATCATAAAATTTGTATACTATACTATTGTTTAGACAATATAATTATTTAGCCAGTTTTAAAAATAAAAGAAACTTAAGAATATTATAGAATAATAATTTAAGTCCTTAATTTATAAAGTAAGTTAAATAAATATGAAAAAACAAATAAATAAATATTCTATAAAAATATAATAATGTGTGATTACCTAGTAAATAATTATTACATGAAAAAAAATATATCATAATAAAAAAAATACCAAATAAAAAAATAAGTAAATAAATATATCATAATAAAAAAAATACCAAATAAAAAAATAAGTAAATATTCCCCCCACAAAAAAAGAGTTGTTAGACCACGAATTTATTAGAGAACTTTTGTAGAAAAAAAATATTAAATGATGTAATATAATACTAAATAAATATAAAAAATTAAAATTAGAAAAAATATTTAAATTTGCATAATTATGAATTTTTTAAGATATATAGAATAATAATATAAGTTAAAAAATCATAAATCAAGTTAAATAAATGTACAAGGGGGATTTGAACACCCAACCTAAAGGTTAGAGAAAGATATCACAACCACTAGATCATAAAGTGGACTATGTTTAATATTTGAAATACATAATTCTTATACAATACACACATAAAAATATAGTAATTTTTCCAACAGAATAAATCTATAAAAATTTTTGACTAATACAAATAAAAATGAGAAATCTTGCATAATATACTAAAGTATGATAATTATAAAATAAGTAAAAATATTATAGAAAAACTTTAATATTCTAGGTTTTAAAAAATATGAAAGTTAATAACTGGAAAAAAAATCGAGATAAAAAGCGATCAAAATTTATATTTCGTGAATAAATTCTTTATTATTATTATTATTATTATTATTATTATTATTATTAAATATTCAAATGATGTTATATTTTCAACCCATGTCACACTGTACCGGGTGTCCAATCAATTTTTATGAATTATTATTATATAAATTTATATTTTTTATGTTTAGATTCAATTTTATTTGTAATGTTGTTATTTATTTTCATATTTAAGATTTTAATAAGTCAATATAATTTATATAACTAATATAAGTCTTTTCATCTTTGTTACTTCATCTCTCAAATTTTATCTTATATAATATTTATTTATTTATTTTTATAAATCTTATGGGTTAATTGTTTCAATTTCACTATTTATTTAACTTGTTTTTTAGTTAATCTTTTAATATTTTTTTTTTCATTTTCCAGATTAACTTATTTATATTTTATCTTTTAATATTTATTTTTGATTTAGCAGATATTATGAATTTTCAATTAAACTTAATGATATTATTGATTCATTTTTGATTTATTTATACTATCTAAATTTTATAAAATAATACTAAATAAATTAGAAAAGAAAGAAAACATGAAAACCATAATATAAAATTTAATAATACAATACTAAATAAATCTCGACTTAAAATCAGAAAATATATAATAAATTATAATTTTAATTTATAGAATTATATATATATAGTATATATATAGATATATATTATATACTGATATATATATAAAGGCCTAGCGTTTCTAAATATGTTTTTCAAAATTTTCCCGCCCATTTTACTTACTATTTATAGTAATTGTATTTATTATTTATATAATTATTTATGTAATACTTTTTTTGATATATAATTTATGTAAAGAAAATATTAAATATATAGAAGAATTATGTATAATTATATATAAAATCTGAGAAAAATAAAAATAATATAAAAAATCTGAAAAAATATAAAATATAAAAAAATTAAAAAATAATATATAAATAAATGTAAATAATTAGTTAATAAATTGAAAAAATCAAAAAAGCAAAAATAAAACATAAATATTTTCAAATATTGTAAAATAAAATTAAAGATATTAATAAAATCACATAGATAAAAATATAAGCACTTATAATTAAATTAAATATTATTTAATAAATATGAAACAAAAACTGAAAAATTCAATAATCGAATAAAATTAAAGAGAAAAATCATAAAATAAGTTAAATTAACTTAAAATCTTCATAATTAGATTCTATAAAGTTATTAAATAAATCTAAAAATAAAAAAAAAATCGAGAAAAATATAAAATAAAATTGAAAAATAATAATATCAATTACAAAATAATATATATATATATATATATATATATATATATATATATATATATATATATATATATATATATATATATATATATAAGAAATCTGAAAAATATAATATAAAATAAAATGTATAATCTATAAATAAATCTAAATATTTAGTTTATAAACCTGCAAAACCGGAAAAGTAAAATCAAAATATAAATATGTCAAATGATATAAAATAAATTTGTTTTTCATATAAATAAAATATTAGAAATTTAATTAAATTACAAATATTTATTTATAAATACAAAAAATGGAGAAAAAAAACCCTAAAAGTTGCTAATATTATAAACTTAATATGAATTCATAGCTACAAAAAGATTTACCATTAAAGTACAGAAAATTATTAACTTAGTATAAATATAAAAAAAAATCACAAATTACAAGAAATATAAAATAATATAAATAAAATTTAAAAAAATATGAATACAAAACAAAAAATCTTATAATTTGATTTTAAAAAATTATTTAATAAGTTTGTTAAATAAAAAAAAAAAGATCTTATAAGTACAACCAAAAACTTGATGCAACGAAGACTATATATATATAATTATATATATATATATATATATATAAGTGAAAGGTAAATACCTATTATGAACACAAGTGAAAGGTAAATAACTTTATAAAATTATTTGATTAAAATCTAAAATCAAATTTTTACGTGGGCAAAATGAAAAAAAAAAAATGATTATATAATTGTATAATATAAAGGATTCAATACATTATTTTAAAATTATTAACTAAACAATAATTTATGATTATTTGTATATTAATAGTTTGTAACTAATTACTATGATTTTATGTATTTAACATTAGAAATTCTTACATAAATAATTTATTACTCTTGGTTTTATAATTACTTTCATATATATATATATATATATATATATATATATATATATAATCCTAATTTATTTATCGAGTTCATCAACTGACTCGATGACTTGATGTTTAACTCGATTACTCAGTGGCTATCCCGACTCAATTAATGGGATGATTTCAAATATATTATTTATAATAAAATAGAATACAAAGGCCCTTAATTAACTTTGTAATACTATGCCTCATTTATTTGGTATTTATTTGTTCATTTTTGTAGTGTTTTATATTTTTATAATATTTATATATTTTTTAGTTTCTGGATTTTGGAGATAATTTTTTATCTTATAACTTAATTAAGTATATTACTTTCTGTTTTAAAATATTTTAATATTTATTTTATTATTTATAACTTCTTGTACTTTGTTATTATTTTATTATCAACTTTCAATAGATAAAAAACTATTTAGAAATAATTTATATTTATTTAATTTACTTAATAACTATCGTCAATTTACTCTTTCAATGTCTTTAAAATAAATATTTAGAAATTAATTATAAACTTATTATATTTCTATCTGATTTCAAAATATTATCATATTTCTCATATTATATTATATTGTAATATTTCTATTTGTCATTTTTCAGAAATTATTAAGAATCATTTGGAATTAAACCACATATGTCGTATTTATTTAACTGAATTCATAATTTTCTCTGATTTATTTTATTATTTATAGAATTTTAAGTGTGTTTTTGTTACTTTTAGGATTTAGTAAATGATTATTCAAGATTTAAATTATTTTTAATTTATTCTATAAAATCATTGTGAAATAAGATATATTTTATATTATTTATTCGTAATTTTTTATTTTTAAATTATTTGATAAATATTTATATATAAAATATATTTCTTATTTATATTTATCTTATTTCATATTTTTTGTGATATATTTTATTATTTTATAACATTTCTATATTTTTCTTATTATTAGATAATTATTTAGAATTCATAATATCTTAATCCAACTTTAAAATATTTTAGGATTTATTTTGAATTATTTTATAATATATATGATTTTTGTAACTTTTTTTAATTTTAATTTAACTAATATATATTTATAATTTCAATACAAGTTTTTATATTTTTTTAGTTGATTTTATAATATTTCTCAAATTATATTACAAGTATTTATTGGTTAAAAGTTTATTTGGTAATTGTATAATTATATTGATATAAATTATTTGTAAAATAAAAAATACAAGAGATTGCGACTAAAGTACAACTAGATTACTCAGTTGTACACAAACAGATTGATGTGATTAATTATGACTATTGGTAAGATTTTGGGGTACCTGTTGACAAACAAGCACAACAGGTACCGATAATTAGAAAAGTCTAAAGTTATTTATAAGATCTTCTATTTGTTTTTAAATACAAAGACTAAACAAGGGGATGCACGCAGTGATTTGTAATAACGTGAGTAATATGATTGTTCGATACTAACTAAAGGGAGAGTTTGAAACTATTAGCATGTGATGATAACAAGTTAAATTGTAATTAGTGGGGTGCGCATATCCGCGCCGTTTGATTGAAATTTGCTTATATTGACCAATAATCGTGACTTGAGTATTTTAAGTTATTATAGTATATTAATAAATTAATAATATTATACTTAAATTGAATAAATTACACCATCCATTTCAATTCGCTTCGTGCATCGCACAGGTTAAACACTAGTAAATTTAAAAAAATGAAGAACTTAAAAATATTATAGACTAATAATATAAGTTGTTAAAATTGTAAAGTAATTTAAATAAATATTTAAACATTAATAATTACTTAAAATATTTATTAAAAAAACATAACATAACGTTGTAAGGTATTACAAAATAAATCTCAAAATACTTTTAAATTGGACAAAAATATAATAAAGTTTTATTAACTTCTAAATATTTAATTCAAAAAGCAGAAAAAAAAATGAATATTATAAAAAAAATAAATAAATAAACAAAACGAAATCTTCTCGATTCTAAATGCACTAGAAGCCGACAAGTCAAAAGCGAATCAAGGAGATTTTGACACGTATCAACAGAAGCTACGGTTAGCCGACAAATAGGTTAGGATTCAATACAATTAGTACGATGGGGTTGTTATTTATAGTTTTTTTTTTTTGTATTTTGATTTATTCTATTTTTAGATTTATTTAATAATTTTTTATAATTTAATTATAAGTTTTTAATTTTATTTAAATTATATTATGAGATTTAAATTTAAATCTTTTTATTTTTAAATTGAGTTTCTTAATAATATTCAATTACATAGATTATTGAAAATAACTCCTAATTTACTTATATTTTTTATTTGAAACTCAAGTGTTAAAATTTATTTTAAATATTTAAATACAATTTAATTCATATTTAACAATTATTTTTTCTAATTAATATTATCTTATAATTAATTTGTCTTTTAATATAATTAATTTAGATTTTTTTTTCTAATTATATACGACTTTTTATATTTTTATATTAGAATATTAAAATGTATTATTGAATTAGGCAAAAAATAATAAAAAGAAAATACTAAATTAAGTAGATATTAGACTCCTATATTTTAGTAACTCTCCAAAATTCCAAAATTCACCAAGTAAGTATTCAAACTACCAGAAATGCATGTGTTATAGAGAATAATATTTGTTCTTTTAAATACTAATAAATATTTAATATATCTAAAAAGAATATATAAAACAAAAAAGAATATGAAGAAACATAAATATATAAAATTATTTAAAATAAATATAAAAATATATAAATAAAACTAAATAATTAGTTGACAAGTTTCTGAAACACAAATAAGAAAAAGAAACAGATAAGTACTTTTCAAATGTTGTAAAATCAAATAGATAAAAATATAAGAACTTATACTAAAATTATAACCATTTGTTTAATAACTATGAAAAATCAAAAACAACCAAAAAACCAATAGTAGAATAAAAGTAGAGAGAAAATTCATAAAATAAGTTAAACTAATTATAATATTATATAGTTAAATTCTAGGAAATTATTAAATAAATAAAGAAAATAAAAAATCGAGAAAAATATAAAATCAAATGAAACCAATAAAATCAATTGAAAAAAAAATAAAAAAAATCTAATAATATATAAAAAAAATTTTGAAAGATAATAAAAAATATAAAATAAATCTTAAAAAAAAATTGGATCTAGAAAACTTTAATATATATACAAATAAATATAAATAACTAGTTAATAGATCTAAACACATAAAAGCAAAATCAAAACATAAACATTGTCAAATGATATAAAATAAAATTAATTTTTAATAAATCCATGCAAGTAAAATATTAAATTTGATTATTATATTACAAATATTTATTTAATAAATATTTAATAATAAATAATTACTTAATATATTTAATAACGAAAAACATAACATAAATTTTATAAATTATTACAAATCAAATGTCAATCTACTTTTAAATTACATACAGATATAATAAACTATGATTAACTTCAAAATAATTATAAATTTTTATATTTACTTATATGATTTTGTAATTCCCTTTTGTATTATATTGTGTCATTTTATAATAATTATATTCTTTCTTGTTATTTTTAATAATAATTTATAGTTTTTAATA
The DNA here is from genome assembly GCA_014905375.1 of Phtheirospermum japonicum. Taxonomy (NCBI): domain Eukaryota; kingdom Viridiplantae; phylum Streptophyta; class Magnoliopsida; order Lamiales; family Orobanchaceae; genus Phtheirospermum; species Phtheirospermum japonicum. Next base: position 141,912 of record BMAC01000702.1, read on the forward strand.
TTGTGTTGTTAATATTATAAGTTTTTCACATTTATTTTATATTTTTTGTGTTTTTTATGATATTTTAATCTTCATATTTATTCAATAAGTGTTTATAAAATAATTATATATTCTCTCTTTATTTTATATTTTATAGTAGCAATAGTAGTAGTAGTAGTAATAATAATAATAATAATAATAATAATATTATTATTATTATTATTATTATTATTATTATTATTATTATTATTGTTGTTGTTGTTGTTGTTGTTGTTGTTGTTGTTGTTGTGTTGTTGTTATTTGTGTCCTATCTAAAAAACATACTTCGAAATATTCTACAAGAGTGTCGAACATGAGATTTAATGGTCTAAGTAAAGGACTTTAATGAAATGAGGTTACACATATAATTCACTTAATTTGCCTATTATTATTATTATTATTATTATTATTATTATTATTATTATTATTATTATTATTATTATTATTATTATTATTTTATACTTGCTACTTGATTTTATGTGTAACTGCCCAAAGAAAGGTACCCTTAAATAGACTGTCACATGTTCAGTAGTACAAATTGTCAAAAATCCTCAAAATTTTGAAAAAAAAAAAAGTATTATCTATGTTTTTACTTTGACAATAATTTTTATTTTTAAAAATCCACATCAATTTAAAAAGAATAGAACGTCACTCCGATTTTATTATGTTAAAAGGCTCAAATTCTTTGTTGTTTTAATGGAGTGGGAATAAAAAAGCAACTTCGTTATGCTAAACGACTAAAAGTGCTTATTTAGGATTTTTTTGTCTTGGTAATAGAGTGAAAATAATATATTTGAAAAAAAAAATAAAGAAGCAAGAATAACATATATACAATGGGTATTTGAACCCCAAACCAAAAAGTTGGAGATAGATATTATGACCACTACACTAGAAGGTGTACTTTGCTAGAGTTTCGCAATACATAGATCTTATACATAATACACATAAAAATATAATAATCTTTTCAACGGAATAAATCGATCGAAAATTTATGACGGAGGAAAATAAAAAAAAATCTTGCACAATATACTATAATATGATAATTATAAAATAAGTGAAAATATTGTAAAAACCTTAAATATTCTATGTTCTGAAAAATATAAAACTTAATAACTGACAAAAAAAAAAGTAAAATTGATATGAGAGGGGATCAACATTTGATTTTTTTTTATAAGAATTCAATTTATATCTCATAAGAAAAATTTCTCTTTATTATTATTATTATTATTATTATTATTATTATTATTATTATCATTATTTTTTATTTATTTGTTCATGTCATGTGTATTAAACATATTACAAGATAGTCGAACTCATAACTTAATGGTTTAAGTAAAACTCATTAATGAAGTGAGCTGATGCATACTACTTAGTTTGAGATTTATTATTTTATCTTATATAAAAGACCCCATCAATATATGCAATTCATAATTAGGATAATTCTACGGAAAGTAACCCGTTGTAATTGCATACAAATATGTAACCCCTAAAGGATTATTATGTGTTCAACAATACAAATAAATTTAATTCTATTTGTGTAGTTTGTCCTTTGATAATAACTACAATTAACTAATTTATATTTTAAAAACGTCATATTAATATTTTTCGTGACAAGAAAATCAAATAAATTAATTTAAAAACTATTAAATTGATAAAATAAATATAAAAAACTATAAATAAATTATAAAGAGATATTTAATAAAACTTTAAATTCATAAAAAAAACACACAATATATAATCATATAAATAATGTATAAAACATAAAATTAAAGTCTAAATTATTATTTAATAAATCTAAAATGAAGATAAAAACTAAAAAAAATATAAAATGAAATTTAAAATTCATAAAATAAGTTTAATAAACTATTAAAACTTCCAATGAAATTAATTAAACCTCAAATAATTGTTCAGATGAAATTGAATTCTATTTTTAGAATTCCTAATGGTCCGTAATCCCCCTATTATTACACTCTAATCTCCTGCTTACACGTGGATCTCTCTTTAATTTTCTTTGTCTGTGTCTGTCTATTTTTTCTTTTTTTTTTTAATCATGCCCAGTTTATTTTTTTCTTCTTTCTATTTTATTTCTTTGTTTAAACGGTCTGAACCATTATCGTCGAGTTCTATTTTATTATAAACTATGGTAGAGTTCTATTTTATTTGTTGTTTTATATTGTTCACAGATATTCTTACAAAACTTTAAAACTTTATTATATACCATGTGTTTTATGAATTGTAATTTTTGTTTGATATTTGTTGTACATTATAATTTATTTGTCGAGATTATATATTAAGTTATATTTTTTAGAAAAAAAATATTCTTTTTATATTAAAAATAACTCACAAAAATATGTAATTATTTCATAATATTAAAATAACGTGTTCAAATAGCTCACGCAATATATAACACTATTTACGCTACGCAAAACGCAACACGTTACATATTTTAAAGTACTGGTTTTTACTCATACTATATTTTTTTAAGTCTTCTTCTTCTTCTTCTTCTTCTTCTTCTTCTTCTTCTTCTTTTTTT
>BMAC01000702.1:153031-166974 GCA_014905375.1 Phtheirospermum japonicum
GATAAGCCGTACTGAACTTCAATTTAGTGCCCAGAGCACTTTGCAAGCTCTTCCAAAAGTTCGAGGTGAACCTCGTGTCTCTGTCCGAAACAATCGAGACCGGTACTCCGTGCAACTTAACAATTTCTCGAATATAGATTTGGGCATATTGTTCCATGTTGAAGGTCATCTTGACCGGTAAAAAGTGAGCCGACTTGGTTAGACGATCTACTATCACCCAAACTGCCTTGTTGCCTCTCGTCGATGGTGGTAAACCTACCACGAAATCCATCGAGATATGCTCCCACTTCCATTCCGGAATCTCTAGTGGTCTTAGCAAACCTGACGGTCATTGGTGTTCAGCCTTGACTCGCTGACAAACTAGACACTTTCCCATAAAAGTGGCAATGTCTCTCTTCATGCTCCTCCACCAAAACACTGTCTTCAAGTCCTTATACATCTTGGTACCACCAGGATGTGCAGTGTAAGGAGTGCAATGGGCTTCTTCCAGAATCCCTTTCCTTAGATCCTCGTCTTTTGGAACACAAATTCTTCCTTCGTAAAACAATACTCCATCGTCTGCTAAAACAAAACCTTTGATGGTTCCTTTCCGCACTCTCCTTCATCTTGCTTATGAAACCATCCTGGTTTTGAATTTTCTTGATCCTTTCTCTCAAAGTTGGTTGCACCACTAAGGATGCGAAGATCCCCTACGTGTTCTTTGGAGGTATCACCATCTCGATCTTCATCTTGGCGAACTCCTCAACCAACTTTTTTTGTACAGACAGTAAACTCGCCAGTCCTCCTTTACGACTCAAAGCATCAGCTACTACATTCACCTTCCCTGGATGGTAGCTAATGGTACAGTCATAGTCCTTAACCAATTCCAACCATCTTCTTTGACGCATATTCAACTCCTTTTGAATGAACAAATACTTCAAGCTCTTATGGTCGGTGAAAATCTCACACTTGCCTCCATACAAGTAGTGTCTCCAGATTTTCAAAGCATGAACTACTGCTGCAAGTTCCAAATCATGCGTAGGGTAGTTCATCTCATGGGTTTTGAGTTTTCGTGATGCATAAGCCACTACTTTCCCATGTTGCATCAAGACACAACCCAAACCTTGTTTCGACGCATCGCTATAAATAACGAAGTCCTTCGTTGGGTCGGGAATTGTCAAGACGGGTGTGGAAGTGAGTCTTTTCTTCAGCTCTTGAAAACTCTCCTCGCACTTCAAGCTCCAAACAAACTTCTCCCCTTTCCTTGTAAGTCGAGTCATCGGCACGGCTATCTTAGAAAATCCTTCGATAAATCTTCGATAGTAGCCTGCTAGACCCAGAAAACTGCGAACTTCACTCGCACTTGTGGTGGTGGCCCATCCATTTATCACTTCAACCTTAGATGGATCCACTTCTATCCCTTGAGCAGTGACAATGTGACCAAGAAACACCACGGTCCATCCAAAACTCACACTTACTGAATTTCGCATACAATTTCTCCTTGCGAAGTGTTCCCAACACTATTTGTAAGTGCCCTTCGTGCTCTTCTTGATTCTTCGAATAAATCAAGATGTCGTCGATAAAGACTATAACGAACTTATCCAAGTAGGGGTGGAAAACCCTATTCATCAAGTCCATGAACACTGCTGGAGTATTGCTTAGCCCGAAAGGCATCACAACGAACTCATAGTGTCCATATCTCGTTCTAAAAGCAGTCTTTGGGATGTCACTCTCTTTGATCTTCAACTGATGATACCCCGACCTTAAGTCGATCTTAGAGAAGACACTTGCTCCTTTCAATTGATCGAATAAGTCTTCAATACGAGGTAACGGGTACTTGTTCTTTATTGTGAATCAATTAAGTTCTCTATAATCGATACACATTCTCATTGGCCCATCTTTCGTCTTAACAAAGAGGACCGGTGCTCCCCACAATGAAACACTCGGTCGGACAAAACCTAAATCCAATAACTCTTGGAGTTTTGCCTTTAATTCTTGTAGTTCCTTCGGTGCCATCCTTTAAGGTGCCTTTGAGATAGGCGCTGCCCCTGGTGTCAAATCAATTGTGAACTCGACTTGACGACTGGGCGGTAATCTTGGTAACTCTTCTGAAAAGACGTCTTTAAAATCTCGGATGATGGGCACTTCGTGCGGTGTCACCTCGACCGCTGGATTGCTCACTAAATTCACTAGAAAACCTTAGCATCTCTCTTTCTTCAACAGCTTCATGTCTTTCATTGCCGTTATCACTTGTGGCACCGTCTTGGTCTTGGCTCCAAAGAACTTGATCTCTCCACCTTCAGCGAGTTTGAAAGTTATTTCTCATTCGCGATATTATATCTTCGTTTGATATTTCGTGAGCTAGTTCATTCCCAATATCAAGTCAAAATCCCTCATTTCGATCACATACAAGTCAGCCTCGAGATTCTTTCCTCCTACATCGATCTTCACTCCCTTATCCATCAAGTTTGTGACCATTACGTCTCCGGATGGTAAACCCACTTCTAAAGGATCCTCTACTCTAGTGCTCTTAACTTCAGTTAAATCATGAAATTTCTTTGACACTAAAGAGTGCGAAGCACCCGTATCGAAAAGCACAAAAACAAGAAATTCTGAGATGGTTAACATACCTGTTATAACTCCAGGATTCTCTTCAGCCTCATTGCGTGCCATGGCATACATTCGAGCATTTCCTCTAGTAGTCGGTCCTGCCTTTGGGCCTCCACCGCTTTGTTGCTCTTGACCAAACACAGGGCAGAACTGCATCGCATGTCCACTCTGACGATAGCGGTAACATTTCCCTTGCCCTAGAAGGCACACACCGAAATGCCTCTTACCGCAATTTTTGCACCCGGGCTTGTTGTCCATCCCCTGTTGTCTGTTCACGTCACCAGTCTTCTGTTCCATACCCTGTTCCTCTTATCCACCGAAGTCATGGGTTTAGGCTTCACCTCATCCATTCCGAGACTTGACTCCACGTCCTGGACTCTTTTAACCATCTCCGAGTAGGGAAGGTCACCCTGTGCTGAAAGGATACCCTCTAGTTGAGCTCTCAATCCTCTTTTAAACCTCAATGATTTCTTCAAATCGGTGTCCACAAGGTGCGTAGCGAAACGGCTCAACTGGTTAAACCTCCTCTCGTCTCGTACTCAGTGACAGTCAAGCTCCCTTGTTTGAGATTCAGGAACTCGGTCTCCTTCTGATCACGGTACGAGCGCGGGAAAAACTTCTCCATAACCACCATTTTGAACTTTTTCGAAGTGATGGCGTATCGCTATGCCTCTAAACAGGTTCTCCAATAGCTTTCCCACCAGTGGTCAGCATCTTCAGTTAGCTGAAAGGTAGCGCACGTAACCTTCTGCACGTCATCGCATGCTATCATTCGAAATATTCTTTCGAGTGACCGAAACCACTCTTCCACTACATCTGGTCCATCTCCCCCGTTGAAGGTTGGTGGTCGGTACTGGCGGAACTGGTCCACTGCTCTCGAGTTATTACCTCCATTCCCTAAACCGTTATATTGGAGGCGTTGGAAAAAGTTGGTGGTAACTGTGTCCATATCCTCAACAGTCATTTGGTCGAAGTGGGGTGGGTTTTCTTCATTAACCCTGTTCCCGTTCCTTCTTCCCTTTAGAAACCTCTTCACGGTTTTCCTTAAGAGTTTCTTCTTTGGCTAAGCGCCATAAATGATGTTTGGTCAAAAAAATGACCCCACCGTATCTACCTCTCAAAAGTCGTAACTAATGAAAGTCTCCATTCCTTGGAGAGCAATCATACACAAGATCAACAAACACACCCAGTAAAACACATTCACATCAAACGCATCATCAATCATTCCCAAGACAATACAATCATATTCATAGTATAAACATCCATACCCAATACAATGCAATCATGGTATAACATGGAATGTAAATTAATGAATAAACAATTGTAATGAATTTTTGTACCTTGAGGATATCGATGAATGTTCGACGAGGAGGAATGAAAATTATTTAAGTAACCCAAATATTTATTGTATAAACTTTTTGATTTTCACAAACGAAACGAGTCTACAGAACCAATCAAAACCTTGGCTCTGATACCACTCTGTCACGCCCCAATTTCGATAGAATAAAAATATAGTTTGTATTTTGAAATAAATAAAATAGATTTGGCGAGACAAAATGTTGAGTGGTAATATCAATAGAAAATAGAGGATTTCATTGAAAGTTTGAGTTACGCAGCGGAAATAGTAATAAGACAATAATACCAATTCTACCAGTTTTAAATTGATAGTGAAGGTGGGATCATCCCGGGTTTAAATTCCTTTAAAGTAAAATAAAATATAATAGGAAATTTACTATTCAAAAAAGAATTTAAAGAAAAACACCTCGTAAATCATAACTTCTAGGCCCCCTTTTTAAAATGAAACTTTTAGGCCCCATTCCAAAAATAGATGTATAAACTAAAAGTATGATTTAAATAGAGATATCCAAAGTATAAACACATATCCTTTAAGAATAAAAGTAAGGAAATCAATATTTAAATATTTTTGCCCACGCTTTCGCTGCGCTACTTTGATATATAACCTTTTGAAATATAACGTAGAAAACTGATAAATAGAACTAGAAGTCAAATCGATATAGATTTAAAGTTATTGAAATTTCACTTAATGAATCATCCACTAGACGATTTTAAATCGAATAATTATCGCAAACGATCCAATAGTATTTTAAATTATTAAAAATCACTATAACATAAATAAAATATAATAATTTTAGAAATCGAAATTAATTTATAGACGACTCGAAAATAAATAAATAAATTACTAAATAATTATAATAATTTCTAAGAAGTTGCTAATATAATTTTATTTGAAAACGAACTATAATTTCGTTTAAATAAAATTCTTGGATTATTTAAAATTAAAATAGGAATTCATTTATGGCGACGAGCTTGGGCCTAGAATTATATTTTTAATGCATGATGATAAATAAATAATTAAATAAATATGTATTGGATGTATGGATGTTACATATTATGACAATATGAGCGTCGTTATAACTTAATAAAAATTGTCACTGTAGTTATGTTTGTCACGGAAAGTCAAATGTTTTGATGACAAAATAAGTGTTCGTCATTGAAAATGTTAACATATGGTGACAAAACTGATCTTTTGATGACAATTTCTCAATCACTTACGTGACGAGATCTGCGTCACCAAACAGTATCATCTATGATGATAATTTACATCAGCGTCATCAAAACCGAACATTTAGTGACGCGCTCGAAAAAATTGTCACTTTCACCAATGGTGACAGCAATACTTTGACAACCGCTGTGACGCTCAATTTTCGTCACCATTTCTCTTCAATGACGAAAAAATAGAGTTTTAATTACGAAACGTATCGTCATCGAACATCAAATTTCTTGTAGTGTTTTGACGTTTTCGCCCCTGCAATTTGATATATAAACCCCCAACCCTTTCTCCACCAACCTTATCCTTCCTTGGTGGTTTTAGGATTGTTCCATCTCCTCCAAGCCTCTACTATTCCTTTGCATAATAAACCCTAGTTCATAGTCCTTAGAGTAGTTTTAGCTTAGTTAGTTTTAGTAGTTGTTCTTAGCAAGTGTTGGAGAAGGTGACACCTCCTTCACTTGTTTTTCTTGTTTCGTTGAAGTTGTTCTTGTATTTTGAAGATTGTAAGCTAGACTTTGAAGTACTTGTTTGGAGTAATGTTGGTAGTAATCTTTCTATTTTCTATTGTTTTGATCTTGATTAATTATTATTGTTGTGTGTTGGCTATTAGATTTTAGCTTATTTTGTTGTTCTTAGCATTTCAAATTCTCATTTCAATCTTTTAGCTTGGTATTCTTATTTTTGTAAAAACTCCATTGTAGCATAGTCTTGAAGCTTTTTACCCTTTATGTGTAAACAAATATTTGGTCTTTAAAAGATGTATGAAACTTTCCTCTTTATAAATTTGACTTCTTCCTGTTTAATGCTCCCTGACTTCTTGCAACTTTAAAGCTTTGTTTTTCCCTCCACTTTTTCTTTGAATTTAAAAGCTTTCTTTAGTTTGGGATTTTTAATTTATTTAAAGTTTTTAATTAGGTTTAACTGCTTTCATTAAAATTAGTACTTTCAAGCAAGCTTTTAACTCTTCTTAACCTTTGCATTAGTTAGTGTTTTCAAGTTTTCATTTGAACTCAAGTTTTAGCATAAACTCAACCCAAATCAAATGACTTAATGCTTTCTTAGAATTGATTAGTTTAATTAAGATTAACAAGAGATTAAGTAAAAACATCGATCGCCGATAATATCTATTCTTGAGAGACACGACTCGGGAAAATTTACTGCTCTACAATCGACTCTGTACTACTACGGAGATGATTTCTTAGAGTGTTAAGAAATCATTGATCAAATTCTAGCATCGTTGTCATGTATAGATTAAGGCTAATGGTGTTTTTAATTACTTCTCTTATTATCTTAGTTGGTAGTTAGTTTAGATTTTTGTTTTACTTCCGATGCTCGTAATCCTTTGTGGAGTGTTGTGTATGCAAGGTAGGCAATTGCTCAGACGAGAGCGAATGAAGACCAACTCATTTAAAAATCCGATGCCGCCCCCCACACACGACGATCAAAGGATGCCTCCACCACGAGTGTCTTCCGGGCTCGCATCATCACCTCACGACCCGCTATATTGATCTAGACAGAGATGGCAAAATACCGAGGTAGTTTACCATATGATGACTCTTATATCCAAACTCCTGATTATCCAAATTTGTACACCACTCCGCAAGCTATCGGGTCCCCTTGATTTATGATGGCCTGTATGCTTTGAGCGGTCGAGAATGGCCCCACCCTTTCGATTATTCCGGCCCAAGTCGTTCATATTCTCCACCGGTTTCACATTACCATAACCCGAGCTTGGATCCGTATGCACCGACTCGTGATTCTTAAGATCCGGGTTTTGACAATTCATATGCTCCACTCGCCCCGCCTTCTTCTTACCTGAGCTTTGACTCATATGCTCAACCAATCTTTGATTCTTATTCTTCGAGCTACGACTTTTACAAGCTACCCACCTCAAGTTCGTATCCTTTGAGCGATGATCCTTACACCACATTTTCTCAAGATTCTTCTATGTCCCAACCCTCGAACTTAGAGTCTCTTTTAGCCAAGCTCGTGGATGCGGTTCGACAAACGGAGGAACGCCTTGCTCGCATGGATACACAAATAGAGCAAATTGCCAACGATGTGGATGAGCTAAAACAACCTTGTGTTGACTAGATGCCCATCTTTGATGTGGTTGATTAGCACAAATTTGTCTTGATTTTAGTTAGTATTTTAGTTCATTTTTGTTATTGTTTTCGGTGAAAGTTGGATATATTGAACATATTTTCACATTTTCTTATCTCCAACTTATTTTACCGTATTTTAATTATAATTAATTAATTTTATGTTTATTTTAGGTATTTTTATGTATTTAGGTTTGGACGTAGTCAAGAATGGGCAAACGAGTAGAGTTTCAGCGAAAACGGGCCGCGATTTGAAGAAATGACAGTTTTGGGCCTTCTAGAAGGGATGTCTCTGGGCCCAACTGGTATAGAAAGCTGGGCTGGCAGCACCTCCTGATTCTGGGCCTTCTAGAAGGGTCGTATCTGGGCTCAACCGGTATGGAAAGTGCGGAACGTCCTAGAAGGGGCGGAAACCCTAATTTTGACCCCTTTTCCAAGCCACCTACACCTATAAATAGCCCCCACCCCTCACATTCGAAAATACACATTATTCCTAAGGTTTTTAAGGCCTTTTGGGGGTTGACAACCCCAAGAGTGCCATTTGATTTTCTTAGTTTCTCTTTAAATCTCTTAGTTTTAAATCTCTAGCTCAAGATTAGTTTAGATTAGTTCTTAGATAGATTAGATAGCTTAGATTCAAGATCTCGACACCGAAACGCTGCTGTTCGTCATAGTTTAATTAGTAAGTCTTTAATTACTTTTGTTTTAATATAGTTTAATTAGTTCTTATGCTTTCGTTTAATTAGATTAATTAAATTCTTATGCTTGCTAGTTAATTTAGAATAATTCAACTCCAACAAACAACCCCCCCATGTATGATGAATTGTATGATCTTGGTGATTTTGGATTGATGATTGTGATGAGATTGATTGGCTAGATCTAACGGGTCTAGAGCCTAGAATCGTCGTGAACCATCAATTCGGTTTTTCCCAAGAGATCGTGGAAACTATTCGAATCTCTAGAACCCTTGTTTTCAAAATATTTTCAAAACTCTTAATTTTTAATCGTTCCTCGTTTAGATCAATTTATTGCTTTTATGTGTTTAGATTAGAATTTTATTTTATTTTCTTATTCGTGAATAACAAAAACAAAAGGAACTTCCGAGCCTAGTTTTCCTTGAGAGACGATTCGGTTCAACTTACCAACCTACACGCGATCCCGTTCTCTTGCGGGCGAGCTTTTAAATTTTTGACAAATCTTTATAAGTAGGTACACAAAAGTTCGAATCAGTGGTGCATCCCATTTATGTCCATGGCAATTCAAGATTTGATGATCTTGTGAAAGAAAGGTGTAAGGAGGTGGAATTAGTGGGTGAGGAGAAAGTGAAGTCGGAGATACCCCTCTCGTTCTTCTTGAAAATATTGTAGAGGGATGTGTGGAGGAGTCACCTTTGGGGATCCCAATGGCACTTGGAGTGTTGAGCCTAATTGATCCTTGTGAGGATGATGAAGTCGTGCCGGTTTTGGAGGATGTGGAGATATAAGAGCCTCTTCTACCACCACCCGATGTCTTATGTCTACTTGAACAAGAGGAGGTGGAAGAGGTAGTGGGGGATGCGTTGGATCCTACTCTCTTGTGCCCGACTATGACTACTTCTAAAGTCAAGAGAGAGGAGATGGCGGTTGGGGAGATGAAGGAATACGTCGACCCAGTTTGTGACGATCAACTTTTGGTGGTCGACTACTCACTCTTTCGACCTCCGAAGCAAGCTGCACTTTTGTTGTTTTGTTCTTCCGGCTTGCTCGACTTGCCCGCCTTGGTGATTTTTGTCACCCGATGTGTCTATTAGAGAACACCAAGGCGTGGCATGATTGTCACCTCTTCTTGGATCCTGGATAGCATCACTTATATAGATTGTCGAGCTATAGAGGTTAAAATAGCGCTTTTTTGGAGGCAACCTAATTCAAAAAAAAGGAAAATTTTCAAAAATCCCAAAAATATTTTCACTTTTTGTATATAACTTGCTTTAGCAACCCCCCCATTTGTTCATATCTTGTAGATCGCTTGCCTCGACTCCCGGAACAGAACTTATGCACGACCGAATCGTCATCATAAGCTCAAAATAGGGGCGTTTTCTTTTCCCTTACACTTTTTCACCATTTTTATAGCTTAGTTTGCAATGAGGACATTGCTAGGTTTTAAGTGTGGGGTGGTTAGAGTTTGACTTAGGTTTTTAAGATTGTTTGTATGCTTGCTTGTGATAATTCGAGAAGTATGTGTGTTATATTGCTTGGAACCTTTGCGAAGTGACGTGGTTTTGATGATTTGATTAGGAAGTTTAGAATTTTCGATCAGACTTAGTGTACTTATGTAATTTGATATGTTGGAAACTTTGTTTGGATTTAGCTTCGTGCTATCCTTGGGCTAAATATAGAACTAGTGCCTCAACTAGCCTCGTCATCGAACACTCTCTATAGGGTTTTTGTTTTGTATTTTGGAGTCGTCAATTGCTCCATTTGCTCGATCGAAAATATGTGTAAATTGCTAGTAGCAACAAGTGATCAGAGCCTTTGTACCCTCTTTGTATTAAAAAAAAAAGAAAAAAAAATGAAAAATGATGATGAATAAACAAGGATACGATATAAATCCTTGAATTTATTACGTAATGAATGTGCAACCCTTGCACATTTCTTCTTCCCTTTCTAGATTTTGTTTGTCAAAGAGTCATAGATGATTGAGGCTAATAGGGAGCCGATTAACGGTTCGAGCGTAGATAGACCTTAGCCGGGGTAAGGACGAGGGGACCAACTTGGAGGTTTACATAGTACTTTTAGGTTCCGGGAGTTGATCTAAACTTTTCTTGTCAATGCATTTTTGTCGTCGCTTTTGATCAAGCTAACGAGCATTGTAGAATGCGACGTCTCGAATTAGGTTTTTGTGCATTAGTTTAAGATAATTTGGGGGTAGTTTTGTAATTCTAGATTTGATTTGCTTGAGGACAAGCAATCATTCTAAGTGTGGGGTGGTTGATTTGCACGTTTTTGTACGTGTTTTTGTTACCTTTTTGTGTCGTGTTTGCATGTGTTTTCCTTGCATTTATGGGTGCTAGAAGTCGATTAGGCCATTTTTGTTAGTTTTAGGTTTTTGTATCATTTGCGCGATTTTAATTATATTTTCGTAGTTTTTCAATCGTTTTTATATTTTTGCCGTAGAATGACCAAGTGGGACCCGCGCACATTTGGGGCATTCCATTCGACTCACTATGGAATGGAAAAGTGAAGACAAGTAAGGGAACACAGCGCGAACAAGGAATGACAACCAGAGGACGGCTGGAATGAGAAACAAGAAAAATGAGCCACGAGCAGCCATGCCAGTCGATCGACTGCCATGCAGTCGATCGACTAACCCAGAACAATCTCCTGCTCGGCAGAAAGTTGGCCATTTTTAGATGAAGCAGTCGATTGACAGGTTCCGGTCGATCGATTGAGTCGCAGAAAATTTCGGAATTTTTAGCCCATTTTGAGATTTTCGCCCCTGCAACTTGATATATAAACCCCTAACCCTTTCTCCACCAACCTTATCCTTCCTTGGTGGTTTTAGGCTTGTTCCATCTCCTCCAAGCCTCTACTATTCCTTTGCATAATAAACCCTAGTTCATAGTCCTTAGAGTAGTTTTAGATTAGTTAGTTTTAGTAGTTGTTCTGAGAAAGTGTTGGAGAAGGTGACACCTCCTTCACTTGTGGTTCTTATTTTGTTGAAGTTGTTCTTGTATTTGAAGATTGTAAGCTAGACTTTGAAGCACTTGTTTGGAGTAATGTTGGTAGTAATCTTTCTATTCTCTATTGTATTGATCTTGATTAATTGTTATTATTGTGTGTTGGCTATTAGATTTTAACTTAGGTTGTTGTTCTTAGCAATTCAAATTCTCATTTCAATCTTTTAGCTTGGTATTCTTATTTTGGTAAACACTCTAGTGCAGCATAGTCTTGAAGCTTTTTACCCTTTATGTGTAAACAAACATTTGGTCTTTAAAAGATGTATGAAACTTTCCTCTTTGACAAATTTGACTTCTTCCTATTTAATGCTCATTGAATTCTTGCAACTTCAAAGCTTTGTTTTTCCCTCGAGAGCTTGGAAAATTGTCAATGGTAGATAGTAAAACTTACAGAATAAGTGTATACGGTAAAGAAGGTAAAAGAAGGATGACAGTGTTTTCTATTTGTAGGGTTAATTGTGGGCCTTACTGGGCCCACGAGATTATTTTATTACGAGAAAGTGGGCAGGTGACATGGGCTCGATATAATAGTAGTATGTATTTAACAGTCGCCATTTGGTATGTTCTAATGGCTTCTCTTTTCCCAAGTATCATGTGGGGGGTAATTTGAAGACCTATGTTTTATATTCTATCTGATTTCATACCTCAATCAGGTAGAATATGGGAGACTAGATGATACGACATCAAATATCCAGGTCAGCATGCACGTCGAGTTGGGTCAGTTAAATAAGGGGAGTGGCCTCTTTAAAGAAATTATCGATCTCCTATAAGATAAAATGGTATTAATGTCTCTATATGAGGTCGGAGAGATATGCCTTGCATAATTTGGTATGCTTACGGTATGGGCCCAGCCATGCTGGTATGATATGACATGGTAATGGGCCCCGACAAGATGAAGGTATGAGATGGTTATGGCCCATGGTTATTATAGTAACTTAAACAAAATATGAGATTTTTAATAATTATGGTAACTTATCATAAAGGAGAAATCCTAATTCTAAGTCGGTGTGTTATTTATAGAATTATGGTGTGAGTAGGAGACAGAAACCCTAGATTGGGAGTACGTCTCTTGTCTATATAAAGAGGACATATGCCTCAATTCTACTCTTAAGTTGATTATTCCTACATTCATTGATCTCTCGTTTATCACTATATAAGCATCGGAGGGCTTACGCCGGGGCTGTCCGACTTAGGTTTTGTTTTGTTAGTCCCCTAAGTTGGAGAAAGCGGTTCGTCTCAGAGACCTATTTTCTTAGTGATCCAATCTTTTTGGTCGCATCACCTCCTTATCCCACACATATACTAAACAAAAATATTCATATCTTATTTGTTTGCCTATTAAGATTCGCACCGACGAATAATTTTTTGGTGACTCGGATTCTTACTTGGCTAATTTTGGAGGTTTGAAGACTTGCTAAAATATAGGTATTCTAATATCTACTTAATTTAGTATATTTACTTTTATTAAATTTAGTCTAACTTACTCATTTTATTTTATTATAATTCGCCTAATTTGATAACTTTATTTTATGATATTTTATTTTATTCAATATGTTCTTTTATTTTCAAATATAAAAATATATATAATTAGAAAGAAATCTAAAATTAGTTATCTTAATTAAAATAAAAATTATTTAAAATATAATGTTAATTACCAAGAAAAACTTAAATATGAAATAATCTAAATAGTATATTTATAATAAAAGTTAAAATAATTTTATTCTAAGGACTTCAAATATAAAATATAAGTAAGTTACGAG
Source organism: Phtheirospermum japonicum (assembly GCA_014905375.1). Classification (NCBI taxonomy): domain Eukaryota; kingdom Viridiplantae; phylum Streptophyta; class Magnoliopsida; order Lamiales; family Orobanchaceae; genus Phtheirospermum; species Phtheirospermum japonicum. Next base: position 165,770 of record BMAC01000702.1, read on the forward strand.
TTGTTTGCAGAAATCTAAATATGGAACAAAATATTATTTATGAATTCTCTAAACAAAAAAGATAAAGTTATATAATAATAATTAATAAAATATTTATTAGGCACATGTAAAATGTGACACGGGTGGAAAATATAACATCTTTTGAATTTTTTTAAGTATTTAACTAAAATGTATTAACAAATTTGATCTAAAAATTGAAATGTAAAATAGTTAAAAAATAAGAAATGTTATTTAATAAATAGTGATTTGACATCGATAAAAAATACAAGTTGAGAATATAATATCTTTTAAAACAACTTTATATTTAAATTTAATATTTCTGTAATTATCAATATATTTTCATATTTATTTTTGAATAAATCTCGTGCAAACACGAGTGTTATACTAGTTTGAATATATAGATCTCTCAACTCACGTAAATACCTCATCACTTATAGGTTTCCTAGCCAATGTTAGGGAGTCATTATACCGTGGACCTGGGTGCACCATTAATTTAATTTATTATCACATATAATTTTAATATATCATAACATCTAAATGGTACATATCATCACATATAATTGATATATATATCATCACAAATAACTGAAATTTTAAATCTAAAATCTAAAATCCTTAAAAGAAAATAAATCCTAAAATAAAAAACTAAACCCTAAAAATGGAAAACTAAACCCTAAAACACAGAAATAATCTCTAAACCCTAAACATCTATCATATATCATCATATATAACTAACATATATCACACATATAACTGAGATATATCATCACATATAATTGGTACGATGATATATTTCTGACGAAACCCTAAAATGGAAAACTAAATGAATCGAACTTTTTCGCGTTTAAAATTAATAAAAAGCTCGTCCGCAAGAGAACGGAGCTGTTGTATGAGATAAGTTGATCCGAGTCGAATCACGAGGAATTGCAATCGGCGTCGATAAATGTTTGTTCACAATTTTTATAATTAAACACACGATCCATTTCTTTGATGAAAGGGTTCTACAACTACGAATTTAAAAATGAGCATGCAATTATTAAAAACCTAATTAACTAATCAAACCTAATTAGAAACATGAAAATTCAGATAATTAAAAACGAAAAGCATCAATATCAAACTAGTAAATTGAAAACACTTGAATTACTAAAATAACATAGTCGAACTAACAATCTCATAAAGGAAAATACAGCTTATGAAAGTTAAAT
>BMAC01000702.1:172013-197816 GCA_014905375.1 Phtheirospermum japonicum
GGTTATCATCTTGAACGTCTCCCACATCAAGAATCACAAAGTCAACAGGCACAATTAAACTCCCGACTTGCACCAACACATCTTCAACAATCCCTCGTGGGTAACGAACCTAACGGCGGCTAGTTGGAGTTTCATCCTCGTCGGCTTTAGTGTACCTAAGTCAAACTGCTCAAAAATAGACGAAGGCATCAAATTGATTCCCGCCCCAAGGTCAAGCAACCCCCGATTTTCTTTACCATTTCCCAAAGTGATTTTAATATAGAAACTCCCAGGGTCACTCTCCTTAGGGGGAAGGGGATTTCGTAAGATTACGMTCGCCGCATTTGAAATACAAAATTTTTCATTTTCGGAAAAATTTCTTTTTTTGGATGCCAAGTCTTTGAAAAACTTAACATATGCGGGAACGTTTCTTATAACATCGAGTAAAGGTAAAATAACATTAACCTTAGAAAGCATATTATAAAGATCAAGAAATTGCTTATCTTGCTTTTCCCCTTGAAGACGACTTGGATAAGGAATGGGAGGCCGATACGGATTAGAGGCCTTGTGAAGAGTCTTCTTAGGGTCGACGTCTTTTTCAACATGATCCGGTGACTTGGTAATGGTTCCCTCGACTTCACCCTCATGTAGGTTGTTGTTTTCGCCATTAGAGATTTCATCGGGAGACGCTACTTTATTATCCACAACACGACCACTCCGAAGCACTGTTACAGCTTGGGCTTGTGAGGATTGGCTTGGTAACTTACCTTGCTCGTTCTTTCCTACTTGCTTGGCGAGTTGGCCAACCGTCGTTTCAAGTTTATCCATCCGTTTGTCAGCTCGTAGCAAATTTGATTCAGTGCGTTGGAAATTTGAATCAGTGCATTGCATAAACGTACGCAACGTCTCTTCAAGTGATGGTGGAACTTGTGCCTGAGCTGGTGGTGGTGGAGGCAAAGGTACTTGTACTTGCCCATGCGGTTGTGGAGGAAACGGTGCTTGACCTTGTCCCTGTGGTTGCGATGGTTGCATTGGTCGAGTTGCAAATGAGAATTGGCCTTGTCCCCATTGTTGTTGATATGGTTGTTGAGGAACAAAATTATTTTGCGGCCTTTGATTCGGTATCGGATTCGCCGCATTGTGAGGGTTTGACCATGAAAAATTTGGATGATCTCTCCACCAATTAGGTTTATTGTTGCGTGAGTTATAATTTTGATACCCATGCCCGGTTTGATTCGCTTGATATCCTTGAATAGCAAGTGCTTGTTCGTTGGTTCCATCACTTTGCTCGAATACTGCTTGACATAAATTCGCACCATGTCCATACACACCACAAATTCCACACGTTTCTGGTGAAGAAGAAATGCCTTGAGATAATTGCAAAGAGGCCACCTGCCTCGTTAACTCATCAAGTCTAAAGGAATCATCATGTGCCATCTCGATCTCATGTACAGCCACCTTCTTTGATCGCGAGCTTTTCTGTTGAGAATTGTAACTTATCGACTCGCAAATGTCCCATACTTCTTGAGCGGTACGTGATCCAATCTCYCCCCCTACCGCATTATCCACCATATACTGAAATGTAAGAATAAGCCCATCATAAAAGAATTGATAACGAGCTCGAGTGGATAATGATGATGTGGGCATTGTGTTAGCAATTCTTTACAACGTTCCCAAGCTTCGTGGAATGTTTCATTTTCTATCTGATTGAATGACGCTATCTTTACTCGGAGTTGAGACGTCGTTTGATTTGAAAAATATTTTCCAATGAAGCGATCATACACCATATCCCAATTTGTAAGAGAATCGGGCTCCAACGACAAAAACCAGGTTTCCGCCTTATCCTTCAACGTATACGGAAAACATCTCATCTTCAACTGATCTTCATTAAGTCCTTGCAACGGAAATGTTTGGATAATCGAGTAAAATTTCCGAATAAAAGTTATCGGATCCTCGTGTAAACGCCCGTAGAAGGAAGGCAAAAGGTTGAAATGAATTGCCTTAAGCTCATAATCCCGGGCCGTTGGGCCTAGACGAATGCATGATGTAGATGGGCATATCACGGGCTGAGCAAATTCGCACATACGAGCCGGTTGGGGCTCGTATTGATGAAACGGCCGGTTAAATGGAACGTACAGTCCTCGAGGATGAAATTGTTGTTGTTGGTTGAACTGTTGTTTATGAAAGAAATAAGGCATCTGTTGTTGATTCAGTTGCATGCCTTGATTGTTGACGTGATGATTGAATTGATCTTGATTAAACGGTAGTGGATTGGGTATATTATTTTGTTCATCTCGAGTTTCCGGTTGGATAGGTTCCGACGTATTTGTTCCGGATGAAGCCATTGATGATTCAGCTATTGATGTCAATCGTGCTCGATTCACCCGTTGGATGTTGTCTACGAAAGGTAATATTTCTCCACCCAAGGACCTACGTCCTTGCATTCAATAACAAACAAATTAAAACAGTCGAGACATAATAACAAAAGCTTAAACAAACTAAACTACACATATACGAACAAACATTTTTGGACAGCCTTTGTCAATTCCCCGGCAACTGCGCCAAATTTTGAATCGAACTTTTTCGCGTTTAAAATAAATAAAAAGCTCGTCCGCAAGAGAACGAAGCTGTTGTATGCGATAAGTTGATCCGAGTCGAATCACGAGGAATTGCAATCGGCGTCGATAAATGTTTGTTCATAATTTTTATAATTAAACACACGATCCATTTCTTTGATGAAAGGGTTCTACAACTACGAATTTAAAAACGAGCATGAAATTATTAAAAACCTAATTAACTAATCAAACCTAATTAGAAACATGAAAATTCAGATAATTAAAAACAAAAAGCATTAATATCAAACTAGTAAATTGAAAACACTTGCATTACTAAAATAACATAGTCGAACTAATAATCTGATAAAGGAAAATACAACTCATGAAAGTTAAATCCAAAGCCAAACTACTAGAATAGAAAGTACAACTTATAGTTCATGAAAATCTGCAGCAATTGTTCAAGCTTCAACGATAAACGATGACAAGCAACGATGGTAAGCGTAGAAACGAGCCTTCGATGCAATCTTCGAACGAAATCTTCAAATATGATGTAAAATGAAAGGGGAATGTATTTATAAGTGCTATGGACCTTGCCCCCTCGAAGTCTGGTTCTAAAATGAAGAAAACCTCCGGATTTTATAGATTTTTCGAAAATAACCGCTCAAACTGCCGGAGCGTCGACGGTGCGTCAGTCGACGCGAGCCAGGCTGCATGCGTCGACCAGGCAGAGCGTCGACTGACGGGCCACGGATCGACGCTTCAGAACATTTGCGTCGACGGAGCGTCGACGGTGCGTCGGTCGACGCGAGCCAGGCTGCACGCGTCGACAGGCAGTGCGTCGACTGACGGGCCTAGGATCGACGCTTCAGAACCTTTGCGTCGATGGAGCGTCGGCTGACGGCCGTAAGATCGACGCTTCAGAACCTTTGCGTCGACGGTGCGTCAGTCGACGCGGGCGTAGCGTCGACAGTGCGTCGACGGTGCGTCAGTCGACGCACCTGCATGGCTTCGGCTCGTCGCTCGTCCCGTTTTCCTCGTTTTGAGCTGAGATATTAACGTTGAACAAAGTTAGATTTATTTCATACAAAATAAAGTAAAAACACATTAAACACCATAAGAACGAAAAACATAAAAAAGGAAGAAAAATGATAAAAAGATAAACTTAAAACACATAAAAGCACACAACATACGATGCAAAAACACACGAAAATCACATACAAATATGTACAAATCACTAAACCCTAATAATAGAAAACAAAAATCTAAAATGAAAAACTAAACCTTAAAATGAAAAATGTCACCCTAAAATCTAAATTTTGACATATATCATCATATATAACTGACCATCACATATAAGGGGCATATATAATTATATATAATTGGACGATAATAGATTTTTGGCAGGTGCACCTGCACACGGGTTCATGTAATAAATTGTCAATGTTAGATCTTGTATCAATTAATTAAAAAAGGCTGCAAAGTATTCATTAGAAAAGTAGAAGACTTTAAGCATTAAAGAGCCATCAAATGCAACTAGAAATTTAACAACAAACACGAAAGTAAAACTTAAGTATAAAATAATAATACATTGAGATATATCTTCTACTTTCCAACCACTCCGCTCAAATTATTAAAATAATAATATATATTGGATTTTAGATAAAAATATGTATGGCTTATTAAAAACAGATGTTCAAATTCAAATCTTTTAAAATATATATTTTCACCTGCAAAGAGCCACATATATGAAATAAAAGATCAAAAACCTTTAGGGTAAAAACTTAATAATAATTTTTCCAAAATTTATTAATATTACTGAATAATAAAAGTAAACTGAAACTCACCTAAATAGAATAGAACTTTGTCTACCTATCTAAAATGACTAATCACGAATATCATGGAACTGATGTGCACAAAAGTAACAATAATCATTGATTAAGAAGATTAGAGAAAAAAAGAAAGGGAAATAATCAGAGAAAAATGTGACTAAGAATGATTTTTTTTACTTTCAATAATTATTAATTAGTTTTCTCGTTGTGAGGGGGAAATGGAGTCAAAAAGTTAAGTGATATAATGTGATTTTACGTGCATTATAGACATATTTTAGGATTGATTTTATAGCTTTTGACTACATTAAACACATTCTATGTCATGGTTTCTTGTGATCACGCGTTGCTCATTTTTTTAGGAGTTTATGACAAGTTCTAGGTGTTTTCGAGTACTGAGAAGGAAGCATGACGTGAATCCTAATAAATTAGAGTTATGAAATGAAAACGCCTGAAAAATGATATCAAAAGGCATAAAATCAGGTCAAGAATAAAGAAACAGACGTTCAACACAAGACGCACGACCATCCATTGGCGCTCGTGTGTATCTTCCCCGTGTAAAACCTAATAGCAAGATAGACACACAGACAAGCGCATGGGCAACACTATTGCCCTTATGCGAGTCTGCCTGTGTGCCACGGTGGGTTGCAGAAGAAAATGTCATTTTCTACACTGTTAGGGTTTTGGACTTTATAAAAGACCCTAGGGCGTCCCAAATGGAGGAAGTTCAGATTTTGAGACCTATAAGAGAGAATGAAAGAGAATTAATACATTCTAGCGAGTTCGAGATGAGTATCGATGGTGAATAAGTCCAAAGATCATGAGACTCACAGTGACTTATATATCTTATTTTGACTATCTATATCTCGTGTTTTTCCTTAGTTTTGAACATGTCTAGTTTTATTTGTCTATGAATTATTACTATACCATGTCCGACTAAACTATTTAAATTTAAGGACATAGGAATAGATTATTACTGGTGTTATATGACAATATTTCTTGATTGAAGTTAATATTTTAGAAACCATTTTCATATATCCTGTCATTTGCATATTTTTGTTCTCATGTAATATTGCCATCGCAAGTGTACAAGGTTTAATCGTAGTTATATCTAAGTAAGGTCGTATCCATAGAAACTATGAATTAAGTATTTCAATCATAATAGTTCGATTTTATTTACATATTTGAATATCAAGTATCATAATTAATAAGAAAATAAACAAGGCAAATATAACAAATAATTAAAGAATAATGAGATAATTATTGATTTCTAAACATGGTTTCAACTAGCAACTATTTTGGTTTTATGATAAAAAACGTTCGAATCAAATCTAATAATATAGGAACTCATGAAACTAATCCGTACTTCATTTACTTATGTAAAGGTGTGCAAGCTAATTTATTCACATGCACACACTACAACGTACTAGTCTCCCGACCGCATAAGTAATTTAACTGAGAAAGATCACAATATTATAAAATCCCTTGTTAGATAGATGAACATCTTGTACCCCATCTACATCATTTATCTTATTGCCTAAATATTGTCTCATCATGTTCATCTTGATCCAATATTTACAATTAAATGTAAAGCGTTGATCAAGTGCTCACACAAAATCATTAACAAGATAAATAAAAGGTTATTATAACAAAAAAAAAATTATATTTAAATAAATAAACACAAGAAGTTCATTAAAATTAAATATATGAATCAAACGGGAAATATTAAGTTACAATCTCTAGTTCTTCATCTAATTAATTTTTTCAAAGTAAAACTTCTTGATATTTGAGATTTTTGAGGCGAGTCTTTAGTTTGATCTCCTCCGAATTTTAACTTCTTGTTGAACAATGTTTCTTCAAGGGTTTAAAAGGTTCATCCCGAATTGAACGCAGGAGCTTTAATGGTTCATGACTTTAAACTTGAGATCTTCTTGGAGGAATGAATGCTTCAATCTTCCACCAAGACGACTTTGACTCTCAATCACATTAATGCGGGGAATTTTAATTTTTATTTACTTCTTGGACGCATAAATTTCATTATGTGATTCACCACGAGCTTTACCTTGTTTGCCCATTCCCCCGATTGAGTTCACGTCATTCTCTTTCTCCATCAACTTCATTACCTTGGGATCTCGCTCTTAAACGCGCTTTTTTAGTCCTTCAACATTCTTTGTAAAATTTTCAACTTTCTCTTTGAGTGAAGTAATTTGGACCACCATGAATGTTGCAGTTTTGAAGTGTGGAGTTATAGAAGATTTAATTCCCCCTTATTTATTGGAGTAGAATTTTTAGGACTGAATGGTTTACCAACTTCTCTTGCCCCCTTGTGCATGTATCTTGATTAGTGGTTTCATGGTTAGCCATGTAAATGCAACATATGGGGAACTGGAATGAATGTGATTCCTCTGCTTTGAATTTTCAAACATGATTTGAAGGAAAGAGATGAGAGGTAGAGATTGTCCCACTAGGAGTGCCAAAAACTTATAACAACAAAATTTTCATTTAAATAAATAAACCTAAGATATTCATATAAATGAAATATATGGATCAAATGGGAATACTGGGTGGCAATCTCTAGTTCTTCCTTTGATTAATTAAAAGTAAAACTTCTTTAGATTTGAGATTTTGGAAGTGAATCTTCAGTCTGATGTCCTCCGCATTTGAACTTGTTGTTGAATAAAGTTTCTTCGTGGGCTTGACAACTTTATCTCGAATTGAACGCGGGAACTTCAAAGATTCTTAACTTTGGACTTGAGAGCTTCTTGGAGGAGTTGATGCTTTGATCTTCTACTAGGATGGCTTTGACTCTTAATAAAGTTAATGCAAGGACTTTATAACTTCTTCTTGGATTAAACACTCTATTTTATTAGACTCCGTAATGAAAACCTTGAATGTCGCTTTGAACAGTGTGGATCTCCTTGAACTTGCTGAGTATGGAGGATTCTACTTTGCTTGGAATTCTTCTCTTCAACTTGTGATTTAGTTGATGGAGATTGACCCCTATTTATAGGTGTGGGATGAGAATCCTTACCATAATATTTGATTGAAAGATGTAATATTATTTGTCCTTGAAGATTTCATATATATCTTTTCCATAGTAATAGATTTAACTTGATGATCAAGTAATTTGACATATGGTATTAATTAAGTATATTATTTAGTCTTGGATTCGATATCCAGAATAAAATAATATAATTAATATATATTCCATATATCTTATTTCTCAGATCTTACGTGTCTACAAGTACTAAACATTTAACAAAGGAAAGAATTTAATATAATTAAAACTTTAGTAATCAATCTACTCACATGCCCCAAATCAAAGTGATTAGTCAAACATGGTTTTAACAAAACTAAACATGTCTTGCATAATACATGACATACCAAATCTAATAACTAAAAGAGAGTATAGAATAGTTTCTAGCAGTGGTGACACACTTGAAACTTCGTATTGTCATTATGTGGATGGAATGACGTCAATCATCCATCCATAGGTTCCCAATATCCTCAAATATGTTTTATATTATATGTTCTCTAAGCTCTCTAGAGTATATCTCATGTTCAAGGGGTGTAGTGTATTTATAGGGGTTTGAAAAGACCTAAAAACGTAATCATAATATTCAGTTTTCATCTGCATACTTGACTTGCAAGTCTGGTGTCAAGTCGGGTGTTGTTCCAGCATTCCTATGCACCTGACTTGGAAGTATAAGGGATACAGTAATAAACTTGGAATAACAATGGAGGTAATATTTAAACTAACAGAGAACAATAACAACCATCAAAGATTAAAATAGAGATTAGAAAGATGTCGAGGCGAGCGAACTCTTTTCTTAAGATTCTTGTTGCCCCATACTCAGTGCTCACGGTTCTATGGCAATGAATTTCTCAAGATACAACGACAACGAAATTGGATGGAGCAGACAATCCAGTCATCCTCGCGAATGAGAACTGGGCAAACAACTGAGCAAAAACCTTAATTGCAAACTATATGATGCGTGAGGCACGTAGGGAAATTATAAGCCTCGATCCCAAGCCGAGTTGGCTGGGCGGGCGAGCAAGTGGTGGCGCACGTTTTGAGACTCTCATCTAGAGATGTCAAATGGGCGGGCTGGCCTGTCCCAACCCATGAGCCATGGGCCAATTGGTGTGCGTGGGCTGGGCTAAGATGGGCCAAAATAATATTGGGCTTGTAGTTTTCCAGCTCAACCCAGCCTAGCACGGGTTATCGGGCTACCAGGCCAAGACTGGGCCAAAATCGACCCTGATTTTTATCTACTAAAAGCCTAAAATATATTTTTAGAAGCTAACTTGAGTCTCAAATAAATACCAAAGTCCAAACATAATAGTTATTGTCCTTGTCCAATTAAGAAGTAATCATAATAATATATATGATCAAAGACTCAAAGACAACATAAATAAGTTTCAAATACCTAAAGAAAGTCTCAAATACATAACAAAGTCCAAACAAGATAATTAAATCCCAATTAAGTAGTACATATAATAATAACTAAGAAAATAAAAAAATTAAAAATCTTAATCTCATCACTACTCAAATATCTTCATAATCAAGCATATTGGTATCTTCCATTCCCATGGAATGTTTCTCTTCCGACTCTTTCATTCCTATTAAAAAAAAGAGTCAATAACCATAATCACAAGAAATAAATAAAAATATTGTTATTATATTAATTGTTACCTAAAGATTCAACTTCCTTGAAATCATGCAACCAATTACGCGTGCAAATGAGAGTTTGCACAGTTTCAGGTAGAAAACAACTTCGATACTTATGCAAGACCCGATCACCAATGCTAAAGGTTGATTTTGAAGCAACTGTTGTAATTGGAATGCTTAAAATATCACAAGACATAATAGCAAGTCGAGGGAATCAATGTTTATTCACCGTTAAATATTCTAGCACATCTACATCATTTCCCACAATGCATTCTTCACCCAAATATATAACAAGTTCAGATCTACATTCATTTGAAGTCATCCATCTCATTTGTTGATGATACTGCTACAACTAAACAAGTACAACATAAACAAAACTAAAGTATTAATTTTAAATAAACATATTAATCATGTATTATAAATAAATTAAAAATATTATTTGTAAATTATAAATAAACTAAAAAAAATAATTGTATATTATAAATAAACTAATAAATTGAAAGAAAAGAATAAGCTTGAAGGACTTACATCAAGAATGGATGACATGGTATTAGATGATGAGATTCTACTTGCCATTGAATGTAGTTGTGATTCTTTTGATGAGTTAGATGCAACTCCAACTTGTTTATCTGTACAAAGCTCTCCTTACACTATTGACCTTCTCTTGAAATTTATCCGGATCCAGCCTCTTATAACAAAAGTTTAAGAATTGAAACTTTCCCTTTGGGTCAAGAATGGATCCAAATGAAAGAGTGACGGAATATTCCTCCTAGTACTTATCAAATTTAACCTTCATATCTACCTCCATTTCTTTTATTACTTCATCTTCGGAATTTACAAGTTCATTCAACTTCATTTCTATGCTTATAACTTGCATGAAATATAAGTTTGAAGTGGGATATAATGAATCAGACATCAAGTTAGTAATATGATAAAATGGAGCTAAGAAAGCACATATCTTTTCCACCCTTTCCCATTCTTCATCGGTTGGAAAAAATATGTAGTTTATATCTATATATCCCAAGCAAACAAATGCATGACGATACTTAATTGCACTTTCGATCGTCATAATTGTCGAATTCCATCACCAACATCACTTAAGTTCACCTCATCAAAACATTTTTGAAAATCCCTCAACCTCCCTTCTGAAGCCTTCACATACTTGACACTTTTTCTAATTCTTTTTAAAGCATCACTCACCACCTTTAAACCATCTTAAACAATAAGATTCAAAACATGTGCAAAACACCTCACATGAAAAAACTCACCAAGACATAACAACCCATTTCGAAAATCAAGCCTCTCTATTAAGTTTTTTACCACGTTATCATTATTAGAGGTGGTATCCAAAATGATTGAAAATATTTTTGATTCAATTCCCCAATCCTTAGGCACATCAAGCAATTTTGCTGACAGTTCTAACCCCGAATGCGTACAATCTTAATTACATAATGAAAGTAATTTAGAATTTAACGTCCGGTTTTCATCAACATAATGTGCAGTCACAGCCATATAACCCACTGTAGTTACGGAAGTCCATACGTCAGAAGTCAAGCAAATTCTTCCAGAAAGATTAGCTAACAAACTCTTTAGCTTTTTGTTTTCAGTCATGTATAATTTTGAACAATCACTTTTTGCAGTGTTTCTACTAATAAATTCGAATTCAGGATTCAAGATTTTATTCAACATATTAACCCCCTCATACTCAGCGTAGCTAAATGGAAGGTCATCGATCTTGTACTTATTTAGTGCCGGCATCATCAATCTTCTACTTATTTTCCTAGGATAACCAGAGTTCCTTAGCAGTACTTTTGATCGAACTATAAACCCCATACAATGCATTGTCTAATCCATTCAGGATATAATGCCTGCAGAGATAGTCCCCTTGTGTCCACGCATCAAGGGTGACTCAACAATCAAAATTCGTATGGTTAGCACTCACAACAGTGCATCCTCATCCAAGAACCGAGACAGATTTAAAGTTGTCAAGTAAAAGGCCGTATTTTGTTGCCATGTTTAAAAGTTACTACCATTAAATCAATCAGGACGTTCAGGATGAGCAGCAACAGAGGCAGATATCGTAGAGCCAAAAGGAATAGAACCTGATCTGAATCCAAAGGTATGTGAAGAAGACATATTGGGTACAACAGTGAAAGGTCCAAAAAAAATTGAACCAGAATCAGTTGATAGCATGGAGGTGTTCGTCTAAGCAGGTACAGTCGAACTCGTCAGAGGAGGTGCAGTCGTAGTGGTCGATGCAGGCAGCGTCGTGTTATTCAATGCAAATGTGGTATCCATTAATTAAAATTGAAAACAAGAGTCTTAAGCTATAGGGGACACAATAATAAAATTTGGATAACAACGGGGAAATATTTAATCTAACAGAGAACAATAACTACCAACAAAGAAGAAAACATATATTAGAAAGATGTCAAGGTGAGCGAACTCTTTTCTTAAAATCTTTGTTGCCCCGTACTTAGTGCTCACGATTGTATGGCAATGAATCTCCTATGATACAATGACAACAGAGCTAGACTTTGCAGACAATCCAGTCACTCTTGTGAATGAGAACTAGGCAGAAAACTGAGCAAAAACCCTAATTGCAAACTATATGATGCGTGAGGTAGGTAAGGAAATTATGAGATGCTTTGATGCTGATGATTTACGTATGAATAAATTTACACTACAAAGGGGGTGGTATTTATAGTTGAACTTAACTCTTAAACAAGGAAGTAAATCACAGGAATTAGGATTTCTAATACAAGTCAAACTCCTAATCTTTCTCCACAAGAAAGACCAGAAAGTTTTGGAAAAGGTCCAAAACATAAGCCCAAGCCCAGCAAGGACGAACCACTAATCACATGATGCTAAAAATGCGAAATCCACGAGCCACGATCCACGAGCCCTGATCCCCGAGACACGAGACACGAGCCCGAATCCGAGCTGAGCCAAACAGAGCCAGCCAGCCGGCTGGCCGGGCGGGTGGTAGAGTGCGTGTGGTGACTCCCATCCCTACTCAACTTGTAACCAATGCTCATATCACTTCATTTAATAAAGCTATGTAGAAATGGGTCTCCTTCCTATGTGGGACTTCTCATTTCTCAAATTGAAATCCCACTACTTTCTTCAACTTCCAAATTCACTTCTTAAATGTCCAACTTTGAGTATTGATCATTCACTCATTCCAACATGGATTTATGAAAGTGAATATACCATGTTAATCTACTCGCAACGTAGATTAAGACTTTAAAGCTCGTTTCTAAAAATAACCAACATTCCATATTTGAAATATTGTGTCAAAGTTACAAAAAATAACTTCCCAAATACCAAAATCCAGAACAGTAACTCCTGTGTCAATATAGTATTTTACACGAGTTTCACACACGATATATAACTCAGGTGTTAAGTCGGATGAGCCATCTTCCTCACTTTTGACTCTCAAAATGGCCAACTCAGACTTTAGTGCCTTCATAAAACCAGTAGCTCTATCTCTATTGGACTCTGTATGTAAGGATGGCGATGGGGAGGACCTGGACCCTCCCCTTCCTCCCCATGTGGCGGGGCAAGTCGACCCGTTTGAACAAAATCTAATTTTAATAATAAAATTTTCAATTAGTTTAATCTATAATAATAATACTCTATAAGTTAAATATATGAATGAAAATTAATGAAGAAACAATAATAAACACACACACACAAAAAAATTATTATACATTTATAAGCTTAATTATAATTTTTTTTATCTTTTCTATTTTTAGTAATGTATATTATACATAAAGAATTAAAAATTTATATTTGTGAAATATAATACTAAATGTATAAAAACCTAAATTATTATATGAAATATATTTAAGAAATAAATTTATTGCGCGGGGTGGGGTGGAGCAGGGACCCACGGGGCGGAAGAGGTACCCAGATTTTCCCCACCCTGCCCTGGCACAGGTCGATAGGTGGGGCTCCAAATGGCACAGGTTATGGACGGTCGGGTGGGAGTGGGGAAACATTGGTATTCTTATTTGTATGAGAGATTTATGCCTCAAATACGAAATAATTACACCATATCATTTTCAATTCTTCATATCTCCGCTACCTTAACTTCCATTTTTGAATTCTACTCATCTTTCTTTCTTCCCCGTGCCTCCTTTGGTCGTCCAACCTGGGGTTATCAATGCTTGTATTGCAAAAAGGCTCTAAAACCTATCATTTCTATATAAAAAATGACAAAACACCCAAAGTGTAATATTTTCCAAGGATTATGAAAATAAGAAAAATCATAAGAAAAATGTATACATTGCCTCCGAAATGCCATGTAATATAACCTTAAAAACACGTGATTTTATATTCAAGTAAAAAATTTAAATATTGGTAATCTCGACTAATGCACTCAAAATTAAATTCCACCTAATTAAAAATAGACCAACAATTAAAATACAAGTAAGGAAAAATGATGCAACTCTCAACCAAAAACCTAGCTACCTCATAGGTCAAACTCATGAATTCTTCAAAATTTGAGCGAGCCTCAACAAATTTGAAGGCGATGTCTTTTACGATTGTTATGAATGAATAGGATTATAAAGTAATAAACAGAAAACGTAAACAAGACATAGATTTACGTAGTTCACCAAATTGGCTACATCCACGGGCAGAGAGAAGAACGGATTTTATTAACTGATTAGGGTTTTAGATTACAGATCTCAAGGACCAAAAATATAGTATTGAGAGAATACAACAAATTGGTCTTAAGGCCCAAAAATGCATACCGTTAGGCTGGGGGCGTCTCCGCCCCCCTGGACCCCCAGGCAAGGTGGACTTCGCCACCCCTTGACCCCCCCTGACTCGCTGACCGGGCAGCGAGACCCCCGTACAACACGACAAAGCGAGAGATTCAAGACATATCAACAAATCTCCACCTTGACTTGAATCTTCCTTGCAGATGCATCATTATAATGCCACATGAAGAAACTCCTTCTTTCTGCCTCAGATTCGCCCTCCTTTGGCAACTAACACCTTGTGAAGTTTAGCAAGTGATTTACGTAGATTTGTCCTTATTTTTATTAGCTTTTTAGTTCGTTTTTCTATTTGTTTTTGTATAAGTTGGAAAATTTAAGCATTAATTCCGTATTTTATAGTTCCAGCTTATTTTACCGTATTTTAATCATAATTGATGCAAATAGGTGATATTTTGTTGTTTTTCACCTTACATCTAAGTAACCGGAAGAGTTCAGCGCGTAATAGACGAAGTCTGGTGTTCAAGAATAGGAGAACGAGCTTTCCGGTGAAACGAGTAGCAAAAAGATCGAGAACCGAGACAGGCTCTCTGTCGCATTGATCGACGCGAGCATCGACGCTCCGTTGACGCGAGTCACCGCCCGCAACGATCGACACACAGCTGACGCAACATTCTGAAGCGTCAATTGAAGACGCGTCGATCGACGCAACTTTCTGAAGCATCGATCCAAGCACGCGTCAGTCGATGCACCTGCCCAGCCGACGCGCACACCCAGGCCGCATCGATGCCAAGAGCCAGCCTGCGTCGGTCGACGCACCGTCAACGCGATGGCCCAGAATTCGTATTTTAGGGTTTCTTGTGCGCCAAGACTTGCAATATCTATATAAACCCTCCATATATCGGATTTTTGGACATATACACGACTACCTAGGGTTCCTTAGCTTACAATAACAATAATCCCACATCTCATAACGAGATTTAAAGACGGAGATCAAGGATCGAAGAACAACGCGTCCAAAACATCGAATTCGCATTCGGGATTCAATCTTCGCCCAAGTTCGACGTGCAACTCTGGAATAGCTGGAGCTTTTTACTGCTTTTCTTAGTTCCAATAAGTACTCTAAACTCTTAGTTAGTTACATAGTTGATTTTCTAGTTAATTACTTGATTAGTTAATGCTAGAACTAGTTTAACTAGCTTAATCATTTTATGATTGGATATTGGTTTAATTTAGTTTATTAATGCGAGTTGATTTATGCTTAGCTATTCTTCTTAGATTCGTATGATACAATTGCTTAATGATAGTTTCTTATATTTGTGTTCCTAGATACGTTAATTAGATTTAAATCTTCATAGCATAATTTAGTTATTGCTCGTAGTTGATAATTTAGTTAGAATAATTAGTTTAATTAGTCATAGTTTAATTACTGCTTTAGTTCATAATGATCAATTCAATCTCTTTAAAACCTCAAATGTACATGTATTTTATTTCGTAATTGAGATAAAATCCGAAAGATCGAATAGTTGTTTCCCCGAGAGATATTACTCGAGTCAAACTCATCACCCTACAAGTACCTCGTACTCTTGCGAGCAAACTGACGTGCTTTTAAATTAATTAAAGAGGGGTGCACAAAAGTTTGGATCAAAATTTTGGCGCCGYTGCCGGGGAAGCAACGAGTAGGAATTTAAGATGTTTTTCATTTTATTTTCTTTTTGACTTATTAGTTTCTTTTTACTTTTATTTTTATTTTCATCTTTATTTTTATTTCGCACTTGGTTTTTGCCATTTGGTACGTTGACATGTTGTTGAGTTTATGCAAGGAAGGCGATCACTTCAACGCGACCTTGCACCATTCATTGACAACATTCACCGTTCAAATCCGTCAAGACCAAGACCCGCTTTTATTCCCGAGGACAATTCCTCGACAGCAACTGATTTTGCTTGCGATCAAGCTCCCGACATTAAGTTAGGAGCACATTCGGTTCGAAATGGCGATTCACCACCGAGATCACCACCACGCCCCATTTGAAATGGGTATGGTAGTGAACCAATCGTTTTGCATGGACAACCACAACCCCGAGCCAATTGGGCTAATTGTCAGCAACACATGGAGAACGTGAGACGAGATGAGGGGAGAAATGAAGGAGTTAACCAGCAGCACAACATAGTCAATCACCAACCCAACATGGAAAATATGAGGCAAAATGAAGAGGTGAACGACAATGTCATGCGTCAACACAACATCGAGAACATGGCATTTAGGAATGAGGATGTTTTGCAGTGAAACGCTTATGTTAACAATCAAAGGCACGTAAACGAGTGGTTGGAGAATCAAGATCATGGTTATGAGCAAAACAATTTCGGAAGAATATACGAGCGCGAGAACCATTACGCATATGACGATCACTATGAGAGAGGAAATGACCGAGTTAGGGAACCAAGGGGAGATCGAGCACCCAGGCAGCGCGATTTGGCGCGTCCAAAGGTTGTACCCTTTAGGTCCACTATTGTTCTTGGACCTATAGCAAGAGAAGTGGAGATCAAACTGCACCAACTTAATTTACCCCCGACTTTCCACGGAAGTGCTCATGAAGACCCTTTGGCATTTTTGAATTATTTTGTAGATGAAGTTGGAAGATTTGTGGTTCATGGCCTTAATAAAGAAGAGATACAAATGATTTGTTTCCCATATAGCATGAAGGACAAGGCAAAGTCGTGGTTACTATCCCTAGAGCCTGGTTCATTGACTGACTGGGATATGATTAGTGAGAAATTTTTAAATCAACACTATTCGGCCCAAACTACGGGGTATCTTCGGTGGCAAATTGCTACTTTTGAGCAGTTGGAGGGAGAGCAATTTCACGAAACTTGGGAACATTACAAGACGCTTTTTCAAGCTTGCCCCCACCACAACTATTCTCCGGAGATGACTAACCAGTTTTTCTTTGATGGTTTATTGGACCATGGGAAACGAGAAGTAGAGATAGCAGCGGGAGGAGATTTTGGAGATTTGACAGCCACCGAGGCGAGGCGGGTGTTGGAAAAGCAAAGCGAAAAATCTAGAAAAACCAACTCTCGGCCTCGTAAAATGAGGGTTAACGAAGTTTCCATCCCCGATCCTGATTTACATGACGGTAAGTTAGTGAAGGCGAAATGTGAGGAGATATTTGACGAGAAATTAGCCTCTTGGAAAGCCGAGCGAGCTAGCAAGGCCACTGCACAAAGGATGGCCGTAACATGTAACCAATGTGGATCCCCCCAGCATTCAGCGGATGGGTGTCCAAACAATATTGAGCAGCATGAGGATGTTAACGCGATCCAAAATTATTCGAATCAAAAGAAGTACACACCGCAACGTGATAATCCCCTTTTCAAGTGGGGCCCTAGAAATCCAAATCATATGCCACCTGATCCACAATATTCCCCACCACAATATGCTCAAGCATCACCAGTGCCGCCGCCATAAAATAATTTTCATACGCAAGGGAAGGCGTCTAATGCGACTCAACCAAATGATCAGCTGTTGGTTTGGCAGCAAAATCAAGTGGCCGAGACGATCAGCAATAGAGAGGGACTTACAAAGGTGAACGCAAAGATTGATGAACTCTCGAAGAAGGTGAACGGAATTGACCATCTTTCTGGTGTTGTTCATGATCTAGCTAAAAACATGGATAGGATGGAAAGAACTATGGGCCAACTAGCAACTGACTTTGCAAGGTCAAATAAAGAGAAGGACAAGCTACCAAGTCAACCAGAGCAAGCGTCGGCAGTTCACGTCTTTCGCAGTGGGAAGAAGATCGACAATGGCATAGTTGACCAGGATGAGGAAATTGTTCCTAAACCAGTAGACAAGATACATAAATCCACCAATAGATACTTGCCTGGTTCCATTCAAGGGACGATTCTGAACAACACCCTTGGCAAAGACGAACCATCACTGCTGAAGCAATCAACGACGCAATTTAAGGATGCTGTTCCTTTTCCAAGAAGGTTGCGCCCGGCAAAAGAGAACAAGAGGTTCATGGAGCCATACAACCTCTTGAAGAATGTCAACATCAACCTACCACTTTTGTAGGTAATCAAAACAATGCCCGCCTACGTTAAATCTTTTAAGGAACTTGCCTCGAAGGAGAGACTCTTAGTGATGGATCAATACGTACCATTACCGAAGGAAGTTAGCGCGATTTTTAAGAAGCCATTGCCACCCAAGGAACGCAATCCTGGAAGTTTCTGCACCACTATTTCATTGGCTAATGGGCAGAAAGCAATAGGAATGTTGGATCTTGGAGCAGGAATAAATTTACTGCCATATTCACTTTATCAAGAGTTTAATCTTGGACCACTAAAGCCGACAACCATGCGCCTACAATTAGCCGATCGCTCAACCCGACGACCCTTGGGAATAGTTGAGGATATTTTAGTAAAAGTTGGAGAGCTTGTACTTCTGGTTGATTTTATGGTTATGGACATTGGAGAAGTTCCGACTGGTAGCACTGAGCATACCATTTTATTGGGACGTCCGTTCATGTCTACTTTCCATACTCTAATTGATGTTCATAAAGGGAGGATGATAATGACACTTTTGGGCGAAACAGTGACATTTTCTCTAAGAGATATTTAAAACACTCCCTCCCCCGTCATGCAAGAGAATGATTCATTCGTTGAACCCATTACATCATGCGTAAACGAGTTACGAGAAATCGCAACTTTGAACAAACTGAGCAACGGGGACGACGCCGGATTCTCTATCGAGGGAGGGGATAAACGAGTCGATTCAAGCAAGGAGTACGATGAGTTTGAGGATCATATGCACTTAAGTGGAGAAGACTTGATCGAGTTGCTAGGTATTGACATGCGCGGTATTGTAAAGGAATTTTTAGATGATTTAGATGTGGAGAGCAAAGCACATGAGTTTGAACAAAGGGTGAAGTTGAAGCCACCAATAAGTCGGCCAAGGCACGATTTCCTCTACCCTAACAAAAAAATTTCACCAAGACGAACAAGGGCGAGGCACATCTCAACAATTTGACGAGGAATAAGAAGAAATCAAAAGAGGTTCGCACGAAGGAAGTCAAAAACTTGCAGTATGAGGTTAGGGAATTAGTATTGTATAATCACGAGCGTAAATATGACCCAGCTAATTTTGGAGCTGCATGGAGTGGACCGTTCTCGATAAAAGAATTAGATGAGTACGGCGTAGCCACATTGTATGATGAGGTCAAAAAATCATCCTTTCAAGTTCACAAGCATAGACTGAAGCCTTGTCATGATGGAATAAAGATGAATCGCGATCACGAGTCGGTGGAGTTTGGAGACCCACCGTACGTTTGGAATTAAACGAGCAAAATAGCGTCAAGCAAGCGACGTTAAAACTTGCTCTTCTCGGTAGGCAACCCGAGCAATTGTATCCTTTTGTATTTTATTTTATTTATTGTTTTATTTTAGTTTTTATCTTTTTAGAACAGATGGAAGAACTCGGACGAGGAGAATTGATCAAACGAGCGAAGAAAAGACGCCCAGAATTCCGCCCGTGTCGACGCCGAGGATGCTCGCGTCGGTCGACGCGGAGTCGACGCAACTGCCGAGAAAACGGCTCCTATCACATCGATAGGGTTCGCGTCGATCGACGCGGCGTCGACGCAAAACTCAGATTGGCCCAGAACGCGTTTTAAACAAGATTTTGCCCGACCAACCCGACCCATATGAGTTTTGACCCGCGGAAAACCCAAGAAAAACACTTCAAATCGTCAACCCCTCCCCTTTTCCTTCACTTTTCAATCCCAAACTTCAAATTTTTCTTTCTTTCTTCAAAAAATCACTCTTTCTTAAATTTTTCACAAACACTCACCAACTTCACCACCAATTCACAACAATTCGACCACCATCACAAGGGCAGAAACTGCATTCTAGAACAGAACATTCTGGCGCATCTAGAAGGGTATTTAAAAATCAGTTCTGGATTAGACTTTTCAGAACGGTATTTGAAAATACCGTTCTGGATATATGATTTTCCAGAACGGTATTTGAATACCGTTCTGGAAAAAGGACTTTCCGAAAAGGTAATTGAAACACCATTCTGGATATGAGTCAATCCAGAACGGTATTCAAAATACCGTTCTGAAAAGTCCTTGTAATTCAGAATGGTATTTTTAAACCCTTTTAGAAAGTGTACATTCCAGAACGGTAGATGAAAGGCATTCTGGATACGAGTCAATCCAGAACGGTATTTGAAATACCGTTCTGGAAAGTCCTTTACTCCAGAACGGTATTATTAAACCCTTCTGGAAAGTGTATATTCCAGAACGGTATGTGAATACCGTTTTACAATTATACAACAATCAAGAACGGTATTTGTAAAACCGTTCTTAAAAGTCATGTCAAATTAATACCGCGAAAATGAAAAATTTTTGCCGCCCAGATGTTTACTTTCCAGAACGGTATCTTTAATACCCTTCTGGATAAAATATCCGATACAGAACGGTAATAAGTTAGCGTTCTCGAAATTCAACCGATACAGAACGGTATAATATTTACCGTTCTTGAGAGTTTGCCGAAGCAGAACGGTAAATAAGATACCGTTCTAGATACCAAATTACTAAACTAACCAATTTTTAATTAAGTTTCAGCCCGTTTTTTTTTTCAAAACAAAATTCCACATTTTGACACCCCATTTTTTTCTGTTTTCTCTCTCCCCCGAAACCCAAATTTTCCCCCTTTCCCACCTCGCTCTGGCAAGCCGCCGCTCCCAGCTCAAACCCGAGGAAGACGGTGTGTAATTGAGTCCATCATCGACGTTTTCTCAAGTAAATCGAACCCATTGCTGATTTGGAAAGCCGTCGCACTCAGGTTTTCTTCTTCTTCTAGGGTTTATGTTTTGTTCATATTTGTTTTTGTTACTTGTATAATTGAGTCAATATACTTGTGTAATTGAGTGAAACTTCTTCTTCTTCTTCTTCTAGGGTTTATGATTTTGAACCCAATTTTTTGTTTTCTTCGGTATCTGTCAATATGCAATTAAAAGTTTAGCTTTTGAGAAAAAAAAATTTGTAGTGTCTGGAAATAAAAGATAAAAGTTTAATTCGTTGAGAGTCGATCTACTAGTGTAATTGAGTGCATCTTCCTCTTCTTCTTCTAGGGTTTATGATTTCGAACCCAATTTTTTTTTGTTTTCTTCGGTATCTGTCAACATTCAGTTAAGAGTTTAGCTTTTGAGAAAAAAGTTGGTAGTATCTGGAAATAAAAGAAAAGTTTAATTCGTTGAGAGTGGGTATGAGTCTTATTTGGTGAATACGTTTGAAAACTTATTAAATCAGAGAATTGTAGCAGGCCTCTCTTAGTTTTAAAATCATGATTCAATTATGAAAAATTAGAATTAGGAAGTTATTATTATTATTATTATTATTATTATTATTATTATTATTATTATTATTATTATTATTATTATTATATATATTATTATTATTATTTTATTTTTAATTTTTTATTTTTTTTCATTTCAGCTTTTAGTGGCAACTCTTTTAAAACTCTTTTTAAGTGCAAAGCTTGTAAACACTTCCCAAACAAAATCCACATTGTTTTCATAATAAAGATCATGCAATTTAAATAATTCATTGGTTATATCTTTAGGTATTAAGTATCTCTTGTAACCCATCCTATCAGAATGCTCAATAACCAGTTTCGCTCTTTCTAGAAGATCTTTTACTTTGATTGTAGATGGATTAATGTGTTCTGGAGTAAGAACATTCAAGAGATGAGCATAAGACTTTGCATCCTGAATATTTAAAGCATATATATAACAGATAGTTACATTTCTTCAAGCATAATTTGCCAAATATTTTTTCTAGACTTTTTCTGTTGAGTTGCGAAATTTATCATTTCAATCAGATGAAAATGTATSTAAATTTGGTGGTGCTTAAAATAATGACTATTAGTATAATCTTAAATTTAAATCAGTACATTAAAATCTTGGATTCTGTATATTMTGTGTACATTTACTAGAAATTTGTTTGTGTATTTTATAATTTTAGTCCTGTGGGATGAAGATGATAAAGGGAATAGCCAGTTGATTGTGATTATATGACGCCTTTATATAAAATTCAAGCTTAAAATGCAATCAAAGTGGGAAAAAACCCACTTAGAGTTTGATTTAACGAGATCAAAAGTTARAAAATGATAATAGAATAATTGAAGATTCCTTTACATAAACCTAATGAAAATGTGAAAATGCTGATTAAACGAAAAGCCACCAACARATACGATAGTTGTGGATTTGATGATAAAAAAATTATTAGATAGTGATTGAATCAAGACGTGAAATATTAGGGTCTAAAAACACACACACACACACAAGGTAAAATAGAGATTCAGTTTTTCAGATGATTAATCCTATAAATATTTCATGGCCAAGTTTGATATGGTAAATAAAAYACCATTCTCGRTTTCATAATACCAATTAACTAATCAATTTTCCATTAAGTTTCAGCCCGTTTTCCAAACAAAATACAGAGAGGCTTTTGTCAAACACATTTCTCATCTCATCCCGTTTTTCAGTTTTCCCTTTCCAGAAAAATCTCCGCCGCTCCCAGCTCGAACATGAGGAAGACTGTGTGTAATTGAGTCCATCGTCCGCGTTGTCTCAAGTAGATCAAACCCATTGCTGCTTTGGAAGGCAGTCTCATTCAGGTTTTCTTCTTCTATGGTTTACATTCTATTCAATTGTTTTTTTGTTACTTGTATAATTGAGTCAATTTACTTGTATAATTGAGTGTAGAAATATATAAAGCATATTTAAATCTTGCTCAACTCAATAAAAAGTTACTTTTTCTCGATGGGAACAGATAAATGATTGTAGGGCTGGGAAATTAATATAGTTTGGTTGTGCTATTGCTTAGTTTTCACTTTAAGTACGCATCAACAAACATCTCTAATAGATTTCATGAGGTATAGGTTTCTGTTTTAGCCTAATTTTATTTATAATGCAAATATATTTCATAAGCTTTGGTTAATGAAGTCAAATATCTAATCTTGAATTCTAGGATATAATTATCATAATGAGTATATTAGCATTGGTACTGATAATTTACGCTTCCTACTTAGGAGGGTACTAATGAATGGCATTAAAGCTAGATTATGAGTGGCATTAAAGATAGCTTATATTATCACTTAGTATTTATTTTCTATTGTATTAGATGTGAAATGACTCTGGCAAAAATAAGTGAGGGTGCTCGTTCTATATATCTTACCATGTCTTATAAGACACAATAACAGAAATAAATACCTTCGAGTAAATTATGTATCATAATAAATAGTAGTTAAGACAAACATGGTTTATATTTAGATATATAAATCTGATCTTTTGGGCTATGTTTTGCTTGGAAATGCTATTTTCATCTTACTAACATTTCGCTATAATTGAGTTAAGTAGTGGGGAACACCTTGAATGTTAATAAAAAAGAAAAACTTTGTGCAGCTAACTCTAAGCTGGACACGGAAGGTATTGAACACTTACGGGGGAGGTCTATAAACGTCTTCTAGTTGTATTTACAGTTGAATATGATATCACATTTTTTGGTTTAGTATTTGCAGTCGTTTCGTAGTCAAGATTACTGTCTTGTTGAAAGAAAAACAAAACTTAGAGTGGTAATTATCAAAAAAAAAAATGAAACAGAACAAAAAAAAAATCTTGCATTGCACCAGTTAAGCATTTGGATGAAACTTATTACGATTTAAGCTAAATATCTATCACATTTGACTATTTTTGAGCACAATTGATATCTGCCAATCACATTGAACTTGTTGGGGAAATATTACACATTCAAACCTTATGTTTGTTATAGGCTGAATCATCTAATGTAATAATATCATGCCTATGCCTGAGTCCAGCCCCAGTATAACCCTCATAATAATAATCGCAGGGTAGTCACAAGAGTTAAATGTACAAGTATGACTCGAAATTAGTACGATTTGATCCACAATTTGTCTTAAAATGTAATTATCTGAGTTTTATCTAATTTTGACCCATTTTCAAAATAACATCCAACTCATCCAAAAATCGAACAAGAACACGACAAGTAAAAATGTGGTCCGACTTGAATCTCCAGGCCAAGTTAGGATCCAAATAATATATGTGGTACGTGTAAGACTCGAGCACCTAGCTAGACTTCTTTTTAATGCCCCAAATGTGATACATCTGCATCTGCCATTAGTGCTATACATGACCAATGCGAAGAGTAACCATTCATTGAAAACATTCTATTTAGGGGCAGAGGGGCTGGACTTTTTAGAATAGTGAGGTGGTGTGGTCGGTTTTAGAATTAAGATTTTTTTTACTATATTAATTTAGTAGTGATGACAATGTAAACACCTTGTTAATTAATTAATTAAGTAAGAAAATACATTATTAATATTAAAATCTTTAAATATAATGGATTAGCAGTGTGCAAAGATATTAATATTTGTTTGTTTATTAATTTGTTTGGATTAATAATATATTATAATGCATCAATCTTTGATTGTAAAATATACAATTACTTAGGATAGTAAATTATAAAAACTATATTTGGATAGTATTTAGATTTTAAAAAAAAACAAAAAAACTTGTCACTTTTTAATTACAGAAATCTCTTAATTCAATGTCTTATAATTATTTCAGGTTTTCTTTTTCTTTTTTTTTTTCTTTTTTTTAATGTTGTTAAGGGATAACTAAATCTTTATAAGGTCAGGATACTATGCTTTCTTGTAATTTTATGCGATATTTATTGTGATTGACAGAGAAATTTTGAGAATCCATGGATACAGTGGGTGTTATAAGGAGAATCTAATTGTAAATAATATTTTTTAATGAGATGGTGAAATTGAGAATGCAGTTTATTTGGAAACTAAAATACGAGAGATTTGTTAGTTTGAATTTTCAGATTTTTTTAAATTAAATTCAGAAAGTTCGTACTGTCTATTCTTTAATTTTTTTTATCTATTTATTTATTTTTTTACCTTTATGTGACTTTTTTATTTATTGCAGCTTCGTAATTCTTGCGCTACTACTTCTTGGTGCTTTTGCCAACTCCTCAACACGAAATTGGAGCTGTTTTCAGGTTTGATTTTTTGTTTGTAAGCATGAAATTTAATTTAACATGCATTTATCAACTTGCCAGGTTACTCCAAGGGGATAAATGCAAATATTACCCCACTCTTAGTTTGTTCACTAGGTTAATTTTTCAAAATTGCAAATATCCACTTGCAATTTCCAGAACGAACAGTAAAAAAAAATAATTTTTTTTAAAAGCCATTGCCACTGGATTAGTCTTGATCCATAACTTAAAAAACAAATCATCACCATAAAAAAAAGTTGAAATAAAACCCAAAATGCCTCAAGACATTGAAACAAAGGCGAAATAAAAACAAAAGATCTCATTCGGAATTAAATAAAAAAAATCGAGAGTTATCGCCTTAGGGCAGAAATGCAATTTTGATGGATTATAGCGGTCGAAATGCAAGATTTTGAAAAAGCTGCTTTACACCCTCTTTACAATCTCGACATTCACAGTTTATATATTCAGCTTAATGATTGAAACACAAAATCCTCAAGTTAATAATAACCACATACATGTGGAACAATAGTCTTAATGCTAACCTAATTAATACATATCCATGGCAAACATCATGCTTAATCCTTATGTATTTTTTTTTACCAAGATTTTTATTTTGCACAACGTTGCTCTTTAACAACTAAAACAGAGTTCAGCTTCCAAAAAAATCCTAGTATTTTTCGACTCACAATAGTAACAAATTATTCCCAAATATAACCAAATAATGTCATTTTTCAAGAGTAGGAATAATCACCGATTAATAACAACCATCACCAAGTTATATTGAAATCTAAATGCGACCAGTTTTTAACAAGATAGAAGCAAAACTGAAAGGAAAAAAGAAAAGGAAAAAAAAGAGGTGATTATGAGTAGTACACACCAAAAGTCTTCAGTAGGAGAACCACAACCATAAAGAGAAAACAAGGGAGCTTTGACCTGGAAATGAAAAAAAAAAAC
>BMAC01000702.1:211399-224646 GCA_014905375.1 Phtheirospermum japonicum
GGGATGTTTTCTTTTTCCTTCCTCTTTTAGAATTTTGGATGTATTTGTGGCAATCAGGAGATTGCCGGGATTTTTAGAGAGGGGGGTGGTCGAGTGTGATTTGTATTGATTAATTGTGTAATTTTACTTAATACTTGGCCTGTAATAATTATATGCTTAAGTGCGATTAATTGCTATTCCTGCGCGATAATTGTGTTTGTATGGCTTGCCTGTCGAAGTTGACTATGGATGATTATTTGTTTTCGTCTTTGAGCGTTCAATAAGTGCATAAATTTTTTAAAAAAATTATTATCTATATATATTGTAAAATGGTACTTGGACGCAATTTATTTCACAAAACCTAAAAAGCAGCATCATTTCAAAACTTTTTCATGCAAAAAGCTAGTGAGTAGCCTGAGAATTATCATCTTTAAATGTGCTTGAATAAGTTTCAGTTTTGATATCTCTTTGAAACCGCTGTGTGTAGTCGACTTTGAAAATGAAGTTAAGGCACATATAAAACCCTATTCCGGCCATATCCATATATTTTTAGCCACTATAAATTCCGAATGAGCCAATCATAGCCAAATAATCCATGTCTTTAGCCATGAGTGATTTTATTGAGTCAACCCCTACTAACCCATTAAAAGCGTGGGGTAGGAGTTCGTATTTTTATTGGTTATTTGAGTCTTGGAATTGTTATTAGGAATTTATTATTTTGTGAGTAAGGACCACCATCTAAAAAAATAATTAAAAAAAAGAGAGAGAGAGAGAGAGAAACCCCATAAAAAGAATAAACGGGAAAAAAATGATAAGAAAGATGGTGGGTCTTGTGTTAGTAATTGCCTACGCGCTTGTAWAGGYTTGAGTCTAATTGTTTATTTTATGAGGCCTTATGTTTAAAAGGTAAAAGAGTTGTGATTAAGTGGTTTCTGAGCTTCAAGTCGGTTTTACGGTTTGCGAGTTGGGAAATAACCTATATTTAAAAGGCTATGTTATGAGTGTTTAGTGAGGTTTTTCTTTTGTACGAGGTGAAGCTATTGCTTCTTAATTAGATTAGGTAGAGTGAGCAATTAGCCACACGACTTATATATTCCACACCCGTCCAAAAAGCCTTACACTACAACCCGTAAAGATCTTTTCTGATTCTTAGTAGTGACAGCACACTTAATTTGCGATTGAAAAGAGATTGATTTTCGGTGCTTATGTATTGTGCATGTAATTGTATGATTAGAGTGTATACACGTCCCATGCAGAAAATACTTGAGTGTTTTTGAGCGTACACTTATATATTATCCTTCGTGAGGAAGCATGATTTTGTTTTGGAGCGATAATGTAATAATGGTCGAGTGATTGACGTTGCGTGACTTGCACCTATATTTTCAAAATTACGTATGTAGCATAGCACGACTCTTTGCTTAAACTTATTTTCATTCTAGTTATACTTTGAATTTATCGTTTGTTCGAGGATGAACAAACCAATTAAGCGTGGGGTAGCTAATTTACGTAGATTTGTCCTTAATTTTATTAGCTTTTTAGTTCATTTTTCTATTTGTTTTTTGGTATAAGTTGGACGATTTAAGCATTAATTCCGTATTTTATAGTTCCAGCTTATATTACCGTATTTTAATCGTAATTTATGTAAATAGATGATATTTCGTTGTTTTTCACCTTACAGCTAAGTAACCGGAAGAGTTCAGCGCGTAATAGATGAAGTCTGATGTTCAAGAATAGGAGAACGAGCTTTCCGGTGAAACGAGTAGCAAAAAGATCGAGAACCGAGACAGGCTCTCTGTCACGTCGATCAACACGAGCGTCGACGCGAGTCACCGCCTGCGACGATTGGCACACAGCCGACGCAATATTCTGAACCGTCGATTGAAGACGCGTCGACCGACGCAAGGTCGACGCAACTTTCTGAAGCGTCGATCCAAGCACGCGTCATTCGAGGCACCCGCCCAGCCGACGCGCACACCCAGGCCGCATCGACGCCAAGAGCCAGCCTGCGTCGGTCGACGCACCGTCGACGCGATGGCCCAGAATTCGTATTTTAGGATTTCTTGTGCGCCAAGACTTGTAATATCTATATAAACCCTCCATATTTCGGATTTTTGGACATATACACGACTGCATAGGGTTCCTTTACTTACAATAACAATAATCCCACATCTCATAACGAGATTTGAAGACGGAGATCAAGGATCGAAGAACAACGCGTCCAAAACATCGAATTCGCATTCAGGACTCAATCTTCGCCCAAGATCGACGTGAAACTCCGGAATAGCTGGAGCTTTTTACTGATTTTCTTAGTTCCAATAAGTACTCTAAACTCTTAGTTAGTTACGTAGTTGATTTTCTAGTTAATTGCTTGATTAGTTAATGCTAGATCTAGTTTAATTAACTTAATTGTTTTATGATTGGATATTGGCTTAATTTAGTTTATTAATGCGAGTTGATTTATGCTTAGCTATTCTTCTTAGATTCGTATGATACAATTCCTTAATGGTAGTTTCTTATATTTTTGTTCCTAGATACGTTAATTAGATTTAAATCTTCATAGCATAATTTAGTTATTGCTCGTAGTTGATAATTTAGTTAGAATGATTAGTTTAATTAGTCATAGTTTAATTAATACTTTAGTTCATAATGATCAATTCAATCTCTTTAAAACCCCAAATTTACATGTATTTTATTTCGTAATTGAGAAAAACATCCGAAAGACCGAATAGTTATTTTCTTGAGAGATACGACTCGAGTCAAACTCATCACCCTACAAGTACCTCGTACTCTTGCGAGCAAATTGACGTGCTTTTAAATTAATTAAAAAGGGGTGCACAAAAGTTTGGATCAGCAAGTCCAAACAATGTCGAAACTTTCTATGTGGGACCGGCTTGGTGAACATGTCAGCAGGATTATTAGCAGTACCTACTTTCATCATCTTGATTCTCTGCTCATTCCTCAAATAATGATACCTCACATCAATATGTTTGGTCCTCTCATGATGAACCTGATCCTTGGTCAAACAGATTACACTTAGACTATTACAAAACATAATAACTTGATCATGATGTAGACCAAGATCACCTACAAGCCCTTTCAACCAAGTTCCCTCTTTAGCAGCTTCTGTCAGTGCCATATATTCTGCTTCAGTTGTAGACAGAGTAACTGTAGCCTGTAGAATTGCCTTCCAACTAACAACAGAACCACGAAGAGTGAAGACATAACCAGTCATAGATCTTCTACTATTAACATCTCTAGCATAGTAAGAGTCAGAGTAACCAGTCACAGAACTGTGAGCATCACCTCCATAAAAGAGACCAACATCATACGTACCTCTATGATAACGAAAAATCCTCTTCACAGCTTGCCAATGCTACTTTCTAGGTCGTCCCATGAACCTCCTGAAAACACTTACAGCATGTGCAAGATCTCGTCTAGTGCAAACCATAACATACATCAAACTCCTTACTGCATTAGAGTATGGGACTCGAGACATGTGCACCTACTCAGCTTCAGACTTCGGTGTATAATCAGTGGATAAATGAATATTTGTAGCACTTGAGGTATCAATAGGCTTGGTAGTAGACATGCCAAATCTAAACAAGATCTTCTAAATGTAACTCTTATGTGACACGAAGAGCTTCTTCTTTTCTCTTTCTCTATATATCTCCATGCCCAGAATTTTCTTGGCAGCACCCAAGTCCTTCATATCAAACTTAGCACTGAGTTGATCCTTCATCTTCTTAATATCAGGCTTGGACTTCGCAGCTATGAGCATATCATCCACATACAGAATAAGATAGATCATGGAACCATCATCAGCTTTGTTGTGATACACATAAAAATCATGTGGACTCCTATTGTATCCCAACATACTCATGTAACTATCAAACCTCTTATACCACTGCCTTGGAGACTGTTTTAGCCCATATAAGGACCTCTTCAACTTGAAAACATAATCTTCCTTCCCCAGAACATGTAACCCCTCTAATTGAGTCATGTAGATATCATCTTCGAGCATTCCATGTAGAAAAGTTGTCTTCACATCCAGTTGCTCAAGTTCTAAATCCTGTTGTGCAACCATTGCTAGTAACACTATGATGGAAGTGTGTCTGACCACTGGTGAGAATATCTCATTATAGTCAACCCCCTCCTTCTGTGTGAACCCTATTTTAACTAGTCGAGCCTTTTATCTCACACCTTCACCAGATGTGGTTTCTTCCTTCTTCTTGAATATCCCTTTGCAAGTAACAATCATCCTCCCCTTAGGCCGTTTGACCAGCTCCCAAGTCAAATTCTTGTCAAGTGATTCCGCCTCTACTCGCATTGAGCCATTCAGCCGACTCACTACATGAAACAGCCTCTCTGTATGTGAATGGTTTACCTATAGATGATTCTTCCTCTTCCACCTTGTCAGCGACTTGTAATGCATAAGTCACCATATACTCAAAACCGTACCGCACAATAGGCTTCACGCCTGTTCTCCTAGCTCTATCAACAGCTATGCTTGTCTAGCGAGCTTCTGGATGCACATCTGAACTTGTACTTTCAGCAGTATTATGTTGATCTTCTCCACCTTAAAGTTGTGATTTACTCTCATCGAGAGTGACTTGCAGCTCCACCTGTTTATCAACACTACTACAATTTTCTGCACAAATGGACTTCACAACGGGGTTAAGCATAGAATTGTCATCAAAAATCACGTTCCTGCTGGATATAACTCTATCTTCTGAAGGTGATCAGATTCTATATCCCTTAACTCCATCCTCGTAACCAACAAATATACCCTTCTTAGCTCTTGGTTCTAATTTACCCTCACTAACATGATAGTAAATAGTACACCCAAAAACTTTCAACAAAGAATAATCTGCAGGTTTATTAGACCATACCTCGTAAGGTGTCTTGAAATCAATGTCAGTGTGAGGACCACGATTGATTAGATAGCACGCCGTATTTACTACTTCTGCCCAGAACTTTCTAGCCAAAACAGCATTCGAGAGCATGCATCTCGCTCTCTCCAGCAATGTCTGATTCATGAGCTCTGCCACACCATTCTACTGCGGTGTGTGATAGTGTGGTGTCGAGCAATCCCTGCATCCTTGTAGAACTCGTTGAAATTAGACGAACAGAATTAAAGGCCATTATCAGTTCGCAGTCGCTAGATCTTCTTCCCACTCTGATTTTCTACCAACGCCTTCCACTTGCTTAAATCTCTTGAACGCTTCACTTTTATTCTTCATCATAATTACCCAAGTCATCCTTGAGTAGTCATCAATCATCGACACAAAATATATGTGACCTCCAATAGAATCAACACGCGATGAACCCCAACAATCCATATGAATGTAATCAAGAGTCCCCTTGGTCTGATGAATGACCTTCTTTGGGAACATGCGGCGATGAAGCTTCCTAGACACACAATGTTCGCAGAAATCAAGACTCTACACTTTATGCCTAGAAAAAAGACCCCGCTTTGACAAAGTCTGCATCCCTCTTTCTCCCATATGACCGAGCCTCATATGCCATAGCCTGGTCATATCTGTGGTCTGAACCTCGGATGATGCAACATCAACAGAACCTATTACAGCGGAACCTTGAAGATAATATAAGGTACCACGTTTCAAGCCTTTTAGAACCACCTTTGAACCTTGACAGACATACATAACTCTACCTTCACCGTTGAAACTGAAACCCTTGCTGTCAAGCAGACTCAATGATATCAAATTCTTCGTCATCTGTGGAACATGTCTGACTTCATTCAAGGTGCAGAATACCCCATCATTTGTCCGTATCCTGACTGAGCCAATTCCAAACACTTTGTAGACAACACTGTTTGCCATGAAAACATTTCCTCCATCTATCTGCTCATAAGTCGAGAAGAACTCCCTATTATAAAAAATATGGTATGATGCCCCAGAATCAAGAACCCACACATCATTACATGTGACTGTCCAGCTGTTACCAAAGCCAGATCTTCTTCAGAATTCGTATCAGTTTCTGCCACAGCTGCAGGACCGCCGACACCCTCTTTCTTCTTCTGCTTCCTCTCCTTCTTAGGACAATCATTCTTCCAGTGCCCTGGTTCTTTACAGTAATTGAAGATGTCTTTGGGTTTAGGACCTTTTGAGCCTTTCTGATTCGGCTTCCCAGTTTTCTTTCCAAATCTCTTTTTTTCCTCACCTGTGACAAACACCCCCGATGCCTGATTTTCTGTGGCGGAGCAAGTTGCCTGTTGATGGTCTTCTCTGCTGTGGAGGGCAGATCGAACATCTTCCAGAGACAGAGTATCTTTCCCAGAAAAAACGATTCAACAAAATTTTCATACGATTCAGGCAAAGATACTAACAAAATTAAAGCATCATCCTCATCTTCTACTTTAACATCAATATTACGCAAATCTAGTAAAATTTTGTTTAATTTGTCCAGATGATCACGAAAGGGAGCACCTTCCTGCATGGATAAACGGAACAAACGTTGCTTCAAGAGCAACTTGTTGGTTAAAGACTTTGTCATGCATAGATTCTCTAACTTCTTCCAGAGACCAGCGGCAGTTTCCTCATCAGCAACCTCGATGATAAAATCGTTAGATAGACATAGCATGAACGTCGAGTGGGACCTTTCTTCTTGATTATTCCACTCTTCTTCATCTACATCCTTAGATTTAGGTTTTCCTGATAACGGCGCCCACAGACCCTGCTGCTTCAGCAGAGACTGCATCTTGATCTGCCATAAGCGAAAACTATTTCTCCCGGTGAATTTATCAACCTTTATGTTGAAAGCGGACATTCTTGGTCGGCAAAAATAACCCTAACTTTGCAGAAATACCATGATCAAATCGACCAGGCTCTTGATACCAATTTGTTATGAATGAATAGGATTATAAAGTAATAATAGAAAAACGTAAAGAAGATACATATTCAAGACATATCAACAACGATCCTCATTATATAGATGTTAATATTTTTATCTCCACTCATGTATAATGATGGGTATACGCTCAAGTCAATCCACTGTGTGATTACCCTATAGGCTTGCCAAGCATTATAAGATCTCCACGGTGCCCAAGGCACATGCATGTTGTTCATGTGGTTTTTATTATGGTTGTAATTTTAGGGTCTTTGCACAAGTTAGGAAATATGGATAAAGTGACTTAGACTAAGAATTAAAAATCCAAACTCAATCAGCTTCATCCTTAAATAATACTTGAAACTTCCAAACATAAAATTAATTCATATTCTTCACATCAGCTCTTAACTATACCAAAGCTTTTAAAGTGTAGGTCAATCAACCCTCAAACTTATACTAAGTAATATAAAAACTAATTAATAACCAAGACCTTTAATACCGTAGGCCATAAACCAAAAAAGTAAAAACTAAAAATAATAAGAAGGCCTTTTCTAATGTAGGCCGATAACGAGGAAAATTATTCCTCTATTTTTTATTTTACTTTAGTCAATTTATTTCTATTTTATTGACCTTTTTTTTTAAAAAAAGAACTAATAAACACAAAGAGTTTATAAGGTTACTCTCTTATATTAAAATTTACCATTACATAAAAATCTCTCAAATGTCTCTCTACTATTCTACCCATAAGTATGATCAGCTTTCATCAAAATATATAACCAAGAGTGTGTGTGTGTATCTCAAAAATATCCAAAACTGTGTGGCGAATAAAGAATAGGCTAAAGCCTCAAATGGGTTACTAGAGATATTATTATTTAAGTGAAGGTACTTAATTTAAGAAGGCTTGAAATGACTAACAAAAATTGTCAATGATTTTTGTCACAAACCACACACATCTAGGACTTCACCAAGACCCAATCCATGTTTTGGAGAACCCACACATAATGAATGAATCATTCTAAAAGGCATACGTTTAAAATATTCTGTAGGCTTTATATGAACTCATAAATTATGTCAAGTGAATACGGAAATCGAAAACTCAAATTGATCCACAAGTTCAAAGATAGTTGTTATAAATTCTCAACTCTACTACAAGACTCCTCAAATTTCCAATATCAAGAAAATATAATAAACTCTAAAATAGTTCCTTGATTCTAACCATTCAACAAGAAATGACAAAATATCCTCACTTAAAATAAAAAGAAAAATATTCAAAGCAATAACATAAAATAATAAACGTGCTAGAGCAACTAAAATCCTAGTAAGCAACTATATAAAATGAAAGATAAGTATATTTTTGTAACTCTACTAATACTTATCCTCACCCTCAAACTTAGAAAAAGTTTAATGATAAAGCAAGATAAGAATAACATTTTTAAAAATAAAAGTTAAAAAACGTACAAAACACCTCAATTAGAGGATACATGTGTTTGGAGCACTGGGACAAGCTCTTCTGTTCATCTTCATTCGAGCTCAAAACTTTTGGAAGTCTATCATCTCCATGCCAATGAACGCCAAATGGGATGGTGTATTCATCATCCTATTTTCCTCACATAATATTATACGATCATAATGATTCAAATGGAAAATTATCGTGCATGCCTCATTTTATGGAGACAAAACCACCAAACTCTCTCGTCTTCTCATAATAAAAATTATATTACTTTATAAAGGCAATATCAATAAATTTTGGAAAACTTATCGGCATCCATCCTTCCCTACTTACACCGAAATAAGCATAAAAAGGAGTTTTATGACCACCAATACAAATGTCACCGCTTTCTTCTATGGTAACTCTCATCACGATTTCAATAAATAGACATCCAAACTAATAGTACCCCCTTTGAGTATGTCATGAAGCACTTCTAACTCACGTTGAGTAATATAATTAATGTTAGAGTGAACAAAGAGCATAATTTCTAGAACTAATTGTATGCACCTCAAAACAATATATTTTATTCGTGCTACCTTCATCGAGCGGGGGCCTTTCACATTATCCATTGTGATTAACATTCTACAAAAGACAGGGCAAAATACTTTAGAACTTCATTTATTCTACCTCCGTATGTATCTCCAAAATATTGAAAACTTTATTCTCTAATTCATGCACCAAAAAGCAATATGTACCATCTCATAATTGAAAATTCATCACATCCGTTTTGCTTACGTCTTCTCTAATGAATTCAATGGTATCCAAAAACTCTATACTGGGGCCTTTG
Source organism: Phtheirospermum japonicum (assembly GCA_014905375.1). Classification (NCBI taxonomy): domain Eukaryota; kingdom Viridiplantae; phylum Streptophyta; class Magnoliopsida; order Lamiales; family Orobanchaceae; genus Phtheirospermum; species Phtheirospermum japonicum. The sequence continues at coordinate 220,501 of BMAC01000702.1, forward strand.
AATATATTCTAACTCTTCTCAAAAAAATACTTCAATCTCAATTCTTCAAATGAGCATTTAACATCATTGTAAAATCCCAACCACTTAAGGCTATCTTTGTCAACAAAATTCATTGCCACTATCTTTGCTCTTCGTTAGCACATGATTACGAGCCACATGAAAAGGCTCTCGGATTTTGAAATCAAACTTGATCATTTTTATTCTTTTCATTTGTATTCACCATGATTCCTACAAATGAACACTCATCTAAAAACTCATCGCCAACAAACGAGGAGTAATCCGAATAAAATCAACACCAAGATATAATCATATGAACATTACAAATCCAAACAAAATTTATGTGTTTCTGAGCTCACCTTTCCCTTGAAGAGAAAGAATTGAGTGTTTCCAGAAAACCCCCAACTCCGGTGGGACAAAATATTAGTCCTAAACAAACGTGCCTCTGCAACACCTAGTCAAGGCCCAGTTCCTGGAAATTATGACTTAATCGACGACAATTGTTCGGATTAAGTCCTACGTGGTAGCCACCTCTCATAGTTTGTTGGAGATGATTGGAAAGTTGGATCATTCCATGTCCTCCCAACTATTCAATTTACTTGTCTCGAGCGCAGAAAAATAGCTTAATTTGTCAAAAACTTCATCATCCTTAAATTCACATATGGAAAACCCAGTGGTGAGGTAATTTGCTCCACCCTTACCCAAAATGGATTATCGGGATATGTTGTGCAATTCATCGATGCTTGTCGCGTTTTGATCACCTGTAGTAATCATGATTTATTTTTGAAACTATGGCTAAAATGGGAGCTTTTGATTCAAGATTATCGGATGAGTGTTTTTATATGGACTCCCAATTTTGATTACACAAATGGGCCCCCCATTGTGATAATGTGGGTAAAAGATTTAAGTTACCTATAAATTGGTTCGATGTTAGGTCTCTAAAAGCCATTGCTAGATTGATTACAAATCTCGTCAAATTGGACGAGGCCACTATTCACAAAAAATAATCAATTATGCTCGTTTTGAGTTGAGATCAATCTTAAAAACCCGGTCCCAAACAAAATTCCCACTTGTGATGATGTTGAAATTAATTATGAACTTGAATTCAAAAAAGTCTCACTCTATTGCTCCTTGGATATAATGTTGAGTCGTGTTATGTGAAAGATCAATTCTTAAAACCAAATTTGAAGGGAAAATGGGGAAAACCAATCAAAATGCTCTCAACTCTACCCATAACCAACTGAACGACCCGACCTGATTACATCCCCACTCAACCCTGCCTCTAATCAGGCCCCACCCTCTATCCAACCCACTACTATCTTAAAACAAACACCCCAGCTGGTTCAGTCCTTTATCCTACCAACCAATTAAATCTCTTGGCCTAAATCATTTAGCTTATTGGATCATTGACTTGAGTTTTTGCCCCATCTAGTCGAATACCTGTTACCCAGCTTGCTCCCATCCCAAAACCCACTACCCCTAAAGCTTAGTAAAATCCCATTTAATACCATAGTCAAACCTAATCCACTCTCCCTGATCCATTTGCCCATTCAACTACTCCTTCCCAACCTCAATAACCGCAAATCATTTTCTAAACTCGAGCCAAATTAATTCAATGCCCCTTCCCTTCCATCCAAGCCCGCTAATCTTTCCACATCCTAGCCCGCCAAACAAACCTCGATCTCTTCTGTCGGCCAGCCCTTTCTCCCATTTCACATTAATCCTCCTCAATCCAAATGAGGTGCCCCTAATATTATTCCATCAGACCATTTTGGAATTGGGGTGTTCTTTGAACGACACTCTTCGAACTCCAAATCGACTTCCAAGCCTTGTTTACACTTTGCCAGCCACGAAAAGAAAAGAAAATGAAAAGGCTTAAATACAAAGCAAACAAAGAAGAATTCAATTTGATGAAACAAAAACCTCTCTAAAAATRTATTAAAAACTAATGAATGAAAAAGTTCAATATCATAAAATTTTGAGTTATCAATCTATTCTCATGTCAGAATCGAAGTGATTAGCTAGACATGGTTATAACAAAACTAAACATGTCTTGCATAACGCATGAACAAACTTAATCTAATAATGAGTGGAGAAACATTTCGGGTCGTAGTGAGTGTGACTCGTTGGAACTCCGTCTTGTCTTTCCATGGATGGAAGACGTCAATCCTCCATCCTTGGGCTCCTAATATACTCCAATATGATATATTCTATGTTCTTTAAGCTTCTAAAATATATCTCACATTGGCGGGGGGTGGGGTGGTGGTAGGGTATTTATAGGGGTCTAAGAGACCTAAATATGTAACCTGTAATATTAAGTTTTTGTCTGCATGCCCAACCTGAAAGTTGGGTGTCAAGTCAAGTGTTAAGTTGGGTATAGCTCCAATGTTCGGAAATCTCGTTAGAACCTGAATTGTAAGTCAGGTGTCAAGTCGAGTACCAAGTCAAGGTGTGCCTTATAACTTACTTTTGACCCTTAAAACAATAAAATTACAATTAGGTATCTTCATATACATGTTGTCTTTATCTCCTAGATTTTCATGGAATCATTTTAATTGGACTATGTATGAGGGAGTTATGGCTTATAGGTGTGAGCGGAACCAGGTAACTGGTCAATTATCTTGGAACCGAAATCGGTCAAAACCGATTCCAAGAAAAGAGACCAATCCTGGAATTGGTACTAACCAGGTCCAAAGTCTTTGGAACTGGTTCCAAAACCGGGTACCTGGTCCTTGTTTGACTTTTTTCTTTTTTAAGATTTATAATAATAAATTAGCTAAACTACGTATACTCCATGCCATTAGCTCCCTACGTAAAGAACTGGTACCAACGGGTACCCAGTCCCGGAATCGATCACACCGGGTACCCACCATGTACCGGGTCTTGAAAGTTTAGACCCCAAATCCGAACCGTTCATAATTTTGGAACCAGAACCGGTACCGACGGGTCTAGTTCCGGGATTGGACCCGGCGAATCCCAAACGGGTTCGAGACCGGGTACCCAGTATTTCTACCTATAATGGCTCAAATACAAAATAATTGCAGCATGTCCTCTTCAATTCTTCATATCTCCTCTACTTGAGCTTTCATTTTCGACTTCTACTGATGTTTATCCCTTCCTTGTGCATTATTTGGTCGTTTAAACTGAGGTTTACGATGCTTGTGTTACAAAAGGCTAAAAAACTTATCATTTATCTATGAAAAAACAACAAAATTACCAAAAAAAAAAAAAACACAAAAGTGTATTATTTCTCAAGAATTACGAAAAATAAGGAAAACCATATGAAAAGTGAACGTGTGGCCTCTAAATTTACATGAAATATAACTTACAAACATGTAATTTTTTCATATAAGTAGTTTTAGATAGTTCGAAATATTTATACGTGTCTAGCATAAAGTTTTTTCTTAATTCGCAAGAATCCAAGTCTAGTTAGGCTTTGGATACTTGTTTGATTAGTTGTAGGATTGTGAAGTTCAACACCTTTGTGAAAACATTAGTTTTAAGAATTTCTCGCAGTTAGAATTCATAGGTTTTCTGGTGATGTTAATTCTATGGATTTTACTCGACTAGACCATGTGATAAACGCAGTGGACAAAACAGTTTCTACCTATGGAAAACTAGACATCATGTTCAACAACGCCGCTATTCTTGATCCCCCACGGCCTCAGATAGTCGACAACGAGAAACTAGACTTCGAACGCGTCTTGCAGGTTAATGTCACTGGTGTTTTCCTAGGGATGAAACACGCAGCACGTGTGATGGTCCCATCATGCCGAGGGACCATCATCTCGTCCGCAAGCCTGGCATCGGGGATCGGTGGGACTGGCTCGCACGCTTATACGGCCTCGAAACACGCCGTGGTAGGTCTCACTAAAAATCTGGCAGTCGAGCTCGGACAATTTGGTATTAGGGTTAATTGTCTTTCACCTTATGCGCTCGCGACACCGTCGGCGTTGAAGTTTTTGGGACTTGATGATGAAGGGCTTGAGCGGGCCATGAATTCTATGGCAAACCTAAAAGGGATTACCCTCAAGGCTGATGATGTTGCAAATGCTGCACTTTTTCTGGCAAGTGATGAGGCAAAATATGTGAGTGGGCAAAATCTATTCATAGATGGGGGATTTGGCATTGTCAATTCTGCAGTTAAAT
>BMAC01000702.1:224671-252726 GCA_014905375.1 Phtheirospermum japonicum
TGAAATTCTATGGCAAACCTAAAAGGGATTACCCTCAAGGCTGATGATGTTGCAAATGCTGCACTTTTTCTGGCAAGTGATGAGGCAAAATATGTGAGTGGGCAAAATCTATTCATAGATGGGGGATTTGGCATTGTCAATTCTGCAGTTAAATTGTTCAAGTACCGCGAACCTTCTTGATCACAGTGTGCTATAATTGTTCACATTCAACTTTTCTTTTTTATTGTATTTCATTTTTGGTGCTTTATATGTTTGGGACTTTTCAGTATGTCGTTGACAATGTATGGAAAGTAAAAAAGAAAAAAGTAATAAAAAAATCCACCACTTTTCCTTCATTTGTGACATCACAATGGATGAAAGCTGAATTGTTGAACCCAATTGACTTAACGACTGAATGGCCCAATTCATCTTGGACATCAGCTATGGCAACTTTGGCCCCATGTTTAGAGAAGAGTTTGGCTGTGCATTCACCAATCCCACTAGCTTCGCCAGTTATCAGGGCTACTTTGCCTTCTAACCTAATTGAAAGTTTAGTAAAAAAAAATCTTGAAATTCCCTATTAAAGATAATATTGCTGCGGCATAAAAGAAAATTGACAAATAAACGAGGAAAAAAAGTGATAAAAGTAATGTCAAAGAATAACTATTTGCGATTTGCACATTGTTCTGTATGTAGAATATTTCAACATTAACAAATTTTCTGGACCAATTAATTTAGGACTAGATAATCAACTTCAGCATATCAATCGAAGCCAAACGAAGTCAAAATCCCAAACTTAATGCACCCCCTTCTGGGTTGGAACACTCTAGTTTAGGCCGAATTAACGGAATCATTCGTTAGACCAAAATTTTATACCACATTATAGTGTAAAAATCAATACATTATAATAAAAAATCAATACATCATAATATCAATACATTATAGTACAAAAATAAATACATTATAGCATTAGCAAGAAATTTATACATTATAATATCGGGTCAGATAATCTATCAAGACATAACCCATTAATCTGGTCTGTTACATGTATTTTTTTATGTCTCGGGTCATTACCATAATTTTGAATCATCAACGGGAGCGAACTAATGGTCAACTGGAGACCGACTGGAGACCGACCATCCTGTTTTCGTCCACACAATACTAAGAATTAAAAATAAATAAAAAGATACACCACTAATTCGAGTTTACTGCAAATACATTATCTAGTGCAATTTACCTATAATTGCGTGTCCACGTGACTTACTCAGAACACATCCAAAACATTGGTGGCTTATCAATCAACACGTTAAAATTGAAAATACAGTCTTTTTCCACAACAACGACAACAACAATGAAAAAGAAAAAACTCGTTCCGAGAAACAGAAAATAAATGAACAATAACATATATGTATGTGTGTATATACTTGCCTTCTGGCGACTGCCGAAACAATTGAAGCGCTTGCCATGATAGTGATCAGATGTAAAGAAATAATGTGAGATTAGGTGCTTAATATAAGCAGAGCCAAAGGGATAAAGCGTTTACAGATTCGTTTACAGGTAAATGCTGACAATAATTTTATTAATTACTACATAACCACAACTTTAATGAGACAACTTTGAATCCAGTAATAAATTTTGACACCGATGGCTGAGCTGGTTCTTAATTACCGTGATAGCTAGGATGAATAAATGATTCTACGAACCATCTCACCAAACTTCACATCGAATATATTTATACGATAAATAAATGAGAGAAATTCAGGTCCGATTTCAATACCAAGCTCACGAAAGCTCAAGAACTTTTTCAATCTCAAAATCAAGATTGTTCGATATTTTCTAAAAACTCTCTCTGTAACTCTATAGTCAACTTATGACTTTATATTATATTTATAATAGGTACATGAGAGAACACTGATCCTAAAAGAATGAATTGTCCAAAACATGGGTCCAAAACAATTTTAGCCCAACTATTTTTATTAATATAACATAAATAATTAAATCCAAATCCAATTTAGTTTAATTAAAATAATTTTATCAAATAGAAATTAATATCATAATTGTTAACAATTAAATAATTCAATTCTAAATTGAATATTTATTACTTTCTTGATACACTCTTAAGTCGGAAAACTAATCGCATATAGTGTGACCTAGGAGTGGCAAAATGAGGCAGACACGATTGACCGACACGAACACGGTACGAAAAAATAGGGTTTGGGTTGAGCCTTGTCGGGTTCAGGCCTTATCGGGCTGGCACGATAAGGCACGTTAAGAAACGGGTTGATAACGGGCTAACCCGATAAATGTGATAAGGCACGATAATATTTTAATTTTCCCTTTTTATATTCATTTATTCATTGTTAGTATTTATATTTTTTAATTTAACATTAGTACGTTTGTCATATTATAATTTTAAATGTATTTGAAAATTTGTATTGATAATGTTAAATATGTATTATATTTATTAAGAAAATCATGTATTTTATTAATTAACGGGTCTAATGTGCTTAACGGGCCGGATTAAATAATTTTAGCATTTTTTTTCTTATCGTGCCAATCGTGTCGTGCTGTGCTTTTTGTGTTTTTATCATGTCGTATTAGGGTTTAGATTATAGGCCCGATAAGCTTATCGTGTCGTGTTCGTGCCTAGCTTATCGTGCCGGTCCGATAAGAGCCTGGCACGACCGATTTGCCACCCCTAGTGTGATCCTATAAGCATTTATATATGACATCAAACAAAACTTACGAACCCAATATATAAAGAATATTCACTTGAACTCAGCGAATTATAGCCTTTATACAAAGTTTTGGTGAAATTCCTTTCATTGCGAATCACTCGATTAAACTTAAGATTTTTCCAAGTGTCTGTCTCTTAATCAATTATCTCATCTTTATTAGTCGACTACTAGACCATACTCAATTACTATATTGAATATATTTTTTACATTGGCCAATGACTTTAATCGACCTAATATAGAGCTTATGAGTGATCCTCTCGAAATCACAATCGAGGATTGACTTCTTTCTTGGCTCAACTACCACCTTCATTTACATCATGATGCACCCAACACAAGTCGTATCTACCCGAAAAGGAGTGCAAGCATTGATCATGATCAAAGTACACCACTCAGTAAACAAGGTGCGTATTGATCTCAAGTCGAATGAACATCACACGCTTTATACACTGATAAGCTTATAAACAAACAATAAATAACTTATCAGTAGGGTTTACCAATACTCTCTAAAGTATCCATGTGTCCATCACGAATAACTATTCGCAGTCATGAGACTAACTGCATTCTAAGAATGTGATGTAGACCACATGCCGACATATATTATATTATCAATATCACAACTTGATAATCATTAGTTATGGCTATTTTAAGAATAATTTTTTATCACTAATATCTCACCATATCAATGATAATATTAACTTTATAGGAACATTTATACGAATAATTACAAATAATCAAAATAATAATTCAATAAATACATTGTCACATATATATAACGAGATATATATATATATATATATATATATATATATATATATATATAATAATTGTGATCAATTATAATGTTATTAAATATGATTGTCATTAAGACATCTATACTTTCCGGATGGGTCTTTCAGGATGGGTCGATCAGTTTGACAGTCACATAGACATTTGAACATACACGAGGGCTGGGCTGATCTGATTTTTTATTTGCTATACATTTTGAGTTTTCCACATTTTCAATTGAGTTTCCATTTGTTTGAGATAGACATTTGAACATACACGAGGGTTGGGCTGATCTGATTTTTTATTTGCTATACATTTTGAGTTTTCCACATTTTCAATTGAGTTTCCGTTTGTTTGAGTGGTCTACAAGTATTGATAATTTCTTTATTCCCAATCAATTTCTATTGTCGGCTTGATAAAGGATTTTAATTGGCTATTGAAAGTTGATAGACCCCACAATCTTGTATTTAGAAAAATTAAATAACGTAGATTCTTCAAATTAGACGATAGCTAATTGGAAACTTTCATTTCATCCATTTATTTTTCAAAATATACTCCTTCTATAAAGTAACACATTATCGTATATTTTTACAAAATACTATTTTTATACATATAAAGACTATAGTCGGCGGTTTTTATAGGAATCGCCACCCGAATTCTCTTATTTGTGGTGATTTGAACCGCTGCCCGATTAATGGTACGTATTTGCGGCGGCTTGATTAGAGGCGCGTCAACGCCTCTAAAGGTTGTTTAAAATCGCCTCTAATAATTATTTTTCCACTAGTGAAAGTGTGTCGCATCCCTAGACAATAAGCGATCGTCAATGTGTATCGGTCGTCCGGTTGCACTAGAAATTTTCAAGATGACTTCTGAAGTCTAATACTCGATATGAACCCAGACTTGAAAAGTCAATGAAGTAACATCGTACGGGTTAAAGTTTGTAAAGCACGACATGAGTTTGAAGGTTCCATGGCCGAGTGATGACGTGGCGTGAGAAAAGTCTCGAGAGTGATCCTCCCGATTGCTGAATTAGAAATTGAATATCCTTTATCTAAATGGATGATTTTGCAGCCCCCGAAAAACTTCCAAAGGCCTTGGAGTTTTTTCTTAAGTTCATCAAGCGAATAAGGTTTAGTACGCTTCAATTGCATCAATAGTCTTATAAGAAAGGATTTTAAGAGTTGTGTGCGTTGTTTACGAGATTTCCTCATGGATGGAAACCGAGTAGTAATCTCCTTTCTCATAAAAGACAGTAAAGAGGAGAGCAGCAATGACCCGACTGGGGCTGCCCAAAAATCTGGTTTATTCAGTTGCGCAATAGTTAGAGTATTGACGTCCAAGGATTCTGTCGGTGGCGGATAGGGCAGCCATGAAATGAAAATGAAGGAATAGCCCGAATAAGGGGGTGCTTTAGTGGAATATGAGTAGTGGCAACTGGTGAAAATTAGCATTAAGATTCCAATTATGAAGATTCGGCATAAATATGTCTCTAGGAATTGGGACGGTCAACTTGGTAGTTTAGGTCAGATGCCTGAGTCTGATGTTTAACCCGCTCAATGGTAGTTTTGAGGTACAGCTTAGCTCCTTTGCCCACCTTTTGAAGAAAAGCTATGGTGTGGAGTGTTTTGCATGTAATTGTGGTATTTTTCTCATATTTTTAATTTAGGTTTAGAGTTGTTTTTAGTAGTTTTGAGTCGTGTTTCATTAGGCTTTTAGGTTATTTTCTTGTTTTAATATTTTAAGCTTCATTTATCCGAAGTTAGTGATGTTTGTGCGATTCTTGGGTTTTTACATTCAGAATTCTTATTTTATAGGTGGCTAATTGAATTAGATTCGTGCCAAAGCGTTCCGACAAACGCTTAGGATCGAGGCAAGGCATAAAGGCCCAAAATCCGTGCCGAAACGAGAAAACTGAGCCAAAAGCAGCCCTAATCGACTGAGGACATCCCAGATCGACTGGTGATTGATCGATTGACCACAGATCGACTGAATGCCCCAAAATCGACTGCTCAGCAGTAGCCAACCTCTTGGAAGCTGGGCAGTCGATCGACTAAGCCTGCAGTCGATCGACAGGCAGTCGATTGACTAAGCCTGTAGTCGATCGACTGCATCGCAGTGACTCTTGGGATTCTTGGCATTTTTTATATTTTTACCCCTACAAACAACTATATAAACCCCACATCTTGCCCCAATAAAGGAATAAGCTCTCACCCCCACCCTTGCATGGGTCTGGGGTTAATTTCTCTCTAGTTTTTAGATCTACTTTCTCTCTCTTAGGGTTTAAGATTAATTTTCAAGCGTTAGATCTTAGATTTAATTTTAAACTTTGCCTTGGTTTATAAGCCTAAGAAGAATTCAAGTACTCCCTTGGATTTTACTTTGTTGCAATTTAATTCAAGATTGTTCCTTCTTCCCTTTAATTCAAGTAAGCTTTTCTTTATTTTCATTCATGTTCTTCAATTTCATGCTTGTTCTTCAATTTATGCTTTTTGCCTTAGCTCTTTGATTTCTTGTTAGATCTTGTGAATCGTCCATGGAATCTAGATGAGTGACACGTCTAGATCATAGATCGAGGCCTTGATCGTGTTTCTTTTAAGTCTTTCATATGCTTTATTTTGAATTAAAATTCCATGCATTGTTTCATACAAAATCTTAGATATACTCTTTGTTTCTTGTTATTTCTCGTAAAGTTTTAAACATTGACGTCAACTTTTCATGCTCTTTCAATTGGTGTTTTCAATTTTTGTCAATTTTATTTTCCTAGATTTCATGATCATACAAGCATGGTTGTACTCTAGGCTATTCTAGTTGTACTTGATGAGACTTTGCTTGTTCTTGCTTATTTTCAATATTGGTTTGCATTTTCAATTTGAGGCACACGACTAGGCATTATACCAACTTGCAGTTTCCATTCCTAGCTAGTTTTTAATTACTTTTGATTGTTTTAATTCCCTTTTATTTGCATTTCCTTTATTTGTTTCAAGCTAAAAACACAATTGATCCTACTTAGCAATCGAACTCCAATAATATCAAGCCATGAACCTTTTAAACCACTAAAACTACTCTTTCAAAATGGCGCCGTTGCGACTCGACTTGGTTAAGGTTTTCGATTTGCTTATAGTTTCTTTTCATTTCTAGCTTTTGTTTTTATTTGACGTTTTCTTTAAGTATGTAAGGTACCTGTTGCAATGGAGGGTACATTCCAAACATGGGAGGGCATGGTGCAAACCATGTTGGGAATGGAGTGATGTATAATGGTTATGGCAACGTGGGAGGGCATGGTACAAACCACATTGCCAATGGTGGATTCGGCTTGGGCAACCCAACATGGGAGGGTATGGTGCAAACCATGTTGGGTATAATGGCTTCTCGGGTACGAATGGTCCGTATGGGGGATATGGTGCTTCTAATCACTTTCCGAATATGCACACTCCGAATTACGGTTCATATAGTGGTTATGATGCCCCCAATCAATTCCCAAATATGTCTAATGGAGGCTTTGCTAGTCCGAATGGGAATGTTGGTGGCCAATTTCCAAATCTCGGCCCGTATGGAAGTCCTCATGCTTACAATTTTGATCATGCCCCGATTGGTACCACCAATAGTGCTCATAATCCCGATCCATATGAGTTATTTGGCGGTGTGAGCTCCAATGCCCAAAATGCCCTCCCCATCCTCGATATTCCGGTCGATGCTCTTATTCCACCCTCCGATTCAAATCTAATGTTGATCATGCAACAATTGCAATCTTTGTTGACTACGGTGACATCATTTGATGCTCGGTTCACCGCACTTAAGGCCTCGACGAATGGGTTGAACACAAAGCAATTGGCTAGTGATGTTAATATGCTAAAGCAAGCTCACGGGGATTCCTTATTCATGGACATGATCCGAGAGTTGGTCGAATAAGCTTATATAAAGGAAAAGATCCTTGAGGAGGAGGTTGGCCGTGATAAAACCAAAAAGATTGGTTACCAAGAATAGGGGGTACTAACCTCAAATCTGAGATTAGCGACCTAAAAAAGCTTCCAATTACGTCAAAGCGACCTGATAAGTTTCCAAAAAACCTCCTGGCGACCTAGCCGATCCTGCAAAACAACACCTTCAGCCAAGGCGGTGGACGGCCCCGGCAAAGGTCCTCCGATGCTTTAGTCAGATAGTACGAGAGATATTTTTTAGAGCCCAAGTCGTGATCAACAACTTAAAAATAAAGAGAGTGTGCACCCCTTTTATAGAGACGAGAGAAGTGTTCCCCAAGCCAGGGTTTTCTTCTCCCACCACAATTCCATAAATACCATGACCGACTTAGAATTAGAATTTCTCCTGTATGCTAAGTTCCCATAAATAATAGATCTCTCGCTTAAATTACCAGAATAGGCCTGGTCCTATGATTTTTTCCATACAGTCCGCCGGGACCCCACAATACCATCCATATGAGCCCATTCGGGCCTAATATTTATAAAGCCCATGGCCGAGGTAACAGATAGCGCCCAACACATAAAAATATAAGAGGTCGCGAACCTATATGAGCACTCATCCTCATACTCCAGGTCGCTACTCTACAGAACCAGCTCGCCCACCTCTCAAAAGAAATGCTCCTTCCAAGAAATGAGGTCGCTTACCATAAATCTCAACATATATCACGCATGAATATTTAGTGCCGTATCAACTAGTCCCCGGCTGATTGAGGTACGAAATAAGGTAGAATATGTAAAAATGATAAGAGAATACAACCACTTAAAAACACACATAAAAAAAATAATCATAAATTACAAACAAATTACCCTGCCAGCTTACCATACCATAATCCAGGATAACCCAGCTCTGCATACCGAACCATAAGATCATTCCGCAAAAGCCTATAAAATCGCGACCTCCCATAGATCAGCTCACTGAGCTAGCTCAACTTCCAAGAAGAATGTTCCTCCGGGAAGAAGAGGTCGCCTATGAGTCCCCAGAATCCATATTTGTTGACCTAATACCCCAATCGACCTAAAACCATAAAACCCTCCATCCCATCCGCGACCTGCAGTCGTACTTGGGCACAACAATCCGAGAAAATGTAATCATATGCATCCCCAAAAATCAAAACACGCTTTCCTTTACCTATCACGTCCCCTTAAAGATTCATTAAATGCAACCTGATAGAGTGTCGGACACGTGTCTCCTCCCCATTTTCTCGTAGTATAATAAACGTTGTGGGCCTAAAATAAAAGGCCCAAAAAATTCTTGCAAACCCTACTAACTTCCCGCTCCAATACATCCCATCAGCTTTTTCACGCCGCCCAATAGACAAAAACCCTTTCATCTCCCCCTATCATCACTTTTACCAAAAACATACGCAAAGTCGCCATTTTTGCTCTGTGAAAAAGCTCGCACTTTCTCTGGCTTCCGAAAAATCACCAGCAATACATCGCTCATCACCGACCTCCACGACAACAAAAATGTGTAAGTCCCCTAAATTTTCCCTTCAGTCATTAATTTCAATTTAATGTCGTATATGTGTAGCATCTGCTGAGTGTTGTTGTGTTTTCCTGTTTGTTTTTCACCTGTAATTTCCAATTCATGATGAAATTAGCCTCTTCAAACCCTGATTCCCAAAATCCCGACCTTTCTCCTGATTCCAACCGCACTGAGAACCCTTACATTTTTAAAAGAAGACGAAACCAACCATCTTCCCCTCCCCCCGGCCTTCATGACGAGCCAGAAGGCGATGTGAGTTGGTCCGAACTGGAAGCCCAAACTAGGGCTTACTCTGATGCCCAAGCCCTACTAGAAAACATACCAGAAGACCCATCTCCTGCCCTTTTGACTATTGTGAATATACCAGAGGTCATTCCCTTAACCAACCATAATAACCCACCACCTTGCGAGCACTTTTTAGAAAGCCCAGTAGCTGTAGCGTCTTCCGTAGATGCTACCGATCTACTTCCATCACCCCTAGAAACCAGGGCAGTAAAGGATAACAACTGGCTACTCCCTGACTCAGAAAAACATGAAGAATTCCAACAAACCATCAACCTCCCTAGAATCGCCAAAATGGTTTTATGCGACATTCTACACTTAGACCCCATGAAACCTTCCCCAAATCACATTACCCTCTTCGACGAGCTGCTTAGGTCGGAATTTAGATTCCCACCTCACCAATTTTACATCGAGACAGTTCGTTTATACAAAGTCCCCATTTTACAATTGACCCCCAATTCCATGAAATCTTTGGCGGGATATATTATATTATGTAAATACTACAATACTCAACCTGACCCAGGTTTTTTCCACTTTTGCTTTCAAGTAAAATATCAAAGACATTCTTTTTATCTTTCTGCTCGCACCGGAGAATCCCGGTTTTTAGTGAGTTTTTTAAATAAAGTTCCTGATTGGAGAAGAAATTTCTTCTCCATCCACAATACTGAGAGCTGGACTTTCCTAACCGAGCTACAATACCACACCCCGAAACAAACCAATCCCCCCAGTCCAAAACATTTTCCCGCCTTGTACAAAAAATACTCTGACCAGCTCGCAAATGGAGTACGCCCCCATTTGACGGGGTGCGACTCACTAGCCGGTCCAAAATTTTCAAATTCATGGGCATCGACTCTCGCTCCGTCGACCTAGATCTTGCCATGACCAGATCAGAGTTCGGTAAGCCTCCTATGTTATACAACTTCACACCACCATTTATCATCACAAATTAATAATAACATATCACGTTGTCATTGCTTTTGCATTCGTAAACAAGTGTGTTTCATCGAGCTCTGAAGAAGTCACAGCACAAACTGATCCACAGCCCGCCATCACATCAACACCTCCTCTAGTCATCAACGTGGATGAGGTGTTGAACCAAGCCTTCGGGACAGAGGCTGATCAGGAAATTGAGGACGACCTGGAAGAGGTGCAACTAGTCCAGAGGTCCTCAAAGGGATAATGATCCCTCAAGCCAGCCGCTAAGATCCTGAGCTCTCCCGTTGCAAAATGCCGCCACCTCTGAAAACCTCACGCTGTCGATTCTTCCAGCTCTCCCGACCTGGGAAAAGGACTGGCGCAATGTGACAATGCTAAGGAGATCCAGGCCTTCCTCAGCGAACGGATAACCAACCAAGTAATTTGTTACTCAGAAAATCTCCTCCTTACTAAGATAATTCCTGCATACCCTTATATTATTTCATGATACAGCTGAGTCCCCTGCTCTCCAAACTATCCGAGGAACTGCTGGCTCGATCTTCTGAGAGCGATCTCCAAAAAACCTGCGATGAGCTAACCGCCCAGGCTGAGCAACAAACCCTCCAACTATCATTGATCCAAGGAGAACTAGATGGTGCAAATCACCTGCTGAAAGCTCGCGAGGAAGAGATACTCATCCTTAAGAGCCAGGTGAACAGCCTGAAGGACGAAACAACTCATTTGGGCAATGAACTCAAGGATGCCTAGAAACAAGCTCGCCAGGTCGATGAGCTCAGAACACAAATTCAGAAGCTCGAAGAGGTTGTGCAAGCTAAATAGGAGCAGAACCAGGTGGCTCACGAGCGAGGTGTAGCTGAAGGGCGGCGAACCTTCCTGTTGAGCGAAGTAGACCAAAAGTACATGGGCGCCTACCAGGAAGAGCTGCTGAAAGCTTTTAAGAAGTCTTCACTGTACTTCGGTAAGATGGCTGTTGGCAGCAAGGAATGGTTTTTCAAGGCTGCTGGAATAATCAAGATGGCCCTGAATGTTGCTTACACCCCCAACGTGCCAGCCATCATTGACGTGCTGCCTACATTCAGCTCCTTCAAGGGCGACATAAACCAGCCAATCGATGCCAAGTGGTGGCTGTCTTGTCAAGGCCGAGCTGTACTGTCCACCAAACTCACTGCTGAACTGGACACACCACTAGAATATTTTGTTCCCGCTTCTGGGCCCAGCACGTCCTGAAGATTTAAACTCAAACTTGTATTTATTGCTCCCATGAATACTTTTGTTTATTTGTATGAACAATTCCATTTTTATGCCTTATTGTATGCATAGTCTTGCAACTCAAACCATGTATAAACCTGCAACTCAAACCGTGTATTTAATAAAACCATAAGTTAATATAGGTCGCATAGAACGCGCGAAACGAATTCTCTCAAACTTTCAAGTAAATCATAACCATACTTCCAACCACCATAAATAAAGCCATGAGTTAAAAAATCATCAAACCATGAGCCAAAAATAATTCAAAGAAGATGAAACCAACTCGCAGATATAGGTTAAACATGTCAGCTTGCCTAATATATGGAACACAAAACACAATCAACCATAACACAAAACACATCAATCCAATAAGGATATATAAGTCAAACATATCCTTCCTGGAAACAACCAAACATATGTAAAGAAACATAATCACATCACCTAACCATCCATAAAAACCATGAGAATATATGAATCGTTCGCCAAGTTTTATTGAAAAAAGCTATCCGCCCCAGAGGGTACAACGTAAGACCATTATCCGCCCCAAAGGGTAAAACACAAACACAGCCCACCCCGAAGGGTAATGAAACAACCTCCCCGAAGGGTAAAACACAAACACAGCCCGCCCCGAAGGGTAATGAAACAACTGCCTCGAAGGGTAAATCATAAACACAGCCCGCCCCGAAGGGTAATGAAACAACCGCCCCGAAGGGTAAAACACAAACACAGCCCACCCCGAAGGGTAATGAAACAACCATCTCAAAGGGTAAAACACAAACACAGCCCGCCCCGAAGGCTAATGAAACAACCACCTCGAAGGGTAAATCATAAATAAAGCCCGCCCCGAAGGGTAATGAAACAATCGCCCCGAAGGGTAAAACACAGACAGCCCGCCATCTAGGCATAATACCTCTTCAAATGACACACATTTCAACTCCTAGGGAGAACTTTCCCTTCAGCATTCTCGAGTATGTATGCTCCTCCACGCAGTACCTTTATCACCTTGAACGGCCCGACCCAATTTGGATCTAGCTTCCTGGTCTTACGTAATGCGTCAGCCCGTCTCCATACCAAATCACCCACCTGAAAACAACAATGTTTAACTCGTTTGTTAAAGGCAGCCTGTATCTTTTGTTTATAATGTTCTACCCAGGCCGCAGCCTTCTCTCGTATTTCCTCGATCATTTCAATTGCTCCTCTTTCTACCCTTTCATTCTCCTCCACGTTAAACGTCGATAAGCGTTGCGATCCACCTACTATCTCAGTTGGAATAACAGCTTCCATTCCATAGACTAAACTGAACGGTGACTCCCCTGTAGAAGTTCGGGGAGTTTTTCGATAAGCCCATAAGACTGATGCGATCTCTTCTTCCCGAAGCCCACCTTCTTTTTCCAATCGTAGCTTAATACCCTGCACAATGATACGGTTAGTAACTTCAACTTGACCATTAGTTTGGGGGTGTGCCACAGAAGCAAATCGTTGCTTCATCCCCATCTACTTGCACCAGTCCTAAATTTTTTGCCCATTGAACTGGGTTCCATTATCAGACACCAATACTCGCGGGACATCAAACCTACAAAAAATGGTATTGAAAATAAAATCCATCATGTCTTGTTCGCTTATGCCCATAACCCCTTCGGCCTCCACCCACTTTGTGAAATAATCAACTGCCACCACCAGGTTTGGTTTATTGCCCAGTGTTTTTGGAAAAGGTCCCACGATGTCAATTCCCCATTGTGCAAATGGACACGGCGAGCTCATAACCATCATTTCTTCAGCAGGTATATGGATAACCGGAGCATGCATCTGGCACTTCTTACACGTTCTTACCAGGTCGCTAGCCATACCTTTCATTCCTGGCCAAAAGAAACCGTCCCACAATGTTATTCCCACCAACGCTCTTCCTTTCACATGATCCCCGCAATATCCTTCATGTATCTCTTTTAGCACTTCCAATCCCTGCTCCTTAGCCAAGCATTTCAAAAAAGGCCCAAAGTGCAACCTCTTGTATAACTCCTCATTTATAACGTAAAAAAGAGTCGTCGTTTTAGTTTCCTTCATTGTCAACCACTCTGCCTCTTCCTTTGCGTTAATAAGAGTATCCCGGATAGGCGTGCGCCAATCATCCTTAAACTCGAGCTCCATTAACTCCTTTCCTTTTTCCACACTACTATGACTCAACTCCATTAACGTAATTTTCCGAGTATCACAGGTCCCCAATGCACCCGCTATCCGAGCGAGCTGATCAGCCTGAGTGTTTTCTGCTCGCAGCAAGTGCTCTAGTTTAAACTCCTCAAAGCGTGCAACCTCTTCTCGTAGCTTTTTTAAATACACCAACATGCGTTCTTTTGCTTCGAAAGACCCATCAAACTGATGAGCTATCAACTGAGAATTCGTGTATGCCCATACCTTCCTTGCTCCCAGATCGCTCGCCATTTGTATCCCAGCTTAATTGCGAATTCCAAATTTTCTCCTTCTGGGCTGGTTAAAACAACCCCCAGCCCTGCTCCTGACACCATAGTTGATCCATCAGTATGCAATATCCTGACTTTACCTCATCACCTGCGTCAGATGGACGCACCATCTCTTTCAAAAAATCTGCCAATACTTGTGCTCTAGGTTCGTACAACACATCGTACTCACTTAAATCCACATCCCACTTCACCAGCCTTCCAGATACGTTTGGATTACTCAGGACCTGCTTGAGAGCTAGGTTAGTGCGTACCTTCACCCTGTGGCTCAAGAAGTATGGCCGCAGCTTCCTTGTTGTACAAATCAGAGCGAAACCTCCCTTCTCCAACTCAGAATAATTCAGCTCAGCACCTCAGAGCATCCTGCTGATATAGTAGATAGGTTTCTGCGTACCTGCATCCTCTCTGATTAGCACCAAACTTACTCCGACCTCTCCAACTGATATATATAAGATTAGGTCTTCACCAGGCATCAGCTTGGTCAATAATGGTATTTCAGCTAAGTATATTTTCAACTCCTCAAGTGCATCCGCCGCTTCTTTGGTCCATTTGAACTTGGACCCTTTCCGGAGTGCCCTGAAAAAGGGGACACCCCTCTCTGTCGACCTTGAAATAAAACGGTTAAGACATGCAATGCGACCTGTAAGCACCTGTACGTCGCATACTGTTCGAGGATGTGGCATCTCCAAAACAGCCCGCACCTTCTCCGGATTAACCTTAATACCCCTTCTCGTCACCATATATCCCAAAAATTTCCCAGATCGCACACCAAATGTACACTTCTTTAGATTAAGCTTCATCCCGTATTGCCTCAGTATAAGAAACATTTTTCTCAAGTCCTTCACATGGGATTCTGCTTTCTTGATCTTCACCAGCATATCATTGACATAAACTTCCATAGTAGACCCTAACAGGTCCTTGAACATTATGTCCACCAATCTCTAATAGGTCGCCCCTGCATTTTTCATGCCAAAGGGCATAGACACAAAACAATATGTTCCCGTGGATGTAACAATACTCAACTTGGGTTGATCCTCCTTTGCAAGAGGTATATGGTGATACCCCTGTGAAGCATCCATCATACTCAGCAGCTCGCACCCTGAGGTTGAATCCACCAACTGATCAGTTCACGGTAAAAGATAATGATCCTTTGGATAGGCTAAGTCGCGGAAATCCACACACATCCTCCACTTTTGTCCCGGCTTTGGTACCATCACAACATTAGATGGGTATTCTGGAAATTCAATTTCCAAATGTCTCCTGCTTTCAGCAATTTCTGCACCTCCTCTTCAATTATTTTGTCCAGCTCAGGTCCAAAATGTCTTCTCTTCTGTTTGACCGACCTCGCCTCCGGGTCTGCATTTAAATGATGTTGCGCGACCACCGGAGATACTACTGTCAATTCTCCATCCCCCAAAGCAAGAACGTCCCGAAATTCCCTTAACAATCTTACTAGCTCTTCTTTCAATGTTTCTTCAATCAAGGTCCCAATCCTCGTAGTGTACTCTGGGCGACCTTCTTCCAACAAAATATCCATCAACTCCTCGTGTGGCCGAACAGAAGTCTCATGTTCTTTCACCTTTTTCGAACTAATTATACCATCTGGTAGGTCGTCTTCCCTCTCCCGCTTGTTCTCATTCAACCCCTTCCTGACCGTCATCTGATAACACGACCTTGCGACCTTACTGGAATACATTAAGTGTAGGTCGACCTAATATTGAGTTATATGCCGACCTCCCACGAACTATTAAAAACTTCAAACTTCTCTTTACCTGTAACTCATCCTTCCCTAACACCACTGCCAGTGTTAGCTCTCCCTACGTAATCACTTGTGCCCTATTAAATGCATATATGGGTGTATTAACAGATCGCACTTTGGTCTCCAACTTTATTTGTTCCAAACAATCCGTGTATATTATATTGACCGAGCTCCCATTGTCCACAATAATTTTACCGACCTCGTACCCTGATACCTCAGCCTCAATTACCAATGCATCATTATGATCTTCCTGCAGCCCGCGTCGCTCATTAGAACCAAAAGAGATGATTGGTCCAGATGTTTGGGGGCGTCGACTTACACTGGAGACCTCCCACATTCCCGGGCGAGCTGATTTAACATGCTTTTTTCGTTCACTATTGGTATCGCCATCCGTTGGTCCGCCCAAAATCATATTTATTCTCCCCTTGTTTTTTCTTGGGCCATTATATTCCTGATTTCCTTGTTGTGGTTGCCTCTCGACCTGATCCTGAGGTGGATCTCTCGGCGTTGGCGGGGTCAATGGTTTCCTCAGTTCCCTTGTCTCTCTATCTTTGTAAATAACTTCTTTCAAATGCCCATCTTTTATGAGCCTTTCGATTTCTTCCTTAAGATGTATGCACCTCTCCGTGGAATGACCGTAGTTATTGTGAAACAAACAGAAAAAATCTGATTTGGGATAAGTAGGGAGCGGCATGCGATTTTCCAGGCATTTTATGTCACTGGGTATCAGACGCTCCATGATAGTAAACACTTTAGCCCGCGGATACACCAGTGGTGTAAAATCTTCATTCCTCCAATTTCTCATATCTACCTTAGGTTTTTATCTCACCAAGGGACTCGGAGTTAGGAGTCCGTGCACTACCCTTCTGGGTTCTCTTCTGATTTCCCTCCTAGAAATACTGCCTTATGTATCCGTGACCCCCCTGCTAAATTGCACACGATGTTCCTCCTCGGCTTCCTCCACTTGTATGTATTTATGGCATCTTTCCAAGACCTCATCGTATGTTCGTGCTACCTTCTTAACCAACGACTTACGTAAGTCCTCTCTCCTTAATCCTTGGTGTAAATCTCCTGCCTTCATTTCGTCTGTAGCGGCAGGTACCTCCAATGTGGCACTGGTAAACTTGTTAACATATTACTTCAAGGTTTCATCAGGTCGCTGCACCATAGTAAAGAGCGACTGTGCAGTCTTCGCATTCTGCCTTACAATGGAAAATTGTTTTGATAAAGATGCTCGCAACACCTGAAAGCTGGTAATTTTTCCTCGGGCCAATTGATAGAACCAGCTCTGTGCGATTTCCCTTAAGGTAGACACAAAGGCTCGACATGCCACAACATCTGTATATTCATGTAACATCCTCTCGTTCTCGAAGAGGTACAAATGTTCCACTGGGTCTGTCATCCCGTGATATTGGAACTCCAACGCCTTATACCCCTTGGGCATCGCAGCTCGCAACATATCATCCGAAAGAGGATGCCCTTTATCTTCGTCTGGCTTTTCTCCTTCTACTCGCCTCTGCAATTTTACCAAGGCCTCCAGCATATCTCTAAATGCCTTATTTCCTGGTCTGACCTCATTCTCGTCATTCTCCTCATGATATCCGCTTCGAACCTTATGTGACTTATCACGGGATTCACCATCCGTACTCAAGGTTTGTGTTCCATTCTCACTGGTATGTTTACTATGACGCCGAACTTGATGTTTATAGTGTTTTCATCCTATCTTCACCTTATTTGCTTTCTTATACTTGTACCTGTGGATATGAGATTCCGTGGACGAAGTGGAGCTGGAGGAATCCACTTGTTTTCGTTTACCACCACTCTTCCTTCCATGAGAAGATCTCCGAGACAGAGACCCTCCGCTTTGTTTTGTCTTTTTTATTACTGATTTTTCTCCTTACCCGCCATTCGATCTATCAGCCTTCTCCTTTAGAGTACCCAAATCGCCTGCTAGGTACTTGTTCAGTTCCTCCAGTTTTTCCGAAGGCACAAAATCTATAAGCCCACCACTTGTTGATTTGACAGAGCTTATCTTTGGGTAAATATTTCCATTCTTTTGTCCCTATATGAACCGTCTTTTGTGCCATTACCTCTGGTGTCTTCACTTCCAAGTCTCCTTCAGACTCCTTTCAATTGTGATGCCTTGGTCAGGGTGGTGGTATCCCACCCAAATTCTGGATTACTGGTTCTTCCTGAGACGGTGTTTGTCCGTCCTTTGTTGGTTTTTCTTTATTGATTTCCACCATCTTGTTTTTCTTCTTCGACTTGCTCGATCCAAGACCAAAATCCAAGATCTTATGCTGGATCTTATCTTTCATACTGCGCTTTTGAAATTTCTCACGTCTTTTGCTCAAGGACTAGATGTCCCTCTTTCCCACAGACGGCGCCACTTGATAAAACCAAAAAGATTGGTTAACAAGAATAGGGGGTACTAACCTCAAATCTGAGATCAGCGACCTAAAAAAGCTTCCAATTACATCACAGCGACCTGATAAGTTTCCAAAAAACCTCCTAACGACCTAGCCGATCCTGCAAAACAACACCTTCAGCTAAGGCGGTGGACGGCCCCGGCGAAGGTCCTCCGATGATTAAGTCAGATAGTGCGAGAGATATTTTTGAGAGCCCAAATCGTGATCAACAACTTAAAATAAAGAGAGGTGTGCACCCCTTTTATAGAGACGAGAGAACTGTTCCCCAAGCAAGGGTTCCTTCTCCTACCACAATTCCATAAATACCATGATCGACTTAGAATTAGGATTTCTCATGTATATTAAGTTCTCATAAATAATAGATCTCTTGCTTAAATTACCAGAATAGGCCTGGGCTTATGATTCTTTCCATACAGTCCGCTGGGACCCCACAATACCATCTATATGAGCCCATTCGGGCCTAATATTTATAAAGCCCATGACCGAGCTAACAGATAGCGCCCAACACATAAAACATAAGAGGTCGCGACCCTATATGAGAACTCATCCTCATACTCCAGGTAGCTACTCTACAGAACCAGCTCGCCCACCTCTCAGAAGAAATGCTCCTTCCAAGAAATGAGGTCGCTTACCATAAACATCAACATATATCACGCATGAATATTTAGTGTTGTATCAGGCCGGGAAGTCAATATTGAAGATTGTTGTGAGGATGATGAGCCCCTTGTTCATAACGACGAACCTATTGTGTTCCAATGTGCTATTGACTTGAGTGAAGGAGATTGTGATTATGTCATTGAGGGCACCGATAATTTTTTTTGGGGGGAGGTGGGGATTTTTGATGAGTAGATTGGAGAGCTTGAAGAGTACCTTGAAGGGATTGGTGATTTTTTTGAATTAACCCCCAATGAGGTCGAGAGGAGGCACAAGCCCGAGCTAAAGCCTCTTCCATCTCACTTAAAGCATGTCTATTTGGAGGAAGAGGAGAGCAAGCCGATTATCATCTTTGCCAATCCGAAGCGAGAAGAAGAGGAGAGGACGGTTGAAGTGCTTAAAGTTCTTAAGGGTTCTATTGGGTGGAGACCCGGAGTTGTTAAGGGAATTAGCCCTTTGAATCCAAGCCGTATGGAAATAGTGAAAGTTGGGATTTTGAAATTATTGGAGAAAGGCTTGATGTTTGTAATTTCCGAGAGCGAGTGGGTGAAGCCCATTGACTTGGTACCAAAGACGAGCGGCATGTTCGTTTTTGAAGAGGGAAAAGGAGAATTGTTGGCCACGAGGGCTACAACAGGATGGAGGATGTAGATCGATTCTAAGAAGTTAAATGCGACTACCAAGAGAGATCATTTCCCTACCCCTTTTGTCGATCAAAGGTTGAACAAGCTAGCCGGCCATTATTCCTATCATTTCTTGGACGAGTTTTTGGGTCATTTCAAAACTACCATTCCACCCGAAGACCTAGCCGAGACGAGTTTCATTTGCCCATTTGGAACGTTTGCTTTTTGGCGAATACTATTTGAGCTATGCAATGCGCCGAGAATGTTCCAAAGAGTGGATCCTCCCGACAAGGAGGATATTTTTTTGGTGGATCCTCCCGTTCTCTTTCCACCTTGACCAAAAAGGGATCTCGTCAAGCTAGTGACGTAAAACAAGCGCTTCTTGGGAGGCAACCCATGTTCTTTTTGTTTATTTATTTTATTTTTACATTTCTTACTTTCTTTCTTTCTTATTACAAAAATCCAAAAACATACAAAAAATTTAAAAATTTAAAAAAACAAATTGTTGTATTTTGGTTCTTTTTAAACCTTGTTTTGTTTTGTTTTGATTCATGTACATATTTACTTGTGTTTTTTTTTAACTTTGTGTGATTTTTCATTTTAGTGTTTCGCTTCCCGACTCCACCTGTTGCCGATTTGATAAGCTAATAGCGTTCATGGAGCCGGGGGAAACAAGCCAAACTCTATTTTCGTTGGATTGCTTAGATGCTTAAGTGGACCCCACCGAGCTCGACCCAAACTCGCTCGGTTAAGGAAGTTTTTATTTCACCCCCCTTTTACTTGATTTTCATTAAAATGCAATTAGGGCATTGCATGGTTTAAGTGTGGGGTGGGTGGGTGGTAAGGGTCCGGGTGTCAAAAATCATGTTTTGTCTTTCCTAACTCGAGCCTTGGCGAAGTGACGCATTCTTGGCAAAGTGACGCTTACTAACTGCGCATTTATATGGTTGAGTCATTTTTATGTCTTTGGTGTCTTTATTATATTGTTGAGCAATCACCATATGCTTGGAAGTTTGAATAGTTTACTTGTCGGGTTTTTACATGTTTATGCCCACTTGTGCAAGGAGTTGAATTTTTGTTCTTCGTCCAAAACCCGCCTATATATATATATATATATATATATATATATATATATATATATATATATATATATATATATATATATATAATCAACATTTACTCATGAAAAGATTGCAATGTTCTAAAATCTCTTTTGATTTTGTTTCCAAAACCTAATGCAAACTAGTTAGTAGCCTTGTGTGAATTATCGATTTTTCTTGCATTTTTATGGAAATTTCATTGAGTTGGCTTGATTTTGCTCGTACATGATTGAATTTGGAAATGACCTCGAGGCACATATATCACCCTTATTCCGACCATATCCAAATATATAAGCTACTTAAATATTCCAAATGAGCCCCCTTGAGCCTATACCCCGTTTCCTGTTAGCCGAGCTCGATTTTAGCTCTTATATCTTCATAAGTTGTGAGGTGAGAGTGTATGTTGTTAGTTGACTAGAAATGAGTGGGAAATCAATTGTGGGTTTTGGGTCTTGAGTTCCTTATACGCAAAAAAAAAGAAAAAGGAAAAAAAAAAGAAGAAGAATGCTCCAACACAAATAACGAAAAGTGATAAAGCGTGCGTTCAAGTGAAAAGCCTAATTCAAAATGCTAAGTTTAGTAAAAAAAAGAAGAAGAAGAAAATAAAAAAAAACTTCTAAGTGTTGTGAAATAAAGTCGGAAAAGTGTGTGAGTGTACAAAAGGGTTTCGAACGAAAGTTTGGTGATTTGGGGAAGGGTGAAGCGATTTTAAGCTTCAGACTTTAGAAGTTAGGATTTTATGTGTTATTGACCACGTTTAATCGTGTGTTAGCCACTATATCCAAATATTCCATACCTTACCAAAGAGCCAGCATTACAACCCAAAATAAAGACCTCTTTTGATTCTTGTTTGATCATGTACAATGGGCAATTTTGAGTTTCCAATTTGTGAAATCTTGACGAGGTGCATGCATTGTCCGATTCGAGCGTATACACGTCCCATAGAACAAACACTTGAGCGAATTGAGCGAACACCCTCAAAATTCCATTTAAGAGGAAGTCATCGATTTGATTTCCATTTGAGAAAGAGTAATACGAGCAATGCATGAAGATAAAGAGTTTATGTTGATACTTTCATCGTATTAAATAGGATAAACACAATGATTCTTCTTCTTACATAATGTTGATTGCATGTACATTATCGATTCTTTTTGTTGTTCGAGGATGAACAAACCGATAAGTGTTGGGTGGTTGTTTTGCATGTAATTGTGGTATTTTTCTCATGTTTTTAATTAGGGTTTAGAGTTGTTTTAGTAGTTTTGAGTCGTGTTTCATTAGGCTTTTAGGTTATTTTCTTGTTTTAACGTTTTAAGCTTCATTTATCTGATGTTGGTGATGTTTGTGCGATTCTTAAGTTTTTACGTTCAAAATTATTGTTTTGTAGGTGGCTAATTGTATTAGATTCGTGCTAAGGCATTCCAACAAATTCTTAGGATCAAGGCAAGGCACAGAGGCCCAAAATCCATGCCGAAACGAGAAAACCGAGCCAGAAGCAGCCCGAATCGACTGCCAAATCGACTGAGGTTAGCCCAGATCGACTGGTGGTCGATCGACTGACCACAGATCGACTAAAAGCCCCAAAATCGACTGGTCGGCAGTAGCCAATCTCTTGGAAGAATGGCAGTCGATCGACTAAGCCTGTAGTCGATCGATAGGCATTCAATCGACTAAGCCTGCAGTCGATCGACTGCATCGCAGTGACTCTTGGGATTCTTGGCATTTTTGACATTTTTTCCCCTACAAACAACTATATAAACCCCACATCTTGCCCCAACAAAGGAATAAGCACTCACCCCCACCCTTGCATGGGTTGGGGTTAATTTCTCTCTAGTTTATAGATCTACTTCTCTCTCTTAGTGTTTTAGATTAATTTTCAAGCTCTATATCTTAGATTTAATTTCAAGCTTTGTCTTGGGTTTGTAAGCCTAAGAAGAGTTCAATTACTCCCTTGGATTTTACTTTGTTGCAATTTAATTCAAGCTTGTTCCTTCTTGCCTTTAATTTAAGTAAGCTTTTCTTTATTTTCATGCTTGTTCTTCAATTTCATGCTTTTTGCCTTAGCTCTTTGATTTCTTGTTAGATCTTTTGAATCATCCATGGAATCTAGATGAGTGACACGTCTAGATCATAGATCGAGGCCTTGATCGTGTTTCTTTGAAGTCTTTCATATGCTTTATTTTGAATTAAAATTACATGCATTGTTTCATGTTAAATCTTAGATCATTCTTTGTTTCATGTTATTTCTCGTAAAGTTTTAAACTTTGACGTCAACTTTTCATGCTCTTTCAATTGGTGTTTTTAATTTTTGTCAATTTTCCTTTTTATAGATTTTATTATCATGCAAGCATGGTTGTACTCTAGGCTATTCTAGTTGTACTTGATGAAACTTTGCTTGTTCTTTCTTATTTTCAACATTGCTTTGCATATTTGATTTGTACATATTTGTATGTGATTTTTATATATTTTTTCATCGTGTGTTGTTTGCTTTTAGGGTTTTTATGTTAATCTTTTTTTTGTTTTTCTTCCTTTTGATGTTTTTCGTTTTATTTCATGTTTAATGTTTTTCTACTCTATTTTATAAGTAATAGTCTAATTTTTCTTTATTTTAGTGTTTCAGCTCGAGACGAAGAAGATGGGACGAGCGACGTGACAGGTGCAGCCGGCGCCCGCAGCCATCGGCCGCGTCGACGCCTAGACCGCCCGCGTTGGCTGACGCCTAGTCGATGCCCTGCCCAAGAAAAGCTTGCAGTAGCGTCGACCACGCCCACGTCGGTCGATGCCCATGTCGACGCAACTTGCAGTTGCATCGATCCATGCACGCATCGGCCGACGCAACGCCCTACCGACGTGCAAGCCCTAGCTCGCATAGATCGACGCTCCGCCCGCGTCGGTCGATGCAATGGCGATTTTGGCGGTTATTCTCGGGAAAAACTATAAAAACACGTTGGTTTCTTCATTTTGATGGTGCTGGAACTTGGGGGAAGGTTCAAAAATTGCAGAGACCCCTCGGTTCTTGCCCCCTTCCGATCACATACATAATTCGTGTTTAGTAGTTCGTCGTTTCTTCATTTCTATTTGATCTGACGTTGAAGATCGTTTATCGAAGCTGAAGTTCGTTAGATTGCTGCTGATTCCTTTAGGTCATAGTTTTTTCTGCACTTTGTTAATTTATCTTATAGTTTAGATTTATCATTGGATGTTAATGTTTTACTTTGGTTTCGTTAATTTAGTTTCCTTTGTTCTTCTCGTTTTTAGTTTGTACTCATTTGCTTTAGTAATTTAGTTCTGATTTCTCGCAATCTTAGTTGTTTAGATGCTTGGTAATTTTCATGCTTTTAAATGTTGAAATTCTGCTTTTGAATATGTTAATGCTTGTAGGCTAGAATTTATCGTTCTAATGCCTAGGGCCATTTAGAGCCATCGGGATTGACAACCTTGATCGTGGAGATGAATCTGGCTCACTAGAACCCTCGCTTTCTTAATCGTTTTAAAGGATTTTGATTTTATTTGATTGTCGTAGATGTTAGAAACTCCCAAACCAAATTGGATTGCGTGTTTAGTTTAGTCTTTTCTTTCGTTTTCTCGTTCGTAGAACCAAACATCGGAATAACTTCTGATTAGTCTTCCTTGTGATTCGACTCGAGTCCAACTTAGCACCTACAGCTGCTCCGTTCTCTTACGGACGAGCTTTTTATTTTTAAATAAAAAGTAGGTGTAAAAAGTTCGATTCAATATTCAATTTGAGGCACACGGCGAGGCGTTCTACCAACTTTCACTTTCCATTCCTAGATAGCTTTTAATTGCTTTTAATTGTTTTAATTTCCTTTTATTTTCATTTCCTTTAATTATTTCAAGCTAAAAACACAATTGATCCTACTTAGCAATCGAACTCCAATAATATCAAGCCATGAACCTTTTAAATCACTAAAACTACTCTTTCATGGAGGTAGGTCGACATCAGGCTTATTTTGTATGCATCAATAAATTGCCGACCTACCTTACCCCTCAAGAAAGTGCGGCGACCTTCTTCAATACAATGAGCATGAGCTTCCTTCTTCCCCTCTAGCAGCTCGACGTTGAGGTTATACATCTCTGATTAATGGCACTCTTTAAGGTTGTCGAGCTCGGTTGTAGCCTCAAACTTCATCGTATCCAGTTGGCATCGAAGAGTGTTTAGCTCTTCTTCATGGGCCATTATTAATTGACAAGCCTTATCCAGTTCTCCTTGAGTTAAGGAGAGCCATTCAGTTTGCTTGTTGGCCTGGGCTACTAGCTCATTGGCCGCCTTTTTCCACTTATCCAGTGACTCCTCAGAATTAACAGCCAGTATATGGCTGGACAGAGGCCAGGATAGGTTCCAGTTGCATTAATAGAAATTAAAAGTTTAGAATATACCAAGTGTAAAGTAGCAGATTAATGTTAGGAGGAGATAATTACCCGAGTGAAGTATTGAGACATCAAGGCCACTAGATCAGATATACTGAGGGTCGCAAATGCTTTTTATCCGGGCTCAACACCCGACTTTTGGAGGAACGACTTGAATTGGTCAACATCATCGCAGTTCAAGAAGCCGTCAGATAATAGTGGAGAGCTCTAGCTTGAGGCCCCTTGTGTGCATCGAGGTTTGGGACAAGGGGATGCAGATCTAGCCCGTGATCGGCCACACATGGTTTTATTCTTCTTTTGGCCCTTGCCCACCGAGTTTCAAAGAGACAACTGGTTGTCAGTAATGTCGACGACCTCAATCAATTAGTCTCTCGCCGCAAGGTTAATTTCTATCTCTTCTTCGGTATTTACAGTTGGGGCTGCAGAGGTGACGACAGGTACTGGATCTGGTTGAGCAGCTATTGCACCTTTTGAGTCCACCTTTTAGTTGCTACACCGGAGATATTCTTCGCTAGTATAATTGTTCTATTTTTCAAAATAATTGAAGGAATAAAAAATAATCCAACAATCAACAATTGATTGAAGATTAATGGTTGTAGATGAATAATTATTAGTTAATTATCATCTACAGATCGAAGACTTTATATATATATATATATATGGGATTGGGTTTAAATGAGAACCCCGTCCTTATATGAGGACATAGGGACTCATCTTGGCCTTAGATCTAATCATGTGTGTGGACAATACTTTTTCTATTTTTTATTTTATTAAATCAACAATATGGTAGGTAAAATCCAAGTGTTCCTTTCAAAATTAAAAATCCAAGTTAAGCAAATGCGCGTCTATGTTTGAAAGGTTTTAGCTCGCCCGCAAGAGAAAGGGGTCACTTGTAGACCGTCAAGTTAACTCGGATCGATCTCTCGAGGAGTGGAAATACGGAGTCAACGATATTTATTAAAGAACAATTTCTAATACTAAACACGCTATCAAAGGGGTTTTGTTTCGAAAATTTCCAAAGAACTTAAATATTATTGCCGTAAGGTCTATAAGTCAAAGGTTGAGAAAGTTGTCAATTCTCTCTTCCAATGTATATAATCCAGTCTTGTGGGTGAAAGGATGGGTCTTCTATGAAGATTTCTGAGTTTTAAAGGCTCGAGAACCGTTTTGTAACTGAAGAATCCCAAAAATCTGCATTCGTAACGTTCGAATCCGATCGGATTGGTCATTGGTCCGATCGGATGAGAATCTCTGTCCTCTTGACCGGTCGGACATAGTGCTTATCCGATCAGTGCGTATCTTGAAAGTCAATCCGATCGGTTATTGGGCTTATCCGGTCGGATAGGTGTTCTTTTGGCTACTTCAAGAGCTGATTCTTTGTCTTCATCTCCCGAGTTTTGTCAAGTGATTGAGCTGAAAGAGAAAAACAAGAAAATGACCAATTATTGAATAAAAAGTCGAAAAGCTAAGCAAAAGGCCAAATAATGCAAAATCATGCAAAATAGGTTATTCTTGACCTAAGAATATGGTAAAGAGATTAAAACTTGACTCAAAATATGTACAAAAGTGTAACAAAGACGTACGAATCATAGTGTAGTAAAAAAAGCGCTGCAACAATATAAGGGAAGCACTCCAAATAAACTAGCACTGCCAACATATTAAAAAATCATTGCTACGTTATTATAAAAGTACTAGTTATATAGTAAAAATACAAATTCTTACTCGTAGATAACAGTGCTTTTTATACAGTACTATAGCGCTAAAATTAGTCATATGCGATACTTTTAATGTTCAAATTTTTAAATTTAATTATATTTATTTATTTTTACATTTTTAAACATGCAATATGTATCTTAAATCGTAGATCTTGGGAATGTGATTAATTTGATATATATTTTATTTAAAACGAATAAAAATTGAGAAAGTTATGATTAGTTGAAGATTTTAGTTTTATTTCAAATTTTGAATTTGCCTACTTGACAGTAATTGTAAACGAAATTTGTGATGCTTTTTTATATACAGTCGCAGTGCCTTCTTTTCTTTATCCGTTGTGCTTTTTAAAGAGCAAT
Organism: Phtheirospermum japonicum; assembly: GCA_014905375.1. Lineage (NCBI taxonomy): Eukaryota > Viridiplantae > Streptophyta > Magnoliopsida > Lamiales > Orobanchaceae > Phtheirospermum > Phtheirospermum japonicum. The sequence continues at coordinate 251,574 of BMAC01000702.1, forward strand.
GCAGTGCTCTTTATAAACGTTCATATATGTCCAAAATACCCTTTTTATTTATTTAATGCAACTTTTTAAATAACTACCCTGCTGACATGTCAAGTTCTCAACCATCAAGATTATTCAATCTAATGGTCAAGATGAGTCCCTAGGTTCATATACAAGGACGAATTTTCATTTTAACCCAACCCTATATATATATATATTATTTTGTTCTAAGGCTCGAATAACCTATTCAAAAGGTATTTCAAAACCTGTTTGATTTGTTTTTGCTTCTTAGGTTAATCGGCCCCTGCCGCCTTTTTTTTGTTTGTTTGTTTTTGTTATATGCTCAAATAAGAAGAGTGAGGGCTGCACTTTATATTAAAAGGGAGTCTCCCTTTGTGTTTCAAAACCAAAAGGCGGTTGTGCCCTAATTTCCATTCTTTCTTATATATATAACTAGAAGGAGATCACTACAGGAGATTTTGTCATTCTTGCCTTCTTGATGTCAAGGGTGCTCAAAAATTCCACATTGTGTTGGAGTAGCATTATCCATCTTGCGTTCATCAGCCCATCGTTCCACCCAATCTGACTAAAGATTCAGTTCACATCTTCTTCAATCCCAAGTGCTTTTATGCAAGCTAAATTTACGTATTATTTTGCTCGAAGTACGAAGTCATGTAGCTAAACTGATGATAGAATATACAGGGGTTTCGGGCGGTAGTCCCTAGAATTTTCTTTTTATATTATTGTTGATTATTTACCAAGTTTTGACTTAAAGAAATATAAAAAGAATATCTATGTGAATTAAATAAATGCAAATACTATGAACAAATTGACTAACAAATGAGAAAAAGAAAACAACCATGAGATTTAGTTTTACATGTTAATTATTACAATTTTTTTCATTAAAAGTTCTAATACCTCACTTATTATACTTTTAAATTTAATTTTTTCTTTAAAACATGTACAATAAATTAAAAACGGCATGAGAGTGCGGATTAAAATTTTCTTGTGTGGGCGATTATTGATTAAAAAATACATATACAAGTAAAACAAACACACACACACACACAGACACACACACACACACACACATATATATATACATATAATATATAATATATATATATGTGGTGTGGTGTGTGTGTGTGATATATATATTATATATATATATATA
>BMAC01000702.1:265865-276159 GCA_014905375.1 Phtheirospermum japonicum
TCTTCGTCGATCTCATTCAAGTCTATCTCCAATATCTCGGCCACCCTGTTCAAGAATTTCGTGTCGTCCTCGACGCTTAACTCATCTAGCACGGTGATCCCCTTTAACTCGTGAACACAAGAGGCAATTGGGTCCACAAACGAGAAATCTTCATTCATGTACGGCGAAGGAGTGTTGTGGATATCTTTCAGCGAGAATGTGACTGTTTCACCCATCACGGACAATGTCATCCTCCCTCTGTTTACATCAATCAGTGTACGAGAAGTGGACATAAATGGTCGACCATGCAAAATAGTATGCTCAGTGCCCTCTTTCGGAACCTCGCCGACATCAAGTATGACGAAATCGACTGGAATCACAAGCTCACCAACTTGAACTAGAACATCCTCGACTATGCCAAGCGGTTGTCTAATTGATCGGTCCGCCAATTGTAGCCGCATCGTCGTTGGTCTCATAGTCCCCAAATCGAATTCCTTATAAAGGGAATGCCTCATAGTCCCCAAGGTCAAGCATGCCTCGTGCTGTTTGCCCGTTTCCCAAAGTGATGGTTATGCAGAAACTTCCGGGATCTTTCTCCTTTTTGGGTAGAGGTCCTTTGCATATGGCGCTCACCTCCTTTGTTAGCGTAACTTGCTGAAGTGTCTCGAGACGCCGCTCTCTTGCTACTAACTCCTTGAAGAATTYCACGTACGCGGGCATCGTCTTGATTACGTCTAACAGARGAAGATTAATGTTGACRTTTTTGAGCARATTGTAAAGTTCCATGAACTTTTTATTCTCTTTTGCTGGGCGTAGGCGACTTGGGAAAGGAACCTTGTCTCGGATAGTTACTGGCGAAGCTTTCGGAGGCTCGGTGGAATTGTCATCCGTCACTGGAGAGGGTACTAGACTCGGGGGCTTCCCTTTTAATGACCCAGGAATTGTATGGATTCGGTGACTTATGCATTTGGTCAACCGGTTTAGGGTTATTCTTCGCGAGCAGGCCTTTATTGGCACCATCAGTTTTCTCTTCGTTTCCTTCTTTGACTCCATTATCTATTGCCTTCCCACTTCGTAGGATATGAACAGCGAAAGCCTGCTCGGGTTGGCTCGGAAGTTTCCCCTTTCGTTATCATGCTTGGCCATGAAAGTCGCCATTTGCCCCATCGTCTTCTCCAAGTTCTTCACGCTCTTAGACAGATCATCTAAGACTTCTCCTTGCTTATTTACTTGAGTGGTCAGACTGGTCAATCCATCTCTATTTCTTAATGTCTCAGTGACTTGATTTTGTTGCCAAATTAGCAGTTGGTCATTTGGTTGTATAGGAACAGGTGTTGGCCCCGCTGGTGGTGATTTGCTCGGTGGAGTGTGCGTTAGTTTGTTTTGTGCTGGGGCGAAATGTGGGTTTTCAGGGCCCCATTTAAGATACGGAGAATTTCGTTGTGCATCGAACTTAGTAGGTTGGCGGTGCTCGTAAGTTGGAACGTCTTGATAGTGGAGTTGGTTTTTGATGGCGTATGCTTCAGCGTTAGTATCCTCGTGATACCCCAGTGTACAAGAATCCCCCGCATGCCCTTGCTCCCCACAATGATTACATTTCTCGAAGATCTCGTTGCTTGGCATCTCAGTTTCTTCGTTTACTCGTATCTTCCGTGGTCGAGAGCTCGTTTGCCTCGACTTCTCGCTCATCTTTTCAAACATTCGTTTGGCCTCAGTCGCTGTCAAATCCCCAAAATCTCCTCCAGCAACCACCTCTATATTATTCTTGAAAGAATCCATAAGTCCCTCGTAGAAGAGTTGATTCACCATTCCTGGAGAGTTGTGGTGATGGGGACAAGCCTGAAACAGTGATTTGAAATGTTCCCACACCTCGTCTAATAGCTCCCCGTCTTGCTGAACAAAGTTGGCTATTTGTCTCCTTATGTGGCCCGTCGTCTGAGCTGAGTAGTATTGATTAATGAATTTGTCGCTCACCATGGGCCAGTCGACCAGAGACCTTGGTTCCAGTGATAGTAGCCAAGACTTGGCTTTATCCTTCATGCAACTCGGAAAACAAACCATTTGAAGGTCTTCGTGATGAAGTCCCGGAGATGGGATCCTACTGACTTCGGCATAGAACTCCTTAAGGAATGTTAGTGGGTCTTCGTTGGCGAGTCCGTGAAATGTTGGGAGATTGTTGATGATATGAGGTTTTAACTCGAAGTCTCTCGCAGTTCTTCCCAACACAATCGCCGAACTATACGGACCGACTTGAGGAGTCGTGAACTCTCTTTGTTTTGGCTCACGCGCCTCCCATTGGTATCTTGCTTGGTTATTCCGCCTCGCGTATTCCTCTCTCTCATGGTATTCGTCATATGCCAGCCACTCGTTGACCCGCTCGTCGCCGTGATATGATCTCTCAGAATAGTTRTCCGGGACGTGGTGGTAGCRATTRTCCCCTCGTCTTTGGCCTTCATTCTAGTTTATCATGTTATGTTGAATATTCTCCTCGTGTGCTTGAGGTTGTACTGGTCCGTCGGGACGATTTGGCTCACTCCCGTTCCCATTTCTTTGTTGCACGGGTGGGTGCCTTGGTGGTTGGTTGTCTCTGCTGTTGTGTGATTGGTTTTCTAGCCGCAACATTGTGTTCGGAACAGGATCACAAATAAAGTCAGTCGTGGCAGACGATTCACTGGTGGTTGAGTGAGGTGGTCTCACTTGATTCGGACGATGAATGTTGTCGATGAACAGTGCAAGTTCGAGCCTAAGCGACCTACGACCTTGCATGAACTCAACAACAAATCAAACGTATCGACTAGAGAGATTAATTATACAAATAACGACAAGAATAAAAATAAAAATAAAAATAAAAATGAACAAGCATATTTTTGAAAACCTTTGTATATTCCCCGGCAACGGCGCCAAAATTTTGATTCAAGCTTTTGTGTTGCCTACTTATGAAAATTTGTCAAAAGATCAATAGCTTGCCCACAAGAGAACGGGGTCGCGCGTAGTTTGGCAACTTGACTCGAGTCGTCTCTCGAGGAACGTACAATCGGAATTTTCAAACAGTTTGTTCAACTTAAATTCACATACATTGGGGGGGGGGGGGGGTAATTTGATTGTTTTTATTAACTAAGAATTTAAAAAGCATGAACACTAATTAAAACTAAGTAATCTAATTCAGCAATATAACCTAGAGTAATTATTCTAAGAACCTTGAGCAAGACCAACTAGCAACATAAGCAGCAATTATCTAGACGAAAAGTAATCGAAATAACCAATCCAAGCATGAATAATARCTGAGCAATAATTAAACTAGGATTATGAGTTTATTACCAAAAGTATCTAAGAGTTGTAACATCAAATAACTCAGGAACAAATATTGGTACTACTACTTAATTGCATAAATTAAAACTAAGAAAGCGAATGAAAGGTTTAGAGTACTTATTAAACTAGTAAGCGTAGTAAAATCTCCAGCTACTCCGGAGGGGTGAATGATCTTGATCGAAGAACGGATCACGAACGGATAATTGAGKCTTGATGATCCACGAATCTTCAATCTTGATCACTTGTTGTTAACTGGATGTGATAGGTGTTGTTCTCCAACCTYACGATCAAGGATTCAGTGTATATATATCGGGGTATATCCTTTGGGACGGACTAGGGAGGGTTTAAATAGAAGTCCCTTGACTTGGAGCATAAGAAACCCTAAAATTCCCGATTCTGGGCCGTCGCATCGATGGAGCGTCGACAGTGCGTCGACCGACGCGTGCCGGTACTCGGTGTCGGTGCTGCCTGGCGCGCGCGTCGGCTGGGCAAGTGCGTCGACGGTGTGTGTCGACATCGACGCTTCAGCAAGTAGCGTCGACGCTGCGTCGACAGAGATGCGTCGACATCGACGCTTCAGCAGGTAATGTCGACGTTGCGTCGACACTGCGTCGACCGACGCAGGTCATGACTCGTGTCGACGGAGCATCGACGGTTGCGTCAGTCGACGCGGCTGCGCGCCTGCTTCCGTCTCTTTCTATCTGCTTGCTACTCGTTCACCGGAAAGCTCGTTCTTCATTTCGTGAATATCCGATTATGCGCTGAACTYGTCCGGTTACTTAGCTGTAAAGTGAAAAACCACAAATAATCACTTATTTGCATCAATCTAGATCAAAACACGATAAAATAAGCTGAGAGTTCAAATATACGAAATAGAGCTTAAACTACCCAACTTATACCAAAAACAATAAGAAAAACAAGTAATAAACCTACTAAAAATAAGGACAAATATGTGCTAATCATCGTCCTAAACAAACACCTGAGCTATACAAGTTGTAAGCTTTGTCAATTATTATGGTATATAAATAAATTGGAAACAAATGAGAAATAATGTAGAAACATAACACATACATGATTCAATTTCCAATTATTAGAATATAAAAGCAAATTTGAAACAAACTGCAAACAATGTAAAAAAATAACACATACAGGATTCACATTTTCAATTATTATGGTGTAAAAATAAATTTGAAACAAATATATAAAAAAAAATCCATGTTTTTATGGATTTCACTTTCTCAATTATTATGATATATAAACAAATTGAAAATAATATATAAGCAGATTTTTGACAGGGTTGGCTTAAGGTTTATCTCATGAATCAAGAACGATCTTTGACCAATTGGGGAATTGGGGCAATATTTGAAATTGGGGAGAAAATAAGTGAGCTGCGTGATGGAAAAAAAGGGGAAAATAAGACTAGCGGGCCTGGGCCGGTTGCACCCGTTCAGAAGAATAGCGGATCATTGGGTGGAGCCCGGCACGTGGCAGGATTGGAGCGTTAGATTTCATTTAAACCATTAAATCATAGTCATCCATTTATGATGTTTTTATGAGTGTTTGTTTTAATTTAGATGGGTTTTGTGGATCAATAAACATGTCATATTGGTCCACCACCACCACCCATCCCCCTTATGTGTGGGTGTTTATGTATGAGCAAAGACCATAAAGCCTAGGAATCAATTACATTTCACAAATATTCTCTCTTCCTCCCGAAGTAATCTTTCCTCCCTATCTGCTTTCTTCTATCTACATGTTTATACAGTAAAAATCTCCCAAAATTTCATATCAAATTAGGAAATACAACAGTTTACTTTTCCAAATATTAGGCAATAAAAACAATTTGGGAACAAACACAAATAATTTGGAAGAAATATACTTTACCTTTTCAATTATTTAGATATAAATACAATACACAAACAAAATGGGAAAAAATAATTAGTAAGATATAAAAATAAATTGAAAACAATATGGAAACGATATGGTTCACTTTTCCAATTATTAAGTACAGTAGTAATCTGGTAACAAATTAGAGCAAGATCCACTTTTTCAATCATTAAAGTATAAAAATTGTAAAAGGAAAAGCATAAGGAGAAGACATAAAAGAGAGACGAAGGAGACGGTAGAAATTAGGGTTCTCGTATTCATCAAAGACTCCCCTTATATATAGGGTATCAAAGTACATGTTTCCATAATACATAAAGATAACAAATACCTAAACTGTCCCTCATCAGTTACTTGTTGACGAAGGCACACTAATTTTGTTTTTCATTCAACACTCCCCCTTGTGCCAAGTCAAAGGGTGAAATGGTGTTTCATTATTGCCTCATTAAAACCTTGCCAAGTAACAAAACTCAGTGGGAAAAATAAAACTTGGTCTAATGAAAAAGAGTACAACACACCTATGTTAAGACTCCCCCTAAAATGTACACCTCTCTCTGATATGTACATCTATCGAGAGAACTTTGAAAGCCTCCACTTCCTCAATTTACTTGATTCTTGAGAAAGTGCATAGTTGTTGGTTGTAGAAGATTTGTGGTGATATTACTCGTATTATCACAATTTCTTCAATGATAGAGTTCAAGCCACTATCATCAGATATATGAATGATCATAGCATTTATCGTAGATACTCACGAACTACTACATGTATGATAATGATCTCTTTACATGGATCGAATGAGTAACCAACATCAACGATACTATTTGGTATTTCACAATAGGAAGTAAACTCAATATTTTCTATAGGGATTACAAGACCATCTGCAGTCCCAGTTATATTTATGAATGGGAAAAATAAACTAGCGTCAATGGTTTATTTTAGGTATCAAAGTACATTTTGATTCCATTCCAGTGACATTGCACTTTCTTGAGTTAAATCAAGATAACAATTTTGAGAAATTAATATTTTTTCAAGTGTATTAGTAATGGTGCAATAATGCGCATATTATACATAGGTAGAGAATTTCAGCTCCCACCAGTTCTTCCTAATTCCATTGACGAAACTGATATTTTCTTATATCTTCACTTTGACCAATCATAGGAGTGCTAACATATTGCACTTATCCATATTTAATTGTCTGATCATCTTTTGGATATATGCAAACTGTAAAATTTAGTATTCCACAAACTCGGTTTTAGTTTAAAGCCTTTAACATGACCGAGTTTTCCCATGATGCATTATCTCAAATTAAAATTTCAAATAACTAGCGATATCTCTTATTTCATTAAGAGTGAATTTTATGTTCCTTTCATCGACATATACAATTATAATTAAGAATTTGAAACTTATTTTATCTATAACTACGCAAGGGCATAAATTATCTTTTCCCAATCAAGTAGTCACTTAGACAGTTATACCATATCAATCTGGATTATTTCAATCCACAAAGTGAGTGTTTTAATTTAATTGAAAATTCACTCCATGGATTAGAGTCACTTGTCTTGGCAATGAAAGACCAGCAAGCACTTTCGTATATGTATCTCTAAATCATGATCCCCATAGAGATATGATGTAACCACAGGTATAAGTTGCATTCTCAGTTCTTTGGAATTATAACATCTATTGTGGGAGAGTACATATCCCCATAGTCAATTCCAGGGCGTTCTGAGAAACTTTGTGCTTCAAGTATAGATTTGCATCTCATGGCTTTAATTTTTTCATTGCGCTTTCTAACCAAACTTTGTTTATGTCCTACAGGCTTTACACTTGGTGAGGTTAGCACTACCAGACCAAACACCTGTCTTGTTGTCAGTGGATTTAGTTCTACCTGGATTGATTCTTTATAATTAAGCCAATTTTCTCTTTGTTGACATTTCAATAGAGCGTGGTTCGATGCCATCGTGCTCTATACTACTTGAGCAACAATATATATATCATCAATTTCTGTGGAAAATCTTTCCATCAACTTATATAAACTCTCATAGTACATTGAGATTTCTTTATTCTCTGGAATCATATCAAACATCGGAGCGTCCTCCAGTAATGATTCATGGACATAAGTATAACCAGAGATAATGTCATGAGAGTCATTATCTTCATTGATGATTAATTGAATTTGTTCCATACATGCCCTCTTATTCCTTGGGCGAGTATTGATCGAACCAAGTGACCTCCCCCTGTTTCTTTTGGGAGTCACGACCTCAACCACACCTCCACTAAGTATGATTGCAATGTCTTAATTTGCGACATTATGCCCCTTATGGGATATTTAACATTGTAGACATATTTGCAGCTGGTATATATATGATCTCGTCACTTTAGAAATTGAGTCTTCTATACTTTGAAGATCAATTGTTCACTTTACTTTACTTTCACGTTACATTATGGACTGCGGGGATCATAATGAGACATAGTATGAAACTATTCTTGTCATTCATTAGAAAATACTTTTTCTTATTTCCCCCTAACGAAGAGAAGACTGTCTCATTAGAGTGACAAATTTGCTAATTTAGCAAGAAAGAGATTGTCTGTTAAAGGTTTCAAATAGCGGATGACTGTTGGAGATTCATATCCTACATAAATACTTAATCGTCTTTAGAAACCCATATAAATCACTGTGGGGGCGCAATAAGAACATATACCCCGTAACCAAATATGCGTAGATATGAATTATCAGGCTTATATCCAGTTACCAACTGGTACGCAAAATACTTAGTTAGCAGAGGTTCATAAACAAATAAGTAAGAGTTGCGCGCAATATTGCATAGCCTTGTGCAAAGACAAATGAGTGCGCATAAATATTGTCTTAGTCACCATCTATATTCTTTTTGACGGTGTCTTCTTTGAGACCTTATTATATATGCACATTAGGGTACAAGATGCATTACATCGATCTTGATTAAAATGCAATAGACATCAAATACTTTTGATGTAAACTCTCTAGCATTACGAGTTTGAGTGTCTATAAGGGTGGTGAGTCCTCAATCATACTAAATGTGCTAGAAGTTTTGAAAATGCAACATTTTTATGGATAATACGTGCTGAAACATTGACCAAAACTATAAAATACTTAAATGATCCGCATTTAGAATGGTTATGTCCACATGTATCACCAATTATAAATTATAAGAATGGAATATTATACTTTGTATCTTTAGCATATGCAAGTCTCAATCATACAATTGAACAAGTTTTGAAGAAAATGAGTGATGCATCTTTGAGATATGAATGTATGTAGTGCTCCTAATACTTTGGAATGCACTAGCTGTAATGTAACAACATTAGTTCGACACTATACTGTGCATCAAAATTCTATCTCATTTTGTGTTTCACTCAAAATAAAAGATGTCCATGTTAATTTCTTATAATATGGACCATCATATTACGACGACCAAAGAATCCATGCTAGTCGTGTCAAAACTTGAATGAGTCAGTGTTCAAAAGTTCTTTGTTGGTCATATCTTATGATTCAATGACCAAAAGTAGTAAAGTAAGATTACTAGATTGACTCTAAAACATGCTTTCTTCCACATAAATTAAAGGCATAGTTCCATTCTCATAATCTACTTCTTAATGATAATTATCAACATGAATATCATCAAACTTAACAAGGTTTATTTCGCTCTTGGTCCATACTGAGCTTTTATGACTTTAATCAATGTGCCACTAGGCATCAATTTTTTGTCAAATACAAACATCAATTTAGTGAATAATTATCTATTCGTCGACAAATTCTCACATTATTCAGAGATATTTGAACGAAATACTTTTCATTCTAATATTTTACATTATTTGTTAGATATGTTACATTATATCTAATAGTTTACTCATGAACCTTGTATGTGAATGTGTTGTAAATGATGGGATTTGATGATGCCATCGCGCAGCGAAAAATAAAAATTTTTAAATAAAAGGAATTTGAATCGAATTCAAATTGACGACGGCCCATTTTAATTTCAATTAATTCAAACAATGTTTATAATTACTTTATAAATGAAACAATTTGATATCCACAATAACAAATGAGCATGATAAGTATCTGTTTAATATATTAATCACATATATAACAATTATATATATATATATATTAACATATTAATCAGATTTATAATTATATATATTATTTACACATATCACATATACCCATTTATAAAATATATATACTCAGCATGCATTAATATATATATAAATCATACAACAACATGCATGCATTTAATACACAGAATGCATGCAATTCACACACATATATGTCATACACAGCACACACATACATATCATATATATATATATATATATTATAAACATCATACATATATATTTATTAACCCTTCCAGGAGAAGCTTTTTATCACCTCACGGCACGGCGGAGGATCGATGCGGCTGGAAATCCGGCGACGAAGCGGCAGCAGGTACGGCACACGGCAGCGGTGCTGTCGGGGAGCGGCCTGTCTCCTTCGGCAGTCGCAACGGCCTCACAGCGGAGGAGTAGCGAGATGGCTTGAGCTCCGGCGACGATGCGGCAGCAGACAACGGCGTATGCAGGCACGCTTGCGTCAGAATGGCGGCAGGCAAGATCGTCGGCTATGACAACGACGAGATGACAGCAGCGACAAGCGCTCCGGCGGCGAAGCGGCAGTGGCGTGACGTCCACGACAGCGGCGGTCCGGCGGCTGCGATGCGGCAGTGGCGATGCGTCTCCGACGAATTGGTGTCACACACCGTATTACCCGACGTACTCACTCGGCAACGATGCACTAGTCTCGTCGTGAGATTGAGAACGACGGGAAAACACGAGAACCGAACGTTTCGGTGTGGCGGCGGCCGGCGGCAAGCAGCGGGCGGCTGGAAGTGGACGGATGGGAGAAGGTCTTTCGGTAGGCTAGGGTTTTGTTCAAAGCGTTTTCCGAAATTAATTTCGTGTGTCCCCTTGCGTACCCTTCACTACCTTCTTCTTATCCTTTTTTTTTTTTTTTATTATTGTTAAAACACAAGCGCGAGGGAGTTCAGTGAACTCATCCTATGAGCACCTACTTATGTATGTCGATGTCCAGACACCGTGACCGATG
>BMAC01000702.1:276840-305895 GCA_014905375.1 Phtheirospermum japonicum
CCAACTAAATGGGCTTGATGTGCTGGCCCAAACTTAAACAAGCCCAATAACTTTAAAAAGGTTATTAAATCATTTAAATCACAAGCCCAATAACTTTAAAAAGGCTTATTGGGCCGACCCAATTTTTAAAATCAAAAACCCCATTGGAATTAAATCATTTCTCACAAACGATAATTTCGAAAAATATAACAATTATATTTTCGAGTCCAGAATAACTTTCTCGTATTTTTCTCAATTTAGATTCAAATCATATTGACATCTAACTATGCTAAAATTAACAATTAATTTCTAGCTATCGTTTTCAATAACCAGGAAACACGTGGTGTGACCCTCAAATGGTTCAGGTGTAAGCTAGCCGTGGGTTCACAACATATTGTGATTCGAACAACGCATTGTTCTTATATGAACTCGTCCCTTAGAGTCTCTGATTAAATAAAACTCATTTTACTTAATCACTGGTCAAACCAGAACCCAACGAATTATGAAAGGCGCCTAGAGACGCGGTCCCACATATATTAAGTACTAGTCTTTATGGGAAAGGCCTGTATCCTCATTATGGCGTAACCCTTTGACTAGGAACAAGTTCGACGAGTTACATTACGTGCTGGATTATCTCACGGTTCTGGCTAGACCCAATCCACCGTAATAAAGTAACTTCCATCAGGGACCATACCTATGCAACTAGCATGGGATAAAAGATATGGAATGCCAATAAGTATAAAAGATATTATTACGAATAAAAACCAATTATGTTACAAGAGAATGGTCAGACCACAGCCACAAGTTGGCTTGTTAGTCACCTTATTCTAACAGTAAATAAACTCAATTACATTCAATGCTTCAGAATGAAATGCAAAATTTACTAATAAGCCAAAAATAAATAAATCAGGCCACATCACATAAATCTAATTCAAAATAAAATTTATGACCAAATACAATAGTCTAATATGAATGATTGATTATACTTTCATCAATCGAAATAGAGGATATCCATTGACGAAGAAAGGTTATTGGAAGAACCTCCATGACTTATACCACGACCAATAAATATCACAAACTCTTTACTTGTGGTTCATTCTTCCCACATATGTAGGGATCAGCATGTCTCTTCTCCTTTACTTTGAGGTTATTTCCACTATTTATATTGATCCTAGTTAGCCTCAAGAGATTTTTTGTCCAGAGGTCTAACATTGGTATTATGAGAAATAATGTCATGTCTCTCAATGACTTATTATTATAATTAATATTATACAAGTGCATCTGTATGTTTGCTCAAGTGGAGAAAAATAGTGTGAGATCGTATCTCTCAATTTATTATTGTCATTTAAAGTGACTTTGTTTTTCACATATAGTAAGACATATTTTTAGTCGCAACATATAAAAGTCATTTACCCTTTTTAACAAGCAAACAAGTTTCTTTTCACTAAATTCTTATGCTTGGAAATAGTATTTCATAAAATTCTCAAGATATTCATTTAGAGTACACCCTAAATTTTATTGAGATTGTGAAAAATATATGTTTCCAATATAAGATTTGGGGTCAATATGAAGTCTCAAGTTCATTAGAGAATTGACTTTGACTAAGTTTGACGATTCTTTGTCAATTGGGGGTTGATGGGTTTTTTTTATTGTGGAATTGCAGTTCTTCTAGTTTCCACATCAAACCAATGATGGTAGTACTCAATTTCTTTTGAGTATATTGAATTGTATTTAGATTAAGTTAATTAAATCAATTTATTTAGATAATGAATTTGAAGTATGTCATAATCTTTCTTTGATATCATGTTAATATACTTTATCACAAGACTTATTTACATGATTTTTTATCGTTCATGAACTTTCATTATCATGAAAATATGCAAATGTGCAATCAATGATACATATTGAAAGTTGCTTATAAATTAGCTTGAATAAAATTACAACATCCATGAACGTATCAATTCATCGAAATTCATGATCAACATATATAAAATCTATCAATTCATGGAGAAAAACCAACATACACATAATCTATCAATTCATGATTAACTAAACATATTGATAAAATCATGATCAATCTTTCATATAATTATGTAAATAAATTGATTTACGATTTCAAAATTAGAAATCATCTGAGAGCATAAGTACTAATATATTACTCTATGAACATCATTAAAATATTGCAAAATTTCATGTTTGTCAATATTGTACATAATATCATGTGCATAGAATCATAGGTAACATATATACATACACATGTTTTTTTATAAGAATGCACAATAATACATATCATGCCATATATCCATATAAACAAATATTTATTAGTTGCATTAAAATAGGGTATTCGAGTTACCTTGGAGGAAAGTTATGATTCTTTCCTAATTTTGCTTTTGCGGTTTTGGATTATACAAAGCTTCAAATCCGATATCCACCTTACGGACTCAACCTCTACGTATTTTGAATAATATATCCAAAATCCAACTTCATCCAACGGTTAGATTAGGCACAATTGAATTTTTAAAATAAGTTGGGCAGACAGTTTTGAGAAATAGGATCAGCTCTATTCAAAATTAATTATCGGATTCTTCCTACTGCATATTCAAATCTCCACCGTTCATATTAAACCTGTATATGTTTGGAATAACATATCCAAAATTTGGTTTGATCCAACGGTTATATTGTTCACAATCGTATTTTGAAAATTGCTGCACATAAATTTCTGAAAATAAAATATGCTCTATTTGAAAGTATATATATATTTTCTCGTATCACCGAATCCAATCTTCACCGTTCATAACGTAATTCAAAAGGTCTTGAGAATACTGTAAAAATTTGAGCTCGATCCAATGGTTGAACTCGAGAAACCGAATTTTCAAACATTCAACGCAGTTAGATTTTCGTCGTACAAAAATTGTATAATTGTGGCTTTAGACTTATTCCCGATCACTCGAAATAGGTTAGAGTTTCGTGCTGATAACGTATAAAAGAAAAAGTATAAGGAGAAGACATAAAAGAGGAAACGAAGGAGACGGTAGAAATTAAGGTTTTCTTATTCATCAAAGACTCCCTTTATATAGGGTATCAAAGTACATGTTTTCATAATACATAAAGATAACTAATATTTAAACTGTCCCTCATCAGTTACTTGTTAACGAAAACACACTAATTGTGTTTTTTTTTAAACAAAAATAATATAGAAATTTAACATATTTTTTGAAAAGTTAAGTATGTTTATCCAAAAATAAAATAAAATTATATTTGGGATAAAAGCTAAAAACATCCTTTTCTTTTTTTTTTCTTAAAAATTGGGTATTTTATTTTTTCCGCCTTTTCTCTAGGCCGTCAAAATCTAGCCCATCCCAAATTGTTCCCGAAATGGACAAGCGTTTTTTCCCATTGTTTTACTTCTCTCTGTTTGCTCTTCTTTCAATCTTCTCATCGACCCACCATGGCGCATGGGCTTTGAAACCCGACTCGCTGACTCGCGAGCTATTAGACTCGGCTCGGGATGCCGAGTTCTTTGGCTGGCTGACAAGGGTTCGTCGAAAAATCCACGAGTACCCCGAATTATCATTCGAAGAGCATCAAACGAGTCAACTCATTAGAACCGAGCTTGATTCGTTGGGGATCGAGTATGAGTGGCCGCTGGCTAAAACAGGGTTGGTGGCCACTATTGGGTCCGGAGCTCAGCCCTGGTTCGCTCTTAGAGCCGACATGGATGCCCTACCTATTCAGGTCCCATTTTTTCCCCTCGTTTTCACTGTTGTATTGATGGCGATCTATTTTTTTATTATTATTATTATTTTGGTTTGAGAAAAAATGAATTGTTTCATGGGTCTTTTGTTTTTTTGCTTTAATTGATTTGTTTTGAGTCCAGTGGCGACTACAAGTGCTTATGCAGTCTAAAGGTTTAGACTATGAATGAAGTTAATGTTTAATAGACATGAGGAACTCAGTGTTATTATATAATTTCTTGTTGGTTTCAATTTGGTCATTTTTGGTGGTAATTAAGATTGCACATCATTTGCTGTACTCTATAAAGCTGACCATAAAACTACGTAGAAAACTAAAACTGGAAAAAGGTTAGATTCGTTGTAAATTGATATGGACGGCTGTCTTGTTTTTAATTAAGATATATTTAATCCACTATATATATAGCACCATTTCTGTAAATAGTCTGTTTAAAGTTTAAACTCTGTTTCATGTTTATCTGTTTAGAGAAGCCACTAATGTAAGTTGTGATATGTAACTGTAATTTATAGGAATTAGTTGAATGGGAGCATAAGAGCAAAATCGACGGCAAAATGCACGCTTGTGGTCACGATGCTCACATCACAATGTTGCTTGGAGCAGCAAAATTATTACAAAACAACCGCGATAAATTAAAGGTAAATAATTACTATACACACGGCCGCAGTTCAGGTGATTTGAATTTCCTAATACGTTTTGTTCTGTAATCTTAAGGGCACTGTTAAACTTGTCTTCCAACCTGGGGAAGAAGGTTATGCTGGTGCCTATTATATGATAAAAGATGGAGCTCTAAATGGAGTTGAAGCCATTTTCGGCTTACACGTCGACCCAAAAATACCCACCGGTACCCTCATTTCTAAACCCGGCCCACTGATGGCTGGATCTGCCCGGTTTCATGCAATAATTCGAGGAAAGGGTGGACATGCGGCGATCCCACATAAAACTAGAGATCCTATTATTGCTCTTTCGATGGCGATAATCGCACTACAACATGTTGTTTCACGAGAGACTGATCCTCTAGAGCCAAGGGTATAAATATATATTTCTTTTTCTTGTCCTTTTTTTATTTAATATGCTCTCGTGGGATTTTTTTATAAAGAATTTTAGAACTTTTTTTTTTGGTTAAATTTAATTTTTTTTTTTTTTTTGTGTGTGTGTGATGATGCTAGGTAGTATCGATTGGATATGTACAAGGTGGCGAAGCGTTAAATGTGATACCCGAGACGGTCAGTTTCGGTGGGACGTTTCGTTTCATGAGCTCTGAGAGCCATTCCTACCTTCAGCAAAGGATTAAAGAGGTACATTTTCACTTTTGCAGATTTTCTAACAGTTGTGAGACGCACAAAATCTTCAATTCCCTTGCCATGTTTCATTCTTATGTTAAAAAAACAAACTGAATTTTGAGGTATTTACAAAAACATCCAGAGGTTCTTGAAAATTATAACCCCCCGAGTTTGATTAACTAAAGGGGGTAACTCTAATACTTTTACCTATATATGGGGGGTTTTGAAATATCTTTGTTTATAAAGGGGTTAAAGTGTAATACATAAACAAACCTCTGTGTTTTTTTTTTCGTAATTAGCTCAACCACAGTTTTGTTTATTTATTGTATTTTTTTTTTGTAGTTATCCCTAATAATTATGGCACGAATTACAGGTGATAGAAACTCAAGCAGCAGTGCATGAATGTTCTGCTGTGGTCGACTTCATGGAGGATAAAGTGAGACCATACCCGCCAACCGTCAATCATCCCACGATTTATGAACACGCCAAAAAGGTCGGTTCAAACTTGCTCGGGGAGAACAGCGTGAAACTCCACCCGATGACGATGGGAGCCGAGGATTTCAGCTTCTACGCGGAGAAAATCCCGGCGGCGTTCTTCATGATCGGGACGAGAAACGAGACGATGACATCTGTCAAGGGCTGGCACTCGCCCCATTTTGTCATCGACGAAGATGTTCTTCCGATAGGAGCTTCGCTGCATGCGGCTGTTGCGATTTCGTACTTGGATGATCGAGCTGTGATTTAATGGGGGCATTTAGGTAATTTCAGATCAAATGTATATTATATCTCGTCACAGGTGCCAATAAGTGGTGTGAAAAAGAATTCCGTTTTAATTTGTGTTTGCTACATTTGGATGGTGAATTTTATTGAGAATTTATTAAAGAACCGATAATACATGTTGCTTATTTGTTCAAACATATTTGATTGAGAAAATTTAGTAAAACTTTCGGTTTTAATTACTTGAACTATAAAACAAAAGTGGGGTGCCTATCTATTACTTTTGATAAGTGAAATCAATTTGTTGGTTTCACTCAAGTTTCTTGTATTGGCTGATTGGGTGACCACCGAAATCGTACTACCTCAAAATGTAGCTCGTTGGCCATTGTTATTGACACACGGAATAGAACTTGAAAGTGTGCTATAAAAGATACTGGTCAAAAACTTGATGTTATAGCTATTCGGTTTTGTCGTTTCCTTACAAAAAGAGGTAATACAAAAATAAAAATCAAACCAAACCAAACCAAAAAAAAAAAAAATTGTTGAATGCTTAACAAACGAACAGTGTTTTGTATGATGAGAGAGTGGTAACGTGAACTAACTTGCACGAAGTTGGCCTTTGATAGTTATGGGTCGATTAAACTTCTAAATATTCGACCGACTTGAGATGTTTGATATTTTTACTTATTCGATCAAACATAAACTAAACAACCTGTCATTTCCACTAGCATGAAGTTGGCCTTTGATAGTTAAGGGTCGATTTTCAAATGAAACTTCTAGATATTCGATCGACTTCAGATGTTTGACATTTTACTTATTCGAACTAACTTATATTCAACAACTCGTCATATTAAAGAAAGGGGAATGACCGATAAATATAAAGTAATTAGTTCTTTTGCTCACTGGGAGGCGCATTTTATTTTTATGCCAACTAGATACAATTTTTGTGTACCTTTTTTAATCGCCAACTTATTGACCAATTTTATTTTGACAATTTTGCCCCAAATTTTCTTCCCGCCAAAATCGTGAAAATATATTTTTCGCGTTTGGGCCAACAATAAAATTATCACAACCAGTCATACTTCAAAAATTACTTGAATCGGTAATCTGAAATAACACACGGTTGGTATTTTTTTGGGCCTGACCCATGTATAAAATCATCAGAATCATTAATCTAAACTACCACAACCGGTATCACATGATATTGGTGATAAGATTACCATGGCAACTAATTTAAGATTACAACAATCGATAATTAGATCACACAATTTATACACGATTACAACGACCATGAATAAAATTAGCACAACTAATTATAAAATTATTACAACAAATCGAAATTACATAACTAAAATATGATAACCACGACCAATATTAAGATTTGAATCGGTGATGTTTATTGCAACAAACCAAAATTACATAACTGAAATATGATTACCACGATAAATATTAAGATTTGAATAGGTGATGTACACATCGGGCGACCCCCTTAATGTATATAAATTACAAACACATCAACCAATCCCAACAAAATTGTATCATTCTCATTGGCATAAGTATCATTAATGGAGCTTTTCTTAAATGAAAACGAAGAATAGCTAATCTCGGAAGAAATCTCAAATCAAGCATCGTAAATTCCAAAATTGAAATGAATTTTTTTTTTTGCAAAATACGCAAGTCAAGACAATTCCACCCAAGTTTTAAATAACAAAAAAGAAAAAAAAAAGGAAAAAAGAAAAAAAACTAATGCCTCTTTAATTTCATAATTCCAGCTCCATAGATGATATGTGAATTGGTTGTTGGTTCCACTATCAGCGAGAGGAAACAAGTCAGGCCCAAACAACCGTTTAGAGAGTTGAGCAACCTCCGCCTGTCAAGAGGAGAAAATTCGAGCCATATGTCTCTTTGGAGTCGCTGTCCAGTGATTTTTTGCTGCCATTCGAGATCGAAAGCTAATCATATGGCTCGAGAATAGACAGGGAGGTGTTTACCAGTTCACCTGTCAAAAAACAATAAGAAAATAATAAAAACAATCAAATACATAATTTCGATTAATTCCAATTATTGTTTTCTAACACTAACATTTAATACACACATATTTTGAGTTATTTTAAAAGTTTAAACCTAGAAAGATAGTGTGTTCAGCGCCATCATCCTTCACCATGCCAACATCCAATACCACGAAATCGATCGGAACCACGATCCCTCCAACTTGTACAAGAACATCCTTGATCATCCCCTTTGAGTGTCTAATTGACCGATCGGCCAATTATAAGTAAATGCGTGTTTCTTGTAAAGGAGGAAGCTCCAATTATTCGTATATTGAAAACGGCATCAAATTAATACCCGCTCCGTAATCAAGCATACCCGTAGTGACTTTACCATTCCCAAGTGCGATATCAATACAAAACGAGCCGAGATCCGCCTTCTTAAGAGCCAAGAGAGAAGGGTCACAAACCACACTTGCCTCCTTAGATAGAAAAACTCTCTCATTTGTAGCGCTCACAAGCATCTTGGAGGAGAGCTCCTTAAAGAATTTGGAATAAGTGGGCATATCCCGGATGGCGTCTAACAAGGGAAGAGTGATGTTTACATTGGATAATAGACACATAGCCTTTGGAATTGTCCATCTTTCTTAGCATTTTGTAGCCGGGACGGATAGGGTATAGGAGCCTTAAAAGTTGGTGGTTATAGGCGTTCGAAGACTTGTGTAGGACATTGGAAAGTTTCTTTGCCAATGTGGGACCCACGGGAGTAGAATCAGGAAGATTAAGAAAATTCGGAATAGAAACCACCTCTTCCTCGGACAGCGGGGCAACCTTATTATCAACCATCCTATCACTTCGAAGGGTCGTGACCGCATGAGCTTGTGAAGGTTGGCTTGGCAATTTGCCTCTATCATGAGCTTGCTTTAGCATATTCACATCGCTTGTTAATTGTCCCATTTTAGTGTTTAATCCGTTGGTCGTAGTCTCAAGAGCATTGAACTTAGTATCGAACGAAGACAACGTAATGGGCAATGATTGCATTTGTTGCACAATGACCATGAGATTCGGATCGAAAGGTGGAGTAGGAGCATTCATCGGAATAGGCGGACGAGACGGACCCACATGAGGATTAGCATTCGCATTTGTATTGACATAACTAAAATTCGGATGCATGCGGTTGCTAGGATGATAAGGAGGATTGTAATTCGACGGACGATCAAAAGGCGGCTTAGAAAAACCGGGTTCCGCTTGATACCCTTGAACCCCACACACATCCTCCAATTGAGGCTTCGACATATAAAAAGAGGGATTTGAAGGACAATACGTGGTATTATGACCAACCATTCCACACAACGCACACGGGGATCCGGGCTTGGGCTAGACAACTGAGCAATTTGAATCCCTATAGCCTCCAATCTCTTTTCCAACTCAAGCTCTTTAGGAGAAGAGACTTCACTCACTTCATTAACATTAGAATACAACGCTCGAGAAGATCTTTGTTGAGAGTTTTCTGCTGGAGTGGTGAAAATCTTGTGAACCGCTTGAGGAGGTTGATCTTTCATACTTCCTCCCGCCGACGTATCCACCATATATTGGAAATGTGGGTCCAACGCCTCATATAAAGTTTGGATTGAAAGCTCCTTTGCCATACGATGATGTGGACAACTCGCAAGAAGATCTTGGAAACAAGCACAAGCCGAGTGAAATGGCTCATTCTTCATTTGCTTAAACGAGATAATTTTGATCCTCAACTCGGCCATCTTCTCATCAAAATAATAATGATCCAAAAATATCGCCGAAATCTCATCCCACGTATGAATGGAGTTGTAAGGGATACTCATAAACCATGCCAATACCTTATCTTGGAGAGCATACGAAAAACAGAGGAGTTGAAGATGCTCTAAACTCATCATATTCGGGATGTGAAAACTCAAGACTTGCCACAAAAATTGCTGAAGGAATTGGAGAGGACCTTCTTTAGCAAACCCATAAAATATCGGAAGTCGGGCAAAATCAAGCGATCGTATATCAATAGCCATAACCTTGGGAGAAAGGGATACACAAGACGAAATAGTCGCCCCCACAAAGGCTTTGCTAACCTCTCTCATAGCGAAGACGGGAGGGGCATTTTGGGTATTAGGGCTCACACCTCCAAACAAAACAAACGAATTGGGAGTGCCCTCGTGAGCATTATTATCGGCACCTCCATAACATGGACCTCCACCATTACCATTGAGATTCATATTCGGAGCATGATTGAAACTATAAGCGTGAGGAACTCCATACGGGTCGGGATTTGGGTTTTGCATATTCGGAAATGATTAGGAGCACCATAACCTCTATACGGACTGGAATTCATAATTTTCATATTCGGAAAGTGATTGGGAGCACCAAAACCTCCATGCAGACCATTCGTACCCATGAAGCCGCTATACCCAACATGGTTTGCACCATGCCCTCCCATGTTGGGTTGACCATTACCGTGAACACCATTGGCAACATGGTTTGCACCATGCCCTCCCACATTACCAAAACTGTTATAATTCATCCCATTCCCAACATGGTTTGCACCATGCCCTCCCATATTAGGAATATTACCCCCATTACCATAAGGATTGGAATTGTGTGCGTTACCTTGGGGTAGGCCCATGGCGTGTCCATGAGTGGTGAAACCACTCCCTTGATTTCCTAGAGCGTGGTCGGGAGGGCTCGTTGGGTTGGGAGTCGAAAGCCCGGGCTTATCACTTGGTGGGGATGGATCGACATGAACAACAGACTCGGGAGTACTAGAGCTTTGAGGATCACCCCGTGCAGATTCCCCAATGGGATTGGGAAACGGGCCGGTATTCAGAAGGTTATTCACCATATCGTGAGTAGTAATCAAGGGACGTCTTAAACGCCTTAATTGCTCGGGGTTCGAAATGTAAGGAGCCAAATCATTCCCAAGGGTTTGACGACCTTGCATACATTCAATAAAAATGTCAAATACAAAAGAAAGCTAGAAACGCAAAGAAACTACAAGCAAATCGAAAACCTTAACCAAGCCAAGTCACAACGGCGCCATTTTGAAGAGAAAGGTTTTTGGGTTGTGTAGTATATAGGGTTTATGTGGCTTGGTGTTATCGGAATTTGATTGATTTGTGCGAATCAGTGAGTTTCTAGTTTGACAAATTAAAGGGAAAACTAAAATAAATGAAAGACTATGACTATAAACGACTAACTATGAAAAGTAAAGCAAGTATTTTGGATACCTCATGCGTATGCCATTTTGAAATTGCAAGCAATAATAAAAATAAGCAATAAAAAGCAAAAAACAACAAAGTACAAGCATGAAAACCTAAGGTACAACTATGCATACATGATCATGAAAATCTAAATAATATAAATAAATGAAAATCGAAAGTACCAATAGAAAGAGCAATAAGAGTTCACGTGAAAGTTAAAATCTTTTCGAAAAACAACTAGAAACGAAGAGTAGATCTAGGAATCAACATAAAACCATGCATGGAAATAAAAACTAAAATAAAGCATAGGAAATACTTAAAATAAAAATGGTCAAGGACCCGATCTATGATCAAGGTGTGTCACTCACCTAGATTTCATAAACCAAATCACAAATCTAACAATAAATCTAAGAGCTAAGGCAAAATGCATAAATTGAAGAATAAGCTTGAAATTGAAGAACAAAGAAGGAAATTAAAGAAAACTTACTTGAATTAATAAAGAGAAACAAAAACTTGAATGAAATTACAATCCAAATTAAAATCCAAGTGATGACTTGAATTCTTAATGAGCTTATAAACATAAGGAAAAGTTTGAAATTAAACCTAAGAACTAGAGAGAGAAAGTAAATCTCAAACCCATGCAAGAGTTGGGAGAATAAGGGGTGGATCTTTTTTGCTAATGAGAGATCTACCTATTTATACTAGGTTTTTGGGAGTAAATGGGTCAATCAAGCTGTAAAGGCTTGGAATTTCCCGGGTTTGACCAAAATTGACTCACAATGACTTTGCTAGACCCCTTGACTTGATTTGGCAGGGATTGGCTTGAGGTGGCTTGGGTGTTGGGCGAGATAGGCGGCGCTGGGCGAACATGGCTGGGCGGGACGCGCAGGCGTTAGTGGGCTAGCTCGGCAGGCTGGCGCAGGTGGGCGCTGGAGAGTGCGCGTGCGAGAGTGTGTGCGGGGGCTGGCTGTCATGGATGGTGACAAGAGTCTCGCCCGAGCCAGGCGCAGAGGCCGAAGGTCAAGGTGATCCAGAGAATTTGGCCGGATTGCAAGCTGCCCTCAACACCATACTCGAGAGACTGGCTAGGATGGACCAGAGGCTCGCACGAGTTGGCCAGGAGCTGGACCTAGTGCACCGCAGTAGCATGGGGCGAGAGGTCGGGAAGCTTGGAGATGCACGCGGACAACGCCCCTAGGTTGCATACGACGTGTGTGTAGTTAGCAAATCGTCGGCGGGTGGAGCACGCCGAACACGTTTAATGGTCCAGGACCATGATCTCAAGGAGGCCGAACCTCCTCCCGAAAAGGAAGGCACCTAAACCTTCCTTCCCCAAAACCCTAGAGCGGCGGACTCAACGCTTAGACGTAGGCAGCTGGGCTTCGAGGCCCAAAGTCCGGAACCTTCTAGTTGTCCCTAGAAGTGTAAATATGGTAACCCTAAGGCGGTTTTCCACACTTGTTAGTGGGCAGAATTAGCGGGCTAATTAGAGTAGCTTGGAGAAAGGGAAACCCTAACCCTAACAGTAATGTATAAATAGGTCCCTCGTCCTATGTAATTGTTATCATTCCACGAGTTGAATTTGATACAGTCTTTAATTTCCAACTCGGCTCTTTTGCTAGTTTTCTCTTGTGCTAGGTTAATTCTTTGTTTCTGCACCTCCCAGTTAGTAGACTTGTTGGTTCAGCTCTCTTCCCATCGAGATGTCGCTTGTGAACAGGCCAACGCCGCACAGAGTCCGATTTTTCGCTGCCACACTCGTCGCGCCATGACAAGTGGTACCAGAGCCCTTGTGGCATCTGATCAATTCTTTTCGAAGAGTAGAATCCAGATCTGAGGCATACAAACAAAGATAACCATGGACGGGGCATCAACTGCGGATCAATGACACGAGGGGAAGAAATCTCATGGCAAGTCAACCGAGGATACCACGCTGTAAGCCAGGGTGTCAAGGATAGAAGCAGTTCTATTAGAACATGCCATGGACTTCGTCAACCTTGACGAGATTACCGCTCGAGTCGTGTTATTGGAGGGAACTAGAGAGCAGTGGAGGAGAGAGATGGTTGGCCTTGTTAACGCTCAAACAGCGTCTACGAGGGAACTGGTGCTCGCGACGTTGAGAGGTGAGATCCGTCTCTCGTTCGACACACTGTAAGAGGATCTCGTAGGCTGTGTCGTGGCCTTGGAGAACAGGGCCGAAATTCTCAAGGGAAATGCTGGGAATGGACCGATCCACGGGAACGCAATAGCCCGGATGGAGGTCCCTTGACCAGGGCCTTTCCGAGGCTCGAGAAGCACAAAAGAGGTAGAAGACTTCTTTTGGTCCATGAAGCGATACGTTGGTGCCATCGGAGTGACTGATGACGCCATGAAGCTGTAGACCGCTCCATTTTTCTTGGAGGATATGGCATTTTTGTGGTGGCGACGTTGTGAGGCAGAAATCGAGAAAGGAGATCTCCCCATGATAACATGGGAAGACTTCAAGAATGCCCTTAAATGATAATACTACCCGTAGAACGCCGAGTTCAAGGCGAGAACCATATTGAGAGATTTGACGCACTCCATGACCATCAAGGAGTATGTCCAGAAATTTCAAGAAGTGGTGCTCGAACTCCCATCACTAACGAAACAAGAGAAATTGTTCGCGTTCGTGGGTGGCTTGAAGCCGTGGGCCAAGGTGGAAGTGCAGCGTGCTGGGGCACAGACGGTGTCCAAGGCTATTTCTGTAGCCGAGTGATTGACCGAAGTCAGGGTTGAGAGAAACCCGACCCAATCCCAAGGAGGGAGTGCGAACCAAGAGGTGGTACAACCAAAGCACAAGTAAGGCGGGCGGGGCATACAGGCCGAGCCCCTATTTCAGGTGTGGTTCCATGGAACACTTGAGGAGACATTTCCCATATTAGGATGGCCAAATGGCAGCAGTACAAGGCGAGGAAGTCACTGAGGGGAATGTGACACAGGTCGGGTCCTTGAAACTGCTGGGAACTGTGAAAACTATAGAGACTCCGATACAAAATACATCTCGAGGGTCCATGTTCGTTGAAGTCGAGATCGGCGGCAGGAAGGTGCAGGCGTTGGTAGACACTGGGGCTACACATAACTTCCTGCGGATGGAAGTAGCCAAGACGTTGGGGATACAAATAACTCCAATGGGAGGATCCATTAAGTCGGTCAATGCCGAGACCAGACCCATCGATGGCGAGGCTAAATAGGTGGAGGTGCGCATAGCTAACTGGGAAGGACCAGTGACGTTCACGGTAGTGCTGATGGACGACTATGATGTTGTATTAGGGCTAAAGTGGTTGGATCAGGTCCATGCGTGCGTAACCCCATACTCCAACTCCAGGGTGGTATGGCGCGATGGAGCGACTACTGCGATCCACGCTCGGAGACTATCGAAGGGTGCCTCGGTAGTATCCCCTGTGGCTTGCGAAAAGAATCTCCCCAGCGGCAAGAGTATTGCAGACGCACTTAGCCGGAGAGAAGAAATAGCAACAATGGTAGGGACCCCAGGCGTCGTATTGATACCGCGTACGACTTCGGTGGGGGAGAATGTCACGGATAGTGACAAGAGGCTCGCTGCCCTCAACACCATACTCAAGAAACTGGCTAGCATGGACTAGAGGCTCGCACGAGTTAACCAGGAGCTGGACCTAGTGCGCTGCAGTGGCGCGGGGAGAAAATCCAGGAAGGAAGCTTGGAGATGCACGCGGGCAGTGCCCCGAGGTTGCACGCGATGCACGCGTAGTTAGCGATTCATCGGCGGGCGGAACACGCCGAACACGTTTAATGGGCCAGGCCCATGATCTCAAGGAGGCCGAACCTCCTCCCAAAAAGGAAGGCACCTAAACTTGCCTTCCCCAAAACCCTAGAGCAGCGGACTCAACGCTTGGACGCAGGCAGCTGGGCTCCGAGGCCCAAAGTCCGGAACCTTCTAGTTGTCTCTAGAAGTGTAAATATGGTAACACTAAGGCGGTTTTCCACGCTTGTTAGTGGGCCGAATTAGCGGGCTAATTAGAGTAGCTTGGAGAAAGGGAAAACCCTAACCCTAACCCTAACAGTAGTGTATAAATAGGTCCCTCGTCCTATGTAATTTTTATCATTCCACGAGTTGAATTTGATACAGTCTTTAATTTCCAACTCGGCTCTTTTGCTAGTTTTCTCTTGTGCTAGGTTAATTCTTTATTTCCGTGCCTCCCAGTTAGTAGGCTTGTTGGTTCGGATTGACGCTCTCTTCCCGTCGATATGTCGCTCGTGAACGGGCCAACACCGCACGACGTCCAGTCTTCCGCTGCCACACTCGTCGTGTCATGACATGGTGCTAGCATGCGCTGGGCGGCGAGCAGTCTCGGTAGGTGCTGGCGGGTGTGTGCATGCGTGGTCAGCAGGCGCGCACCGGCATCTCGGCAGCGCTCGGCAAGCGCGGGGCTGTGCGCGGTTGTGCGGAGCTGGCTTGACTTGGGCGCGCGGCAGCTTGCGCAAAGGTTCGGTTGGCGAGTCTTGGCATGGCTTTGGCACGTCTTGGCGACCATTCCAGAATGTTTTCGCAATTTTGGAGATAGTTCATGGCGGCGGATCTTGAACGCATCTTGGCACATCTTGGCGTGCCTAGAATCTCTTTGGCTCGAGCCAAGGTGAGGCCAAGGGCCAATTTCACCTTCTTTTTCGATTTCTTGTCATAATCTAGTAAAAATCACACCCATCCACAAATTAGTTGAACCCATTTAACCAAATCAGGTATAAAATAAAAAAGAAACACGAAAAACAACAAATGAGAAAACAACCTAATAACCTAATGAAACTCGACTCAAACCACTATGAATGACACTAAACCCTAATTAAAAACACAAGAAAAATACCAAAATTACATGCAAAACAAATATCTCCTTTTTAACACACTTTTCCAGTTGAAGAACACACACAAATATATATATATATATATATATATATATATATATATATATAATTATATATATATATATAGGATTGGGTTCAAATGAGAACCCCGTCATTATATGCGAACCTAGGGACTAATCCTGACCTTAGATCTAATATTGCACAGTGCAATTATATGTCCAGGTTCATTGTGCTTTTTACACAGTACTGTAGTGCTAAAATCAGTCCAGTTTTTTTAATTTTAATTATATATATATATTTTTTACGTTTTAAAACATGCAATATGTATCTTAAATTGTAGATCTTGAGAATGTGCTTAATTTGATATGTATTTCATTCAAAACGAATAAAATTTGAAAAAGTTATGGTTTGTTGAAGATTTGAGTTTAATTTCAAAATTTTGAATTTGCAGTTTATAGACGAAATTTGCAATGCTTTTTGTATACAATCGTAATGTTTTTTTTCTTAATCTATTGTGCTTTCCAAAGAAACAATTTAGTGCTCTTTGTAAACGTTGATATATGTCCAAAATACCATTTTTAATTAATTAATGCATTTTTTTACATTATTACCATGCTGACATGTCATGATCTCAACCATCAAGATTATCCAATCTAATGGTCAAGATAAGTTCCTAGGTTCACATATAATGACGGGTTCCTCATTTGAACCCAACCCTTATATATATATATATATATATATATATATATATATAATATATATATATATATATATATATATATATATATATATATATATGTCATTGTTTGCTATTGTCCAGAAGAAGGATAAGCCCTTAAAGGATTTTATCACCAGTTTTACGAGAGCTATCTTAGAGGTGCCTACCGCGAAAAATGAAATAAATATTGGTGCATTTACCTAGGGATTATGAATAGGGGATTGAAAAAGTCATCGACTAAGTGACCTACTCTCACATTTTAAGTAGTTATGGATAGGAGTATCAAATACCTCCATGTGGAGGAAGTTGAAAAAGAAGGATGCCTGCACTTTTCCTATGAAGATAACTATATGGAAAGGCCCTCAACCAAGAAGTTAGAACCTAAAAGGGATTCATGTTGACAAGATAATCTATTCACTACACCAATAAAAGAGAGGAGGAGAGTTGATGTGGGAGTTAATAGAAGGGTTTCGACGTATGACCCAGATGAGTTCACACCATTGAAGGAGCCAAAGGCTAGAGCTTTTGTTATAACTGAGAGACAGCAAAATAATGTCATGAGATGTCAAGAAGATTACACGATGAAAGTACCTACTCAGCCAAAGTTATTGTTAAGAGTTTTATTCTTGGCATTTTTTCCTTATTTTCCTTTTTAGTTATTTGCCTTTCTTGGGATCAAAATAAATTAGGATACTAGATTTGTTTCCTATATTGTGTTTATGATTTTATTTAGTTTCCCAGATTATTTTTAGGACTTGTTTACCCAGAATAGGAGTCTTGTCTATAAAAGACAAGAAGAAGACGCATGACACACACGACTTGGACGAAGAATAGAGATGCAACAAGGATTCAAGAGCAAGAAGAACACAAGCACGTAGAAGACTTGAGGCAACGATCCAAAACACGAACATCTTTGAAATTGCATAACCAACGGATAAGATCAACACAAGCGTCACCACAAGTATTTTAGTATCAAGTGTTAATACTAGTATTTTCCATATATTACTTTATAATTTTGTATTTGTTCTTGAACAAATTAAAGTAATATAGTTTTTGGGTTTGTATACCCAAGTTCGTAAGCACTTTTGCTTATAAACGAAATTTAAATTGCTGTATTCAAATTATTCTTAATATTCCGCTACTTTTATTTATATAAACTGTGTGATGTTAGTTTAGGTGTTTTAACACCAAATATAACATCTATTTACTGATACTTATTAAAACATCCATAGACCTACGAATTTATAATTAGCATCTAGAGCAGGTTACTTGACGTACTAAGTATACTGATCCTTATTTTTAGGTGCGATGGATGCGCAAGGAAATCCACAACCTTCAATCCTTACTGGAGAGAACTATTCCCTCTGGAAACAAAGGATGAGGTTTCACATCAAGAATATCGATGAACGAGCGTGGAGAACCATTCTGGTTGGATGGGAGAAGCCACATATTACTAACGATGATGGTGATACCATCATCAAGAAAGAAGAAGAATGGACAGCTGATGAACTTGCCCTATCAAATTGGAACTCTAAGACTATCAACACTCTTTGTGGCTATGTTGATTCAAGCTACTATAAAGTGATCAAAAAATGCAAATCAGTAAAAGATGCATGAGATTCGTTGCAGAGGGTGTGTGAAGGAACTACAAGTGTCAAGAAATCAAGACTGAGGATGTTGACATCTACTTTTGAGTCGATGGGGATGGACGAGAAAGAGTCTATCATGGACTATGCTATGAGACTTTCTGATATTGCTAACGAGTGCGGAGAACTTGGTGAACCAGTGACTAACTCACGTCTTGTGGGAAAACTGCTAAGATCCATCTCGAAGAAACTCAGTATCAAAGTGGTAGCCATTAAAGAAGCAAAGGACACAGACGATTTAGACGTCGGTGCTTTAGTAGGCTCGCTCAAGACGTTTGAGATGGAACATCTTGGTTCCAACTCAAAGAGAAGAATGTTGCTCTAACTTCCGATGTTAACTCTGATGATAATGAAGATATTAATTGGAGAGACCTACTGGAGAAGGTTGAAACTACCACACTTGGAGATGAAGAAGTGTCCCTTATGTATCAATGGTTTAACAAGTACTTGAAGAGGAAAAATAATATTGGAGGGTCGTACTCGAAATTCAGTCAGAGACGCCAACACCAAAATCCTCAGGACGTACACTCTCCAGATTTCAGTCTTCACCTTCGGAGTCTAAAACCTCTAGCTCCCCAAAGCCCCTTAATGAAGTTCAATGTCATGAGTGTAAAGGTTGGAGACATTATAAAAATGAATGTGCAAATACACTGAGGAAGAAGAACTTGATTGCGAAAGAGTTCGATGAAGAGGACAACGATTCTGAAACTCCCAAATCTGTTCTAGCTCTGTTTGCTAACGTTGTGTGGGATGACGACATTCGTGTTGGTAACATCAAAACCAACACCTAGTGCTTAAATGCAGAAGTTGAACTTGACAGGTACGAGAAGATGAGCATTGAATATAAAGAATTATTTGCCAGCTGGGAAAATCAAATACTCAAGGTCAAGGCTCTCATGATCAAGGTTGACAAACTAACTCTGGAAAAGGATGATCAATAAACTACGATTGTCCGATTGGAGTCAGCACTCACGAGGAAAGATGTTGAGCTAGAACGAGTGAAGATTTATTTGAAGAAGGTCCAAGAAACTCTCAAAAACCTAAAAAAGGGCAAGGCTAAGTTTGATGAAATTCTGGAATTGAGTATCCTGGATTCTTTGAAACACGGATTGGATATAAGCTTGTTCGGCAAAAACTAGAATCAAGTCAAAAAATGGAGACGACCAAACGCCACAAGAGGAGAAGAAGGCAATATGTGTGTCATCACTGTGGTGAACGAGGATATATACGACCTTTGTGCTGAAAGATTATTGGAAAATAAAATCAGTTTAGAAGGTCAAAACTGTTTGCTGAGTTCCATGACAGTTTTCGTGTTGTTAACACCAAAACTGACACCAAAATCAAACAGGTCTGGGTCAAAATAACGAGATCAAATGCAACATGATCTACTCATCTATGAAGTCTCACATTCTTGGAGCTTGGTTATTTCGATAGTGGATGCTCTAAACACATGACCAGCTCAGAAGATCATCTCTCAAACATTGTCAAATTTCATGGAGGAAAGGTGAAGTATGGTGGAGGTGAAAATGGCCAATCATTGTCCAAGGAACGCTTCATGATCCTAGTATTTTAAAGCTTGAGAATATATTGCTTGTTGAAGGTTTAACGGCGAACTTGATAAGTAATAGCCAACTCTATGATGGCAGGTTCAGTGTCAAGTTCACCCGTGAAAAGTGCAAAGTTTATGACGAGGATGATGCTTGTATCCTCACTAGTCAGAGACTCCAGACAACTGCTACCAAATCAATGGTGATGTGTTTTGAAAATTATCTCAACTTAGTTGGTGCCGAGGTATGGCACCAAAGTCTCGGTCATGTAAATTACAAGATGCTGGAGAGGTTGACCAAGAAGAAAGCTGTGAATGGACTACCTAATCTCAATACTAAAATCGTCCTAGTGTTCGAGGCATGCCAAAAAGGGAAGCAAGTTAGGGTGTCACATCCAAATGTGCAAAGTCTCACTACATCAAATTGTTTCGAGCTTCTTCATATTGATCTTATGGGACCACTTGAAGTAGAAAGCCTTGGTGGTAAGAGGTATGTACTTGTGATTGTAGATGACTTTTCTCGCTTTACATGGGTAATATTTTTAAAAGAAAAGTCTGAGGCTTTCGATGCATTTAAAAAACTTTCGGAAAATTTAAGTGTTTATTTTGGTGTGAATATAGGTAGAGTAAGGTCTGGTCATGGAAAAGAGTTTGAGAATGCATTTCTAATTATTGTTCCAAGGTTGGTTTAACTCGTGAGTTTTCTTCACCTATCACCCCCCAACAAAATGGGATAGTCGAACGTAAAAATAGATCTCTTGCAGAGATGACTAGGACTATGCTTATTTCAAATGGAATTGCAAAACGTTTTTGGGGGGAAGCAATGAATACTGCATGCCATATAATTAATAGGGTGTATTTTAGACCTGGGTCTTGTGTTACTCCCTATGAATTGTTGATGGGCAAAGGCCAAACTTGAGTTATTTTCATATTTTTGGATGTATTTGCTATGTGTTAAATGATAGGAATCATCTTGCAAAACTAGACTCAATAAGTGATAAATACATTTTCATGGGATATTCTCGAAATATTCATGCATATAGAGTGTTTAATCTTAGGACGCGTTGCATGATTGAGTTAGTTTATGTCAAGTTTGATGATATGATTAGTGTTGTTAAACCTACTGAGGATAATGATCTGGTTTATGATCAGAATCCTCAAGAATACATCACGGTTGGTATAGATGAAACTGCAGGTGAAGAAACTCAAGATGCAGGTGGTGACGGTACTGATGACATGACACCAGACTTAACACCAACTCAGGCTGCTCCAGAATTATATTCAGATGAGGATGATCCTGCTGATCAGATTGACTTACATCAGAGGGATATTCCTTCAAGAATTCAGAGGAACCATCCTGCGGATCAAATCATTGGGGATCTCGATGAAAGAAGTATAAGAAAGCGACAAATAAACTTCAAGGAGATGGTGAGGTTTGTTCTCTTATCTACTAACTCTTCTACAATTCGAGAATCCTTTTTTCTTTCCACAACAGAGCCAAAACGTGTAGAGGATGCTCTTAAGGATGAATTCTGGATAACGGCCATGCAAGAGGATTTGGATCAATTCGATAAAAACGATGTTGGAGACTTAGTTCCTCGTCCAGAGAATTCACATGTTACGGGTACGAAGTGGATCTTCAAGAACAAAATGAACGAGGTTGGCAATATTGTGAGAAACAAGTCACGATTGGTTGCACAAGGATACACGCAAATTGAAGGTATTGATTTTGATGAGATGTTTGCTCCAATTGCTCGCATTGAATCGGTAAGACTCTTACTTGCTATAGCATGTCATATGAAAATGTCTTTATATCAATTAGACTTAAAAAGTGATTTCTTAATGGAGTTTTAAGTGGAGAAGTATTTGTTGAGCAACCTAAGGGGTTTGTTGATCCTCACAAACCAGATTTTGTTTTAAATTTGAAAAAGGCTTTGTATGGTTTAAAGCAATCTCCAAGAGCTTGGTATGGAAGGTTGACACAACACTTGCTTTTCTTAGATTTTAGACGTGTCGAAGTTGATAAAACCTTATTTCTCCTTATATCAAATAAGCACATTTTAATTGTCTAAATTTATGTAGATGATATCATTTTTATATCTACTAATGAGCAAATGGTGAGTGAGTTTATTACGAGAATGTTTGACATATTCTAGATGAGCATGGAAGCTGAAGCCGAGTATATTGCAGTTGGAAGTGCTTGTACACAGTTTCTTTGGATGAAACAAATGATAGAGGACTACAGTCTACATTGTAGAATTCTGACCATACTTTGTGATAATTCCAGTGCCATTGATATCTCAAGAAGTTCGGTCCAGCACTCACGAATCAAACACATTGACATAAGGTACCACTTTATCCGTGACTTGGTTGAGAGAAAGATAGTTAATCTTGAGCATATAAGAATAGACAATCAGCTTGCTGACATCTTCACAAAGGCATTAGATTTAGAGACCTTCTCTCGGTTGAGAAGAGATCTTGGAATGTGCATTGTTTAAGTCCGTGTTGGTTTTAATGTCATGACACCTAAATTGCCATCAGTCGTGACATCTGTATATATTTGCATGCATTTTTATTTTTCTTTTCATACATAAAATAAATACATTGGGTCTGGTTGAAGTGCAAAATGGTCATGTGTTGTAATGAAAATGGTGGCAAAAAGACTAACCTCTTTCTATTGGTGATTGTGGAATATTCCTGCAGAAGCAGGTTTTCTCCCAGGTCCAAAGAAAAAGGGGTGTTAATTTTATAACAATTCTTAAAGATAAGTAAGTCTCCTTTAAAGATAATGAAAAGATGATAAATAATCTGGATAAAAAAGACCCAATCTTTAATTTTCACCTCCTTTAGTGATTCTGGCGTAGTCATTAACTCGGGTTAAGGGGTCTATTTCCATTGAATTCACCAAAAAGTAATGTTGGTTATAATGTCATCACATAAAAAGCAACACTGGTCATGTCACCTAAATCAATTGCTATTTTTTTTAGGTCATAATTTTTAGGCATCAATGAGGACATTCATACTTCGTGAGGATGCCATTTAGCTTTGTGTTCTGTTGCTTGTGCTTGCGTCTTTCCCTGAATTCTCTTGATCTTGCTATGAATTTTGCTAACCAAGTGTTTCAGTGGTGTATAATCGGAGGATTGGAAAGGTAATAAGGGGTTAATTTGGCGAGTGGAAAATTTCTTTGCAAGGAATTTGTTCAACTGTGGTGATGGTTTATAAAAATCTAGCTCTATCTCGGTTTATTATGTAGTTAAGATTTGTGATTCTTATTTTCCAAAATTGAGATTATGGTTTAGTTGGGTTGAGATCGTGTGTCCTATCTTGAGAAGGAGGGGTGGGGGGGTTTAAGGAAAGAAACATTTGGGTATAAAATCAAGAGTTGTAATAATAGAGGGTTTAGTTTATTCACTTTATTTTCTCCTGTCTCTACAACGGTCACTTTTTTACCTAAATAAAAGCTAGGGATATTCACCTTCTTCTCACACTCGATTTTATTGCTAACGGTGCAAAAAAATCCAACGGCATAACATTTTCTCCCTTTCAGTTTCATGGTTCTCTGTGTTTTTGTTTCAGAAATTCTTGTAGAATGTCGAATTCATCATCCTTGAGCAAAATTCCAGAGCTACCGGCGGGTGTGCGCCGCCCAAGTGAAAAGGTCTCGATGAATCTGCCAAGATTCGCAGCCATGGACATCCGCGAGGAAATTGGTGATGTTGTACCACCAAACCCGTCACCAACCAAAACCACCGATGCAAAGTCTCCTCCGATCAATCCTCAAGAATTGGTCTCTATCACGGCTGCCTCCGACGTTATTCCGGAGGCTTGTATTTTTCCCGGCCAACAGGGTAACAAGATTGATGTGGACAACCCTCCAAATTTGCCGTTTATTTCACAAGTATTTGGTCCAGTTTGTAATCCTGCCTTGAAACGATCATACCAGCTTCAAAATATTCCCCCCGGGAATAATTTCGGCGGCCATTCCAAAGAGTAAAGTAGGGGAGTGGCGTCATGTGCCCATTGAGCACATGAATTTGGCTGAGGACGTCATGATTATGACGGACTCAGATGATGACGATTACGTGCCGCCTGAGGCTGTTGCCGCAATGCCAATTATGTCTACCCCACGGTTATCAAAGTCTACTCCTCCTCGCCGGAGGCAAACCGTGCGCTTGGCTGACAAGAAAAATTTGCCAGCTTCTATTAAAATCTCGTCAGCCTCTACTGAAACCAGCTATTCTGATCCCCCGTATGAGATTATTGGTTTTTTCACGGGAGATGTTGCAAGCTCGTCCACCCCGTTAGTTGCTGATCCAGCCTTGAATCCTTTCAACATGGCTCAGCCTGAGCCTGAGCCTGAGCCTGAGTTACTCTTTTGATTCTGATGATGTGTTTTATCTCTCTGAGATTCTGTCTACCATTAAGTCCAACAAGAAGAAGGCAAAAGCTGCTCAGAAAATGGGTGATGCCTCTGGTGATGTGTCACCACAACTGACATCACCTGTCGCTGCTACAGACTCCCCATCTAGCTCTGAATTTGCTGATATTGCTCCTGAACGTGCACCATCCCCATCTGCTGTAGAATAGTTTCCCGATGTTCAGGCTATTGAGATTGAGAACATGGTTCCGGTTTCACCCATGTTCCTGACCAAATAGGCTGAGGAGCTGTTTTCTGGCTACCATCTCCGAGGAATGATCGATGAGCGTCGAATCCCAGTCGATATTTTCAAACGACACAACCTGATTGCTTTCTTTGAGCACAAAGGTATGTATTCTACAGTTTCAACTACCATGCCTTTCATCCGTAATGTTGTGCTGGATTTCTATGCCAATATACTCCCTTCCATCGTTAATCCCAAGTCTGTAGACTATGGTAAAGTGTTTATGCTTGTAAGTGTTTACTCTTTTACTCCTGATTTAATTAATGAGTTGTTCGGGACGGAGGACTATCATGGGGACTCGACGGTTAATGACATGAATGAGGTGGTCGAGTTTTTGTCTGGTGGTTTGACTAAGGAATGGCGTGAGCAATAGCCCAGCACACGGTTGTCTTCTCTATAATCTGTTCTGCATAAGGTGGCTATTTGCAACTGGGTTCCGACCAAGAATGCTACCGTTGTCACACGTCCTCAGGCTTTGTTTCTGTTCAAGCTGGGACGTGGTATCAAGTTCAATTTTAGCCAACATGTTTTTGATGTAGTCACTCAGTTTGCTACAACTAGAGCAACCACCTCCTTTTGTTTCCCATCCCTCATTTTCAGCCTTCTGGAGAATCAAGGTTTTAAGCCTACTGAGGATGACGTGTTTACTGGAAAGGCGGAGTGGTTTTCTCTACGTGGTTAGCACACGAATGGAGCACGGGTGGTTGATCTTCCGTGGCAGGCGACAGCTAGGACTGATGGTGCTTATGGTGTATAGTTATGGTGTTGGTAACACCATTACTAACATCGTCCAGTTTTCTGCTCCGGCTGTGCGCTCTCAAGTGGCGTTGCTTAATCAGCAGATTGATCAGCTCCAAGCTCAAGTTGGGCAGCTCCGGGATCTTGTCAAAGAAAATCTCAACCAAACCAATATCAAAAAGCTAATTTACCAAAAATAAAAATAAATAAAAGAAAAACAAAGTCATTTCAAGGTACATAATTGCATACCTCTCAAGTCCAATAGCTTTAAAAACCACACGAACTATATATATATGGTGATAAAATTGAAATTATATGTTGTACAAATACAAATATCAGATCAGAATTGATTGAAAATAAATATTGAAAATTTATAAATGAGTTATCTTACAAAATCCTAAAATCAATTACAAAATTACAAAAATCCCAATATCAACAAATTTGTTCAAAAAATTAGATTCGCGAAATCAATAATCTCAGTTATGTGTGGATTAACAGTTTCATTTACAAAAAATCAAATATTCAATTGTGAAAATTAAATATTTCCGGAATTGATTAGAAAAAATGACCGAACAACAAATATAAATAAATAAAACGGAAGAGTATAGATAGAAAGAGAAAAAACCATATTACCATCGAAAAATTCTTCGGATAAAATATAGCTTAAAAAAGATGTCTTGAAAAAACCATATTACCATCGAAAAGTTCCTCGCATTTGATGGGAGATGTCTTGGAAATCTGTGTTGCAAAGATGAGTTGTCGCAAACAAGAAAAAAATAAGGAAAAAAACCTATTTGCCACCTGTACTTGTAGCGTTTTTATGGTTTGCAACCTAATTTTTTTTTTTTTGTTATTAACAACCCAAAGTATGCGGGATTTTGCTCTTTGCAACCTTCAGGCTATTTTTCATTCAAAAAATGTTGAATCGAAGCACGTAAACCTCATGCCTCATTCTCAAAACATGAAAACATTGTCCAACATAATAATTGGTGATGAGACATGAGGTTTACGTGCTTCAATTCAACCATTTTTTGAATGAAAAATAGCCTGAAGGTTGCAAAGAGCAAAACCCGCATACTTTGAGTTGTTAATAACAACAAAAAAAAACATTAGGTTGCAAACCATAAAAAAGCTACAAGTATAGGTGGCAAAGAATCCTTTTTCCCAAAAAAATAAAAAAATTGTTCAATTATAAAGAGCGCAGATGATATAGGAAAAAGGTCGACACAAACCCTAGTTTCTTTAGATGTTAATAAACTGAGGAAAAAAAAAGCTTTCTTATGCCTAGTAAAAAGGCCTGAAAAAGGAACATATAGAACCCGAACCACCACAGCTCAATACAACAGATTTTGAAACTATCAGAAGATGACATTTGTCATTCTTATCACATATTAACATTTTAGTATATAGGGTGGATGAAATTTAATCAAACTTATTACAATAATATTTAAATATTATTCAATCCTCACAATTAATCTATTTTTAGGTTTATAAAAAGGAAACAAAGGGCACGGTATCTATCGAAAAAATAAAAAAAATTCACCAAATATTCCAGAAAAATTGAAAAAATTCACCAAATATTCGTTGTTCATTGTATTGCAATTGTGGGCTGTACGATTGTTCGTCTTATTGTTGCACATCAATTTGCAAGTTTCCAAATTTTTTCGAATTCTTTACTATTTTTTCGGTCAGTTTGAGATATTGAAAGAATTCACCAAATATCCCACAAAAATTGAAAGAATTCACCAAATATCCGTTGTTCATCGTATTGTAATTATAGGTTGTACGATTATTTTTCTTATTATTGCGCATCAACCTGAAAAGTTTCAGATTTTTTTGATTTATTTTACTATTTTTCCGGATAATTTGAAAAATTAATAAAATTCACCAAATATCCCAGAAAAATTTAAAAAAATCACCAAATATTCGTTGTATATTATATTGAAATTCTGGGGGATGTTCTTCTTATTTTTGGTATCAACCTGTAAATTTTTGGATTTTTTCAATTTTCTTTACTATTTTTTCGGCCAGTTTAAAAATTTGAGAAAATTCACCAAATATCCCAGGAAAATTAAAAAAATTCATCAAATATCCGTTGTTCATCGTATTGAAATTCTGGACTGTACGATTATTCGCCTAATTGTTTCGCATCAACATGCAAATTCTTAGATTTTTCCGATTTCTTTTACTATTTTTCCGGCCAATTTGAAAATTTAAAAAAAATCACCAAATATCCCAGAAAAATTGAAAGAATTCACCAAATATTCGTTGTTCATCATATTGTAATTTTGGGATGTACGATTATTCGTCTTATTATTGCGCATCAACCTGCAAATTTTTAGATTTTTTTCATTTTTTTTACTATTTTTCTGGCCACTTTGAAAAATTAAAAAAGAATTCACCAAATATCTATTGTTCATCGTTTTGCAATTCTGGGCTGTACGATTGTTTGTCTTATTTTTGCGCATCAACCTATAAATTTTCAGATTTTTTCGATTTTTTTTACAATTTTTTCGGCCAGTTTGAGAAATTGAAAAAATTCACTAAATATCCGTTCTTCATCGTTTTGCAATTATGGGTTGTACGATTGTTCGTCTTATTGTTCCGCATTAACCTTTAAATTTTTAGATTTTTTCGATTTTTTTTACTATTTTTCCGATAGTTTGAGAACTTGAAAATATTCACCAAATATTCGTTGTTCATCGTTTCGCAATTTTGGGGTGTACGATTGTTCGTCTTATTGTTGCACATCAACCTGCAAATTTTCAGATTTTTCAATTTTTTACTATTTTTCCGACCAATTTAAAAAATTGAGGAGGGTTGGGTCCAATTTTGGGCTGCTGTGTCCGAGTTTGGGAGGTGAGATTGGGTCCCGTTTTGGATTATTTCCTTTAGGGGTGAGCACGGTCCGGTTTAATTCGGGAATTTGGAAATCTCCAGAACCGTAACATTATTTTTTTCGGTTCGATTCGGAGAAAAGTCAAAGTCAGCGGTTCTTTTCGGTTCTGGTACGGTTCAGTTCGGTTTTCGAATAAATCTCCGTTTTATGCTCAAATTATAATTGTAAATTAAAATTACTAGATTATGGTGAATTTAAACTTTTACTTGTTAGTTGATGATTAATTAAGATACAAGATTAAAATAGTATTTTACTTATTAACTATCGAATATAATGAGATATATAGCTAATTTCATACAATTATAAATCGGTTCTAGTTTTGGTTCTCGGTTCGGTATAGGGATTTTAAGGGAATTTAAAAATCTCCAGATCCGTCCCGTAAAAGAAATTTGGGACCGAGTTCGGAGATTGGTCAATGGTCAACGGAGATTTTTCGATTTCGGTACAGTTCGATTCGAAATTCTGTACAATTCGGGTATTTTCTAGTCCCGTACTCAACCCTAATTTCCTTGGTGTCTCACCAAGACCTACTGTTTAAAGATTATTCAATTCTCACAATTAATCTATTTTTAGGTTTAAAAAAAAAAAGAAACAAATGGCACGGTATCTATCGAACTTTGGTTTAATTAAATAAATAATATAAATTTAATTCAAAATTTAAAAAATAAGGTAGTTTCAAAAAGTTTTAAAAAAATCTGGCGGGACGCGGTTGCCAAAAGCGTCCCGGACCCAATTTTCCTCCCCCAAAGTTTTTGGGGCCAAAATGAAAAAAAGAATTTACGGGGCGGGACGCTTTTAAGGTGTGAGGGTGTGAATTGGTTGTAAAGAATGTAGTCCAATGTTCCAAATTTATAGATGAGTTACAATCTCACAAGACAGTTGTATTGAATGTGTTGTCGTTGTCACAGCTAAAAATGAAAACATAATGCTTATGGTGTAGTCTTGTCACAAAGAAAGTTGAAAAACGTGTGGAATAATGTCAGGTCTTGTCACATGAAAAGTTGAAAAACCTATTGATACATGTGTAGTATTGTCATCAGCAATTT
>BMAC01000702.1:313590-334763 GCA_014905375.1 Phtheirospermum japonicum
CAATTCACAAAAAAAATTAACAATTTGCATAAAAAAATAACAATTTCCATAAACAATTCACAAATAAACCTAATAAATTTTCGTAAATGTTCATAACTAAATTTTCGTAAATATTCACGAGCAATTAAATAGAAATTAATAATTTAAGGTCAATATTTTTCATTATCAATTTACATGAACAATTCACAAAAAAAATTACAATTTCCATAAACAATTAACAATTAACAAAAAAATTCACTTCCAAACCTAATACATTAACACTTTCCCCAATCAATTAACAATTAACAAAAAAATCACAATCAAACCAAATAAAATTACGTAACTATTCATAATTATAACTCAAGAACATCTAACAAAATAAATACATAAATTGCAAACTAAATATAAACTTAACTACAATTTAATTAAAATTACAAATAACAATATAATATATAAATAATAAAACTAACAACTAATTATAATTTATTAAAGTAAATTACATAAAATAAAATTTACCTTACAAAAGGGAAGGGAATGGCCGCTTGTTGCTCTCGCCTCTCGCCGGTGCTGTTGTTGGATTGTTGAAATAGGGAGAGAATGTGTGGGTTAGGGTTATAAGCCGACTTTTTTTTTTTTTTTGCAAAAAGGCCCCGGGACGTCATTCAAACGTCCCGACCCCCCGTGAATTTTTTTTTTTCATTTAGGCCCCCAAAAACTTAAGGGGCATAAATTTTAGTTTGGGACGCTTTTGGCAATATCGTCCCGTCCACCGTAGCCGCCAAATTTTTTTAAAACTTTTTGAAACTACCTTTTTTTAATTCTGATTTAAATTTATATTATTTATTTAACTTTCTCCATTTCCTTTCGTGGCAAGAATCCTCTTTGGTCGGTGCTAAATTCTCTTCTAAACTATAAAGAGTCAAAGCAGCTAGCAAACACTCCCATCTCCCCTTCACTCCTCCAACATCGGGCCTCAACAAACCCGCGAAGACTGAACCCTGGCCCCCGCCTCTGAAAAACTCCTCAAAGATTAACGGACTCTGCCTATTTCGTCTCTCTGACTGACTGTTTCTGATTTTGTTGAAATTTACGCGTGAGGGGCACTTCGATTTCTCAACGTTTTTAGCCTTTAGAATCTTTCGAGCTCCAATTTTTACACAGGTACGTTATTTCAAAGTTTTATCATCAAATTCCGAATAGAAGTGAAAGTTTGCGTTTTGCATTAACTTGTTAGGAAAAAGGAAATTTACTTCGTTTTCTTGATTGTGAGATTGCTGTTAATCGGTTTTGGGTGAATTCTGGCTTATTATTCCTTTTGCTGGGGGTTTTACGACTTTTTTTTTTTGGGAAATTAGGTTAATTGTCAAAATAAATATTATTGTAATTGTTACATTTTGGTAGTTATGTGGCACACCAGATGTTTGATTATATGACAGAAACAGTTGAGGGGGCTTCAATGATCAACATTTTAGAAATATAGATGACCTCAGTGTGCAAATTTCTGAGAGAATCATTATGGAGACGTCGTTGTTGACTTGTGTTTGTTCGTTGTAGAGTGCTTTAAAAGCCATTGATATTAGTCCAAGTCCAAGTTCATGGTTCTTTATATGTTTTGCCTCACAGTAAACGAAAGCTAGTTGTACATCGCTTTTTTACTTGAAATGACTGGCATTAAGGTATTTGATTTCCTGATTGTATTATTTCAAGAGCATTAACCTATTTTCAAAGGGTAGAAAATGCCCAGTTGTATTCGTTTTTCTCCATTTTTCGTGTTCCTTTGCAATTTTCCACTTCTTTTATCACAAGGTTTTAGTAGAAGAATGATTACTGAGAACACGAGTGTTTATTTATTTATTTATGTAGTTATGATATTTGGTTACCACGCTGGATGCCGCTCATCAAAGGAGAAGGATCGATGCTGTCTTGTTTGAAGCTGCCCCAACCTCCAACTAACAATCACTTTTCATCCCCTGCTTCACAAGGTTAACTTCTAAATCCCTTTCAGAATTTCATTTATGAAACAAAGACGTACAGATACAAAAGAAGTGGAATCTGTGATAGAAGTAGCTAATAGAATATAAAGCTCCTTATTTATAAAATTGGAATCATGCTTGTTCAAAACTTTTTTCATTAAAAATCGTCGTTTCCAATTTTCATATCAAAATATCTCAAATCTATGAATCACATCTCATCTGTTGGGATGTGATTTGGGTTTTCAAAGTTCAAATGAATAGTAAAATCCTTGTTTGGTTAGAGTTTAATAAAAAGGTTTTATTACTGTAGCTGTCAATATGTCGTGTTTCTTTATACTGGCAATAACTTTTTCGTTTGTTATTTAATTTAGATGAATAATCAAATTAATCCTCTCCAAGATCTACATTTTGACACCCAACTTCTATACATAAAAATAAAAGTACATATTTGAAAAGTTAATCGAGAAAAAGGGATTTTTTTTTTTAATTAAAATCTAAATCGAATAGGTTAATAGGTAGAGTTACTTGGATTTTTAGGGTATGTATGTTTGAGGATTTGGATTTTCAAAATCCCAATCCGGGTCTCTAGAATCTGTCCAAACACGGCCTAAGCGCTTATTTTTTCAGTACTCTATTCATCTTTTGTATTTTAATCACATAAGATTTTACTAATTCAGGTCATTCCGGAGACAACACACCGGCATCAAGTGTTCAACTCTCTCCCACGATCAACCTCTCACGGGAATACACCCTCGCACTCCAAACACACTCGTACGGCGAGATCCGAAGAACCTTTGACCAAGACACATCCCACAACGTAGAAACTGGGCACGTCGACATCGTCCCCGACTCGCCCCATCTCCTGTCACAGGTCCTCCAACCGAGCCGCGAGTGCGTCCTGGAAATACTTTCCCAAATTACCCCCAACTCCCTCACCCATCTCGTCACCACCTACTTCGAACACACCGAGCGCACCTCCCGCCTATGCCTCCATCTCCACCACAGCATACACCACGCCCATCTCCTCTACGCACCCATCCATAACCTCCTCGACGTCCTCCCCCTCGATTCCGACGCCTATTCCCTCTCTGATTCCCAGTCCAGCTCAGCATTCAACATTTTCCTCCAGTTCGACCGCCTCGGGAACCCGTTCCTCCCCCCCGACGCCCACAACTTCGACGACATGCGCAACTGCTTCTCCGAGCTCAGGCAGCAGCTCGACCGTCATATCGGGAAGTCAAAGTCGAGGGTTGACCAGATGCGCAACTGCTCGACGGGGTCCGCGCTGTGCCTGATCGCGGCTACTGTCGGGGTGGTGGTATCGGCTGTGGCGATAGCGAGCCACGCGCTCGTTGCCCTCGTCGCGGGCCCGTTTTGCCCGGTTATACTTGCCCTCGGGTGTGGACTAAGAAAGAGATGGTGCGTTTAGCTCAGCTCGACACGGCGGCTAGAGGGGCGTGTGTGCTTCGGAACGATCTGGATACGATCGACCGTTTGGTGGCCAGTTTGCATGCGGCGGTTGAGAACGATAGGTTTTTTGTTCGGTGGGGATTGGAAAGGGGTGTGGACGGGCATTCGATTCTGGAGGTGTTGAAGCAGATACGGAGAAACCAGTCTAGTTTGGTACAACAATTTAAGGATCTCAAGGAGCATATATTCTTGTGTTTTATTGCGATTAATCGGGCCCGGGCAAATCTTCTCAAAGAGTTGCCTATGCATCAAAGCCCGGTCTGAATTTCCACGACACTGGGTAAAAGGTGCTTTTCGTTTGCATTATGCTTTTGCTTGCTTCTATTATCTTTTTAAAGCCTTCAGTTTTAGGATTACAGAAGAAAATAGGAATAGAATGAAGTAGAGATGCGATTTCTCATGTGTGTGGACTCATGGATAATAAATGCAATTATTTACTAGGACACCAAGACAAAGGGAGCACACGATTTCATGGGTTGCTTGGGAAAATACAAAATTTCCAAAGGCATTGAGGAATATAGACAAAATCTGTTGTGTGAGTAAAATCATATGGTTGGAGGATTGCGATTTTTCTCAAGATTTGAGCTTCCTCTGAAAAACGATAACATATAAAGTTTTAAAATAGAATTGAAAATGTTAATTCCT
This sequence comes from Phtheirospermum japonicum, assembly GCA_014905375.1. NCBI lineage: Eukaryota > Viridiplantae > Streptophyta > Magnoliopsida > Lamiales > Orobanchaceae > Phtheirospermum > Phtheirospermum japonicum. The sequence continues at coordinate 317,658 of BMAC01000702.1, forward strand.
TTAGTCGAACGAGTTGGCCAACTCGGCTGAACGACAACAGCTGAAAGATATTATGTTTACTATATAATGACACGTGTTATGTTTACTAAACAATGACACGTGTTGCTTGTGCAGATTGGCGACACACAAAGCAAAACCTTTTGGAGTTGGCATATATATCAAAAATGTGCTACATGCACATTATACCAAGCGCACGGATAAGTTATGATAGCTACACAGAAAATGATTCCCAGGAACAAGAGAAATTATAATCTGCACCACAACATTTCAGAAAAATTACGCTCAAGTCTTTGGACATTTTTTATATAAATATTTTGCCCCCTCAATCTTGTGGGATTTTCTTCTTTTTTTTAACCCCCAACCCTACCGAAAAATTAGCTCGACTGATTGAACAAATAATGTGTGATGATTCATAGGTGATCATTATTTACTGCACTCATTGCGAGACATTGTGAAACAATAATGCAAGAAAATGATCAAAATTGAATTATTGAATTAAAATTTTGCAGTTAATTTAAATTGCTTGAGAATAATTATTTTGACATCAATATTCGAGAAAACGTGTAGTTGGACAAAATTATTGCATGACATAATATGTTCATTCAGTGATTATCAAATATTTATCCTTAATCTTTTCATCTTCTTGTATTACTAACCGGGTCATCAAAATAAGAAGGGCCTTTTTTTGTTCCAACGAATTATGAATTCTAGATAAATAAGAATTTATCTTACGATTGTAACTTATACGATGGACCATGGTCTTTACATTGCAATGTGGACATGGTATATTCCTAGTTGGATTAGGGTGTTCATATTGTAGTGTGGTATATGAAGTATATAATCAGTAATGTAGTTATTTTAAATAATTCAAAATTTATAATATTTAGATTTTATTTTTAGTTATTCTAAATAATTCACAATTCACAATATTTTAATTTTGTTTTCTGATATAATAATAAATAAAATTGTAAGTGCATCGATTATAAAACTAATGTAATATAAAGAGTTGTTTTGAGGTACATGTATATTAATGTAAAACAGTATATCTTTATCTATTATGTGATGCACTATTGATCAAAATTACATTACATGTGCACTCCCGGCATAATATAACAATTGAACATCGATAACAAAGAGCCTATGATAGAGGTGTTGAACCAGTTTCGATTAACCGATTAACCGCCGGTTAATAACTGGTTGACCGGTTACGATTAACCGTTGATCGCCGGTCACGGTTAAAACTGGTCGCTGACGGTTAGGTTACGGTTAACCAAATCGTTTAACTTTAACCGCAATGGTTAAACGCCGGTTAACTAATTTTTTTTAAAAAAAATAAAAAAATACGCCGGCGGTTTTAACCGCCGCGGTTGATGGCCGTTGAAGATCAACGGCTCAAATTCAAACAAAAGTAGCCGTTGGGCGGTTTAATCGTGGTTAACCAGTTTAACCGCGGTTAACAGGTTTAACCGCCGGTTACAATGACTACTTTTTTTCAAAAAAAATTTTTTTGCAGATTTTGACACCTATAAATACCCACTCTCCAATACCAATCCTCACACCAATTCATCTCTACTATCTTTCTTCTTCTCTTATATTTTCAAGTTTAAAGTCAAGTTTCTAATTTGTGCAAGAAATAATATTATCAATAATATTCTTATTATTCCTTCCTAATCTTGTTTTACTTAATTCTCTTTTATAATATCACTATTGCAAGCTCTTCCCGTAATGTCAATACCAACACTCCAACCTCTTCTCGTCGAGGTCGAAGATGTCGATGACAATCTTCGGCCGTTGCCGGAGATTATGTTTCCATTGAGATGACGGGAAAGAAGTTGAGAACCTATATAAACCAAATCAACTTCGACTCGCAAAATCAAACAAATTTTGAAGAAGATTTACCTAGCTCCGACAAAACTGAACCGCCGGCCGCCGTCAATTTGGATGAAGACGAGGAGGGAGCAGATGATATGCCGCCGCCTAAATCGAAACCGAGGGAATTTGTTTCCCCCATCTTTCGGTTGCATTTCACAAAAAAGACGATCAACGACGAATCTCGAGCGCAATGCAATTATTGCAATTCTCATTACGCCTTCGGTTCTAAAAATAATAGAGGTTACGGGTCGCTCAAATACCACATGGAGAAGAAGCATCCCAACAAGTATGGCGTGGAAAGCTCTCAAACACAACTAAACTTCTCATCTTCATCTACCGCCGGCGTCGGGACCGGCGGCCCAAGGTACGAGTTCTTCTAGTTTATTTCAATATACCGAAAGTGGTCATAGAAAGTTTCTTGCAAAATTTATTTCCGTTATAAGTCCTTCCTTTTAATCATACGCATAGTAATCATTATGAAAATTATACTAGGGGTGCATTTAATCCATCTAAGCACTAGGATTTCACGAAATAAATTGACTCGCGATATTGAAAAAATGGCCGGTGAGTATAAATTGAATTTGATTTCAATATTTGATAGTTTGCCTCATAGTGTCTCTATATGTTCGGATATTTGGTCGGATTCTTTTAAGAATCATAACTATATGGGAATTACTTGCCATTGGATTGATAATTCTTGGACTTTGCAAAAACGTTTAATTGCATATAGAAAGTTTGATAGTCAACATACGGCGGTGAATATTTCGCGCAAAATATCCACTGTTTTTGTCCGAGTATCATTTAACTAACAAAATTTTTTCAATTTCATTTGATAATGCCGCCGCTAATACGGCTAGTTTAGAATTGTTAAAAATTACTTGTCAACCCGCTATTGGCGGCAAATTTTTTCATGTTAGATGCATTTGTCATATTTTGAATTTATGTGTTAAAGATGGTTTAACTCTTTTTAAATCTAAAATTCAACCGATTAGGAGTGCTATATATTATCTACGTGGCCACGATTCGCTTCAAAAAAATGGCGAAGATTTTGCAAGGCCAATCAATTGCATCCAAATTTTTTTTCAAATGATGTGCCAAATCGTTGGAACTCAACTTATAAATTACTTAATGATACTTATGAATATAGAGATCCATTGTATTCATTTTTTAATAATGAAGATGTCGATTTCGCTTTGTTTCTGCATATGTGGGATGATTGTTATAATATGATATCCCTTTTAAAAATTTTTAACGATGCCACCGTGGCTTTATCCGGTGTTTATTATCCTACCTCCTAAATGTTTGTTGATCATTGTATTCAAATAGTACTTGTTAGTACTTATTTACTCGATAACTTTGAATTATGTGAATGTATCGATAGTATGTTGAGTAAATGGGTCAAATATTTTCATTACATTCTCGAGGTTTTTTTGATTGCAAAAATTTTAGACCCGGATTATCGGATGGAGGGTTTACAAAATTTACTTAAAGTTTATTACGATACATTATGACCTTTTTTAGAAGCCTCAAATCTTCCAATTCCTAACCCTCTTAGTGTTGCTCACGAAGTAAATCTATCTTTAGTTCAACTTTTTAAAGATTACAATGAATCTTCAAGTGATGATGCTAATGTGTCCCCTTCCCCTTCCCCCACCACTTCTAATACAAGACTCAACGACCCTCGAGGAGCTCTAACCCCATATATGAGGTTGATTGAAGATACTAAACGAAAACGGCAAAGGGCTAGTGTTAGTCGGTCAATGGAATTAGACAGTTATTTAGGGCCTTTTGAACCGTCTTCGGTTCCAAAAAAGTCCGATGGTATTACTAACGATCTTGTGCAATTTTGGTCGAAAATGGCCAGTATTTTTACCACTCTTCTAGGATTGCCACGGAGGTTCTTGCCGTTCATGTTTCAACAGTTTCTGTTGAACAGGCCTTCAACACGGGAGGCTATATGTTAGATGAGTGTCGGTCTACCTTAACATTCAAAAATCTTGAAAATCAAATATTTTTGAACGATTGGGTGAAAGTCGAATCGTTAGAACAAGAAATGCAATTGGATGAAGGTAAAGAGAGCGACTATTACGATACCAATTCGGGAAGCAACGACAATGACGAATAGGTAAGTAGGTAAGTGAGGTAAGTAAAAGAACTACATGAACTTTGATTTCTTTTCGAGGATACGTAGGCTTAATTCTAATATTAAAATTAAAATTTAATTTTAATTTCTAATATTAGAATTAAGTTCAAGTCCCATTTTTTTAACTTATTTTTTTCAAACAAAAAAATTCGAACTACGTGGACTTTGATTCTTTTACAAGGATACGTAGGCAAACTAATTCTAATATTAAAAGTTAAAATTTTAATTTTTAATATTAGAATTAAAATCAAGTCCTTTTAAAAAAATATATTTTTTAAAACTTTTACTTCAAAAAAATCTTATAATTTAAATTGTAATTTGAGTTTGTTGTGTTATTTTGAAATAAATGTCATCATCTTATTAATTTGGTTGTTTGTGAATATTAGCATTAAATCAAGTCCTTTTAAATTTATTTGTTTCAAAATAAATAAAAACTTCTTACTTCAAAAATTCAAAATTTATTTATCTCATTCTAATTCCATTTAAGTTTAATTATTCAATTTTTATTTAAATTTTTAAATTTAATTTAAATTTTTTTTATAAAAACTGGCGATTAATCGCCCAGTTCAGTTAACCATAACCGGTTCTCAACTGATCATGTTACGATTAAATTAAAATCGATTAAATTAATTGTCGATTATTAACCGACCGATTAATAACCGAATTAACACGTCTCGCTGATGATATTTGAATCAACAAAAATCATGAATGAGAATATAAAATAATATACTACATGAATGTATAGTCAATCATACCCTATGTGTCCCTAGTTATAGCCACCAATCATGTTAAGAAGTGGAATCAATTTAGGATTACGTTTTTGTTGTTATTAGTTAGTATGTCACTGGGAATTAAATCCCCAAAATCTCGCTTAAAATTTGACCCTTATCCCCTAAAAATAGTTTTTTTTTAGATGTAGCCCCGCCGAGCTCGCTAGTATCACACCATTTGTTCGGCTCATTATGTTACATTGTTAATATTATTAAAATTAACATTACTTCAGTAAACAAACATAATTATTTTAATTTAAAATATCTTTGTTTTCATATGCTCTAGTCTTATATTAGATAAAATTATAAACTACAAATATGAGTTAATAAAACTCAGACTCCATATTTTTCTTACAAGATATTTTAATTACTTCTATCCAGAAAGACACGCACATAATCGTACAACATGCTAGCTAGACTTCAATTTGTATAGCCGTCATTTATAACACCCAATAAAACTAATTTAAATAATTTTATTTTACAGACAGATCAGATTTAGACAAACCCAACAAACTTAAATACGAAAGAGACATTCTGGTTCGTAACCCACTTATTACCGACCACCCTGTTCTTTCACATGCGCCAATCATCTCCCCCTCTTTCTTCCTTCCTCCTGCTTCGCCTACATGTACCTCACGCCTCCTCTGTAGTACCTTTGTGTTTACAGTGAATTTTGGTGCTTTAAATCCAAAAAAAAAAAAGTCAAGCTACACTATTTACTTTAAACAAATCATTTCAAATCATAAAGTAATCCCGAGAATCCCATCATTCCACCCAGCTTTAACTCTCCCTCCTTTATCTCATTCCCCATTTTCAATTTTCTTCAACAGTTTTTTTTTTTTTTTGATTATATTTCCATTTTTAATCTCTTCTTGTGCCACACCACGTTTCTAGCTGTAAAGAATCTGAAAAAAGAAGGAAGAAAAAACCCACTTTGCTCCCACTGACTAAATTCTCCTGCCATCTTTAAGTCTTTCTCGATCTCGATCAAACCAGAAGGATCAGAGTGGAAAATTTGTTATAACCCATTGAACAAATTTGTAAGATCTTGTAAACCCACCTCGCATTCTTCTCTTTTTGCTCTCAAAACCCTTTTTTTTTTCCCTTTCGTTTCACCCTTTGTTGCCATTTAATATTTTAAATATAAATGTGTTATTTTTTAGATAGATCAAGAGAATTTTTAGTTTGGAAGAAAAATTAAGTTAATATATTATTTATTAATATCAATGCCGCGGCAAGGGCATAGAGGAATGATGATGGAGGGTTTGATGGCGCCCACCAAGATCCGGAAAAGGGGCTGCTCATCTTCTTCTTCTTCATCGTCGAGAGTTTACAATTACAGACTGAACAAGCGGGCCATATTAGTGGGCAAGAGTCGGGCCCGGGACTGGGATCGGGCTGGGTAGGTCTAGATCCAGCACCCCCGGTGCCGACGTGGAGGACCCCGCCTCTGAAGGCCGCCATTGACTCTCCCAAGTATTCTCAGAGTGGGAAATCGACCCGGCCCGTCTCGGCCCGAAGATTGGCGGCCACCCTGTGGGAGATGAATGAGATGCCTTCGCCGAAAATTAGCGAGAGCAATTTGGAGGTGATGAAGGGGCAGCAGAAGAAAAATGGAAGTAAGATGGTTTTCAAGAGGGAGAAAATGCAGTCCGGGTGGGGCTTGCATTCGGGTTCGGGCTTTTTGCCTCCACATTTATCGGATCCATCTCACAGCCCGACTGCTTCGGAGGTGATCTGATTTATTTTTATATATTGTCCTTCCTTGGTTTAATTCATGAAAATTAATCAATTTTTTTTTTTTAATTTTGATGCTGATTTGATTATGGTTTGCACTGTGTTCGATATTGAAAATTCTATTTGATTAGCGGAGAAAATGTGTACACGCGTGTTCTTGGTTTTCACTTTGATAATTAGATTGTTGATTTTGTTCAAAATTCAGAAACCAAGAAAATACACATTACTTCTTGTTCTTTGTTTATTTTATTTAAATATTCATTTGAAAATCTGTCTTTGTTTATTAGAATGTCAGGTATTGTCATTGAGAATGAACTAAATCTTTTCCTCTGGATTTTGTAGAAAATGGACCGATCTGGTAGTCGCCGGAGGACGCCATCGATTTCTCAGAGACTCGTTTCTGCTGATCAAAATGTTAGGCCTATTGATTCTATTAGCAATGCTAGTCTGATGGAGGTAAAAACAAACTTTAATTCTTGTGCTATATTTTAGAAATTTTATCCTATCCTTATTATCTTTTATTCTCTATCTCTGCACTCACCCTCCAATTATTGTAGCCAAAACTATTTATCTTCTCCAACTTAGAAATGTCTTAGGGAGTGTTTGCAAAATCAAAAAAAAAAAAAAAAAAAAGTTATTGTCATCTCTTGGTTGGAAAAAAGTGATTGTTTTTTTTTAATGTTTTCAAATGCCGACTTTTGATTAAGGGTTTATGTAATTTCTCCATTCCTAAAAAAAGAAGAAGAAGAAGCTCACAATGGTTGTTGTTTTACAGTTTTAAGATAAATTGTATTTATATTTACTATTTTACACCTAATACTTGAGAAGAAAAGTAGGAAAGAGACTTACATTTTGAAAGGAGGAAAATAGTTTTAAGAGTAATATGGTAATTTAGTTTCACTCCTTAATTTTTGTACACAAACATAAAACTAATGTTGTTGAGGAATGGAGGGAGTAATAATAATTTAAAAGCAGGGAAGGGCATTTCTGATTTTTACTTTTACAAACAAATAAAACACATTTACTATTTATTTACCACACCTTTAATCAACTTATTCAATATTTGCAAATACTACCAATTTCTAATTTTTAACTACTTTTCGATTCGGCTACAATACTTAACTTCCTCCGATCCATTAAGCATTTCATAAATACTAACTGCAGGTCGAGATTCGTTCCAGGCCCCCGACGTCAAGTGGGTCCGTCATCGGCTCCAAGAACCGTCTCAAGGACGTAAGCAACGCCCTCACCACTTCCAAGGAGCTTCTCAAAATCATCAACCGCATCTGGGCCCGCGCGGACCAACCTTCCTCCACCGCCCCCCTTGTCTCCGCCCTCCACGTGGAGCTTGAGCGAGCCCGCCTCCACGTCAACCACCTCATCCACGAACAAAGATCCGACAAAAACGACATCAACTACCTCATCAAGTGCTTTGCCGACGAGAAGGCCTCGTGGAAAAACAAAGAGCAACAGGCTGTCGAGGCTGCGGTGGGTCCCGTTATAGCCGAGCTCGACGTTGAGCGGAAGCTAAGGCGACGGCTCGAGAGCCTAAACAAGAAACTCGGGAAAGAGCTATCCGAGACGAAATCGTCCTTTCTGAAGGCGGTCGAGGAACTACAGAGCGAGAAACGGGCGAGGGAGATAACAGAGGAGGTGTGCGATGAGCTGGCGAGGAACATCGACGAGGATCGTGCTGAAGTTGAGAAGATGAAGAGGGAATCTGTCAGGGCCCACGAGGAGGTCGAGAAGGAAAGGGAGATGCTAGAGTTAGCCGACAAGTTACGCGAGGAGAGGGTTCAGATGAAACTTTCCGAGGCGAAATATAAATTCGAGGAGAAAAACTCGGCCATTAGTAAATTGAGGAGACAGCTCGAAGTGTTCCTCCGGAAAAAACGAGACGAAGAGGCTGAGGATGATGCGATCGACGGCCGAGATGACTCGGCGGAGAGCGATCTCCACTCTATCGAATTGAACATGGATAGGAATAATAATAATAATAGTAGTAATAAAGGGTATAAATGGAAATTACCGGTTATTAACGAAATGATGGCAAGGAACTCGGTTTCCGGGCCGGTTTCTAGAAGAAGCGGTTCTCTGCAAAGGAGTGTGTCGGATGGTGATTTTTTGGATAGGGATGGGTTTAATGAGCCCGAGATGGAGAATCAGAGGAGTAGTTGTTATTTTGACGAGACGCAGAGACACAAAGCTGTTAAGGGTCTTAAGGATCATATACTGTCGAGTTCTAGGTTATCGTCTCCGTCCTTGCCCAAAGAGCAATCTTGGCCATCACGAGATCCGTTTGGTGGGCTTCAGGATCGAACAGGTGTGATTCAGACGAGCAGTTCGAAGTCGAGAATAGGACAAAGCACGAGGCGGTCTAAATGGTGAGGTTTTTGGAGTATTGAAACGTGTTATTAGTTAACATCTTGTTGATTTTTTGATCATTTTATGGGGAATTTGCAGAGGGTTTAGCGTTTTTTTTATTCTTTTTTTAAATTAAGTGGAATCTTGGGCCAAAAAGCAGTTATCTGTAGCGAGTTTAGCAAATTTAAGTGAAATGAGATGTTTTGTTGTACAAAAGCATGTGATGAGACGAAATTAAACATGAAGCTAGCTTTTGCTTCACAATTATGTTGATCATATTATGTTCTTAATTTCCCTCATCTGCTCGTTATTCATTGTTTAACATTGCATTAGACGTGAAGTTAAGCTGTTTTAAGCTACTGTACCAACTTTGTGGTCCTGCGTATTCTTGTCCCTTCTTTCAACTGAGGGTGCACTGTTTTTCATACGAAGGTGGGTTTAACTTTCAAAGGATTTTACCGAAATTTCACATCAGTTGGTTGATCGGTTTGAGGTCAACATTTTTTTTCTTACTTTTCTTATGTACTAGTTTTCGTAATTATTCAAATAATGGTTAATGAGTTAATTTTATTTTTAATTACTTATTTATTTTATAAGATGGGTAACTGGATGGCACTACTTTGAGTGTCCATAAGGCAAACCTTTGAATTCGACGAAATAACCTACATTGGTGTAGATAAGTTGTGTGATGATATGACATGATCTAGTCATATCAAGGTACGAGATCAGCTTGGAAAGACCTGGTTGGGATGAACTGAGCCGATGCCACAAGAAAAAGGAGAAGAGTTAAGTTTAGAACTGGCCATGACCCGACCTGTATTCCTGGATAAGGCTTCAAGAAGATCAGGTCAAGGAGACACTTGGTTGACCTCATGCGATGAAACCTTTGGATCAGGTCTCCCCCAAGGGGAATAACCTGGTCAGGTCGTTCCGAGTAACGGCCCAAAATTCGCGGGTTTCTGTTTTCGAGATCTCGGAAAGACCCCACCTAACGAGAGTTATAAATATCTCGGCCTCAAGGATGGAAAATGTATGACATTCTGAAAATTCTAACTTGAAATATTCCGATAAGAAAAACTACCTTACTGATTTAAGTATCGGAGAGGTTTTCACCGGAAATCCTCCGGTGGTCCTTTTTAACGTGTTTTTGGTGGAGCAGATCAGGATATTCAAGGAAGAAGCAAGTGTTCGTGGTTCTATTACTTTTAGAGTGAAATAATTGGCGCCGTCTGTGAGAAAGGCGAAACAGAGCTAAGACGTAAGAAAGAAGTATGGCATCAGACGGACTCAGGTGGAACCTGGTGGCGGAGCTGGGCGGTACGCCAAGTTTGACTACGCCAACAGGCATGCCGGAGACGGCAGAACCGTCGGCAACAACTAGGCCTGGCGCACCGCAACCCCCTCCAGGAGGAGCCCCACAAGTTGAGGGTGAATTACTGAATGACTCTTTTCTGAGGCAATTATCTGACCTCATCGGCAAGGCGGTGGAGGTGGCTGTAGAGAAGAAATTCGCTGAACTTTCGTCAACTCCCCCCAAAGTAACCCAACCTCCGGAGACAGAGCCACCCCGGACTGCCCAGCGCATGGCCAGAACTCCTGCCCAGGAAGAGGAGGAGAGCCTATCTGCTTTAGATAGCGAAACTTCAAGCAAGACCAACCTAGACCTCACTGAGCAGATGCAGAATCTCCAAAGGGAGGTCAAACAAAAAATGGCGGGCACGGCCGCAGGCCAAGCACGGAGGAGCACCCCATTCACAGAGGCTGTCATGCGTGATGATTCACCAGCCTCTTACCGGTTTATGGGCTTCGAGCATAATAGAACAACAGATCCGTGGGATCACTTGAGCCGATTCGAGATCGCGGCTACATTGCACAAACTTTCTGATGCTGTAATGTGTCTTGTCTTCCCCACGACCTTCACAAAATCAGCTTAACTCTGGTTTAGCCAGTTGCCACCCCGAGGGATCCATGGGATCACTTGAGCCGATTCGAGATCGCGTCTACATTGCACAAATCTTCTGACACTATAATGTGTCGAGTCTTCCCCACGAGCTTCACTAAATCAGCTCAGCTCTAGTTTAGCCAGCTGTCCCCGATCTATAAGTAAATTCGATAAGTTCAGTGCTGCATTCTTGCACCAGTTCAATAGTTGCAGGACGTACCAGAAAATGCCACTGGAATTGTTCAGTTTGAAACAAAGAGAGGGTGAAAGTCTGCGCGGATATATCAAACGATTTACAGAGGCCAAGTTGGAAGTACCGTCGGCATCAGAGGAGCTCTTGATCAATGCTTTGGCCCAAGGGCTCAAAAAGGGGGAGTTCTTTCAATCGCTGGTAGTTAAGCTAGCACTGAAATTTGGAGAACTCCTGGAAAGGGCAGAGAAATATATCCACCTTGTGGAGGCTCTGAGGATAAAAGATGAAGGAGAAAAGCGAAGAGAACGACCTGACAAGGACGAAAAGATTGTGTTAAAGAAACCCAAGACTAACCTGGTGAGAGTCCGTCCCCGGTTTGATCGATACACACCCCTGGCTTCACCCTAAGGTGAAATCCTGCAGGCTAATGAATGACACCCCGACCTCAAGTGGCCGAGGACATACGCTCAAAATCCACAAAAGGAGACATCTAACCGGTTCTGTCAATACGATAATGAATATGGTCATGACACATACCAGTGCACGCACTTGAAGGACGGGCTGGAGCGGATGGTGTAGGCGGGGCACCTTAAAGAGTTTGTGAACGCACGAAAAGAAGAGTCCAGACCTGACTCTCACAGACGAGACCGACTTCAGGGGAACAGGCGGGAGTTCGATAGTGGCCATGACAACAGAAAGAGGGACGATCAATCTCAAGAGATAAGAGGAGAGATTCAGATGATCACAGGCGGTGAATGGGATGAGCATTCACGACGTACCCATAATAGCTATGTGCAGGCTGCGAAAGGTCTGTCGAGAAAGATGCAAGAGGTGGGATAGTTAGTCCCGAGCCCGAACATCTGTTTCGGCTCAGAGGATGAGAACGGTATCCTGGCACCCCCCATAGACATTTTGGTAATAACAGCTACTATAACTAACTATAACGTGCGGAGAATCTTCATAGACACAGGAAGCTCAGCATATATTTTATTGTACGATTGCTTTAAGAAGTTAAACCTGGACTTCGAATTGGAGGAGGTCACTACCTCATTGGTGGGTTTCGCTGGGGGAGCCCTGCGCCCATTGGGAGCAGTGAACCTCCTCGTAACATTGGGGGACGAACCGTTTAGGAAGACCAAATCAGTACGTTTCCTGGTGGTAGACGCACCATCTTCATATAACACCATGCTTAGTAGACCATCCTTGAGCCAGTTCCAAGCAGTGATCTCATTCTACCATATGAAGATGAAACTTTCTGCTCAGGAAGGAGTGAGCGAAGTTCGAGGAGACCAATATGCGTCACGTAAAACATATGTGGACAACATTAGAAGGGATGAAGATGCAAGAAGACACAAAAAGCCTAGGATGGAGATGATTGCGCCTGAGCTGGATCCGCGTGAAGAAACTTGATGACAGTCGAGATTATACCAAGGGATGATACTCGGGTCGTACGGGTAGGAACAACCTTGAGCCCTGAGGTACTGGTGGAGCTTGTGGCCCTCTTAAGAAATAGCGCGGATGTCTTTGCCTAGTCTCCCCAGGATTTGGTAGGGATAGACCTGGCGATAGCTGAGCATCACCTCAACATCAGCTCCACGGTGAAGCCAGTAAAATAAAGGAAGCGCAATTTTGGTCTCGAGAAGGAAGCCATTATTGAGGCAGAAGTAGAAAAATTGTTACAAGCCAAGCACATTCAGGAAATACAATTCCCAGAATAGATTTCTAATGCAGTGCTGGTACCAAAGACTCAGGAGGACTGGCGGATGTGCATTGATTTCAGGGATCTCAATCGTGCTTGTCCCAAAGACCACTACCCATTACCAAGGATAGACTATCTTATAGATTCCACCTCAGGCTATAAGTTGCTCAGTATAATGGACGCTTCACAAGGATATCACTAGATCAGACTGGCTGAGGAGGATTAGAAACGGGTCAGCTTTATAACGCCAAAAGGGATATACTGCTACGTAGTCATGCATTTAGGGCTTAAGAATGCAGGCACCACATATCAACGATTGGTCGACAGGATGTTTAAAACTTAGCTCAGGCGAAACATGGAAGTCTATGTAGACGACATGTTAGTCAAGAGCGCTAAAGCAACTTCTCATGTGGGTGACCTAAAAGAGACCTTCGATACCTTGAGGAAGTACAGAATGAAACTCAATCCCAAGAAGTGTGCATTTTGGGTCAGAGTTGGAAAATTCCTTGGGTACATGGTCACGGAGAGATGAATAGAGGCCAATCAAGAAAAAAATAGAGTCATTATGGATATGCAACCTCCAAAGAATGTCAAGGAAATGAAGTGTTTAGCAGGTCGGGTAGCAGCACTAAGCAGATTTGTCTCGCGCTCGGCAGAAAGGAGCCATACCATTTTTTCGAGCCTTGTAAAAGAAGGCTCGATTCCAATGGGACGAAAAATGTCAAGAGGCATTTCAGAAATTAAAAGAACATCTGGTCGACATGTCGTTACTTACCAAACCGGTCTTGGGAGAACCTTTGATCTTTTACTTATCGGTGGGAAAGCACGCGGTGAGCTCAGTTTTGATTAGAGAAGAGGGCAGGTCGCAAAATCCAGTATACTATTGGAGTAAGGTGTTGCATGATGCCGAGCTCGGTATGTAGAGGTAGAGCAAGCTATGCTAGCTCTGGTCGGGACGGCTCGCAAGCTACGCCCTTATCTTCTTGCACATGAGATAAGGGTCAGAACTAACCTGCCTCTGAAAGCAATCATGAGTAAACCAGAGGTCTCAAGGTGTTTGGTAAAATGGATGATTGAGCTCATCGAATTTGACATCAGTTTCGAAGTGCGAATAGCGATAAAGGCCCAAGCGTTGGTTGATTTCATGCAGGAGATGACCAGCTCTCCTGAGTAAGAAAAGGAATGGGAAATATACACCGACGGCTCGGTAGGAAGCCTGGGTTGTGGCGCGGGGATACTTCTGATAAATCTCAAAGGCATGACTACGGAATACGTGGTACGAATGAACTATCTCCTGTCCAACAATAGTGCAGAATATGAGGCTCTTTTGAGAGGGATTCAGATGGCAAGAGAGCTCGGGCAGAGCGCATATGTGCCCGAGTAGACTCCAAGTTGGTCTATAAACAGATAAAAGAAGAGTTTGATGCAAGAGACGAGCATATGCGTAAGTACTTAACAAAGTCTCATGAGTTAGAAAAGGCCATGAAAGCTTTAAATGTACTTCAAATTCCCAGGGAGGAGAATGGCAGAGCTGATTACATAGCCAAGGTGGCCAGTTCGGCAACAAATTGTCAAGAGAGAATAATTACCCTGCTCATGGCATACCAAGAATTTGGGGAAGTGGAGGTAAACGTGCTGGAAGAAGAAAAAGATTGGCACTCCCCGATCAAGGTATATTTGAACAAAGGAGAACTACCTGAGAATAAGAAGGAAGCAGCAAAGGTGCGAGTCCGGTCGTCTCATTTTTGTCTTATAAAAGGAGAGCTATTTAGAAGAGGGTTTGGACAACCTCTTTTGCGTTGCTTAAGCCTGAAAGAGGGCGCCCATGTTCTCAAGGATATTCACGAGGGGTGCTGCGGCAACCACATGGGTGCCAGGACTCTATCAAGCAAGATAATGAGATCTGGCTATTTTTTGCCACAGCTGAGGAAGGATGCAGAAGACTTTGTGAGAAAATGTGACAAGTTCCAGAAGAACTCCTCCATAGTGCATTGACCTGCAGAAGAGCTGATGACAATGAGCTCTCCCTGCCCCTTTGCAAAACAGGGGATAGATCTGGTCGGACCTTTCCCCACAACCCCAACCCAGAAAAGATTCTTGATAGTGGCCATAGATTATTTCAGTAAATGGGTGGAGGCCGAAGCTTTAGCAAAAATTATGGAGAAGGCAGTAATGGGTTTCCTGTGGAAAATGTGGTCTGTCGATTTGGTGTCCCGAGGATCTTGGTGTCAGATAACAGCACACAGCTCATGGGAGCTCGGATTCAAGCCTATTGCATTAAGATGAAAATAGAACAACATTTCACATCGGTATATCATCCCCAGGCAAATGGCCAAGTAGAGTTAAACAACCTCATTTTGGTGCAAGGAGTTAAAGCGCGTTTGGAAAGGTCAGGTGGAAAGTGGGTAAAGGAGCTCAGTTCGACTCTGTGGGCATACCGAACTAATCTTAAAGAAAGTACAAGAGAAACACCGTTTAGTTTGGTGTACGGTATGGACACTGTGATCCCTGCAGAATAAGCATGGAAACCCACAGGATACAGAGCTTTGATGAGGAGCAGAATGATCTACTGATACAAGACACCCTAGATCTAGTGGAAGAGAAGAGAGAGAGAGACTCCGTACGAATGAAACATATAAGAGGTCGAGTTAGGGAAACTTATAATAGGTCAGTAGTTAAAAGATGTTTTCAGGTAGGAGACCTGGTCCTTCGCATAGCCAATTTGGGAAAGGCTAAAGGAAAACTGGATGTTACGTGGAAAGGGACATACAAGGTCACGAAAGTCCTCTCTGGTGGATCTTTCGAGTTGGAGCAGCTGGATGGGGTAAGATTACCGCGAGCATGGAATGAAACGAACTTACGAAAATACTATGTGTAAGACTAATGCATAAAACTTATTTATATAAATAGTGGTTTGAATTTATCTGTGTTTTATTGCAACCTGACCTGATTGTCAGTAATTTTTAGCTCTGATTGGCTAAGGGCGGATGCCCCGAAAACCTGACCTGATTGTCAATAACTTTTAGCCCTGATTGGCTAAGGGCGGATGCCCCGAAAACCTGACCTGATTGTCAATAAGTTTTAGCCCTGATTGGCTAAGGGCGGATGCCCCGAAAACCTGACCTGATTGTCAGTAATTTTTAGCCCTGATTGGCAAAGGGTGGATGCCCCGAACTTGAACTGATTGTCAGTAATTTTTAGCCCTGATTGGCTAAGGATGGATGCCCCAAAAACCTGACCTGATTGTCAGTAATCTTTAGCCCTGATTGGCTTAGGGTGGATGCCCCCAACACCTGACCTGATTGTCAGTAATCTTTAGCTCTGATTGGCTAAGTGATTAGAGTAGATTTGTCCTTATTTTTATTAGTATTTTAGTATGTTTTTCTATTTTTTTTTGGTATAAGTTGGACGATTTAAGCATAATTCCGTATTTTTATAGTTCTGACTTATTTTACCGTATTTTAATCGTAATTGATGCAAATAGTTGATATTTTGTTGTTTTCACCTTACAGCTAAGTAACCGGAAGAGTTCAGCGCGTAATAAACGAAGTTCGATGTTCAAGAATAGGAGAACGAGCTTTCCGGCGAAACGAGTAGCAAAAGATAGAGAGAGACGGAGGCAGACGCGCAGTCGCGTCGACTGACGCGACCGTCGACGCTCCGTCGACGCGAGCCATGATCGTCGCGTCAGTCGACGCAACTTGGCTGAAGCGTCGATGTCGACGCACCGATGTCGACGCAACTTGCTGAAGCGTCGATGTCGACGCACCCGCCCAGCGAGCGCACGCCCAGGCAGCCACCGACGCCGAGCACCAGCACGCGTCAGTCGACGCTACGTCGACGCACCGTCGACGCGACGGCCCAGAATTCGGATTTTAGGGTTTCTTGTGCGCCAAGACTTGCAATATCTATATAAACCCTCCTTATTTCGGATTTTCGGAGAAGACACGACCACCTAGGGTTTCTTAGCTTACAATAACAATAATCCCACATCTCATAACGAGATTTGAAGACGGAGATCAAGGATCGAAGAACAACGCGTCCAAAACATCGAATTCGAGTTCGGGATTCATTCTTCGCCCAAGATCAACGTTCAAACTCCGGAATAGCTGGAGCTTTTTACTGCTTTTAGTAGTTCCAATAAGTTTTCTAAACTCTTAGTTAATTTAGTAGTTAATTTCTAGTTTAATTGTTAGTTTAATTCTTAGTTAATCTCTTAGTTAATTCTAGTTTTGATATTAGTTTAATCGTTTTATGCTTGAGTATTGGATATTGGTTTAATTTAGTTTATTTATTGCGCGAGTTGATTTATGCTTAATTATTCGTTCTTGGATTCGTATGATGCGATTGCTTAAGGGTAGTTTATTATATTTATGCTTTAGATTC
>BMAC01000702.1:335710-406508 GCA_014905375.1 Phtheirospermum japonicum
AATTTACTTCCGACTTTTCACGGAAATGCCCACGAAGACCCTTTAGCGTTTTTGAACTACTTTATCGATGAAGTAGGCAGATTTGTAGGTCATGGCCTAAACCGGGAGGAGATGCAAATGATTTGTTTCCCTTATAGCATGAAAGACAAGGCGAAGACATATCCTTAGAACCAAGGTCATTAACTGATTGGGAAATGATAAGCGAGAAGTTCCTAAATCAATACTATTCGGCACAAACAACGGGGCAAATTCGGAGGCAGATTGCTAACTTCGAACAAGTGGAGGGAGAATTATTTCATGAAACATGGGAGCGTTACAAATCACTTTTACAAGCATGCCCCCATCATAGCTATCCCCCCGAGATAATTAATCAGTTTTTCTTTGATGGTTTGTCGCCCATGGGRAAAAGCCAAGTTGAAATRGCAGCAGGAGGAGATTTTGGTGATTTAACGGCCCGCGAGGCAAAACGAGTATTGGAGAAACTAAGTGAAAAATCTAGAGAAACCAACTCTCGGCCTCGTAAATTGAAAGTTAATGAGATTTCCATCCCTGATCCTGACTTAGATGATGGCAAATTAGTCAAAGAAAAGTGCGAAGAGATATTTGAGGAGAAATTGGCAGCTTGGAAGGCCGAGCGGGCAAGCAAGGCCTCTTCGAAGAAGACTAATGCGATGTGTCACCAATGCGGATCCCCCGAACATTTAGCCGATATGTGCCCGTTCAACAACRAACAACGAGGRGACGTCAACGCCATCCAGCACTATTCGAATCAACAACATTCGGGGCAGAGACCACCACACATGCAAACACCTGCTACAGTTCAGTCGACTGATCAACTTTTGGTCTGGCAACAGAACCAAGTTTCCAAAACTATTTGGAACCGAGACGGACTCACACATGTTCAATAGGAAATGAAGGGAGTTCGAGACGATATGAAAGAATTGAGAACGACGATGGCTGAAATGGCCAAAAGCACTCTTGAAAATTCATCAGGACTAAGAAGATTGGAGTTAATGGTAGGACAATTGGCAACTGACATGGCATCATTGAAGAAGGAGAAAAATACTCTTCCAATCCAAACAGAACAAGCCTCGGCTATTCATGTACTGAGAAGCGGGAAAGTAGTGGATAACGGCATCGAGCTAGAAAAGGAGGAAGACAAAAGGGAGGCCGAAACCCAACCACAAGCAGATGCAACCAATTCGGCCGATCTAATGCATAAATCTTAAAATCCAAATATTTCGAGGCCGAAAGCAGCTGAAGACCCCATCGATTCCTTAAATTCGCCGCCCAAGAAGTTGACTGTTTATGATCATGTTCCCTTCCCAAGTCACCTACGTCCGGCCAAGGAGAATAAGAGATTCATGGAGATATATAATTTATTGAAAAATGTCAATATTAACCTCCCCCTGATAGAGGTGATAAAGACAATGCCAGCATTTGTGAAGTTTTTCAAGGATCTAGCATCAAAGGAAAGGCGCTTGGCTAAAAATCAGCCTGTAGCTTTGATAAGAGAGGTTAGTGGTATATTTAAGAAACCATTTCCACCCAAAGAGAAGGATCCCGAGAGTTTTTGCATAACTATTTCTCTCGGGAATGGACAAACGGCAAGAGGGATGCTCGATCTTGGCGCTAGCATAAATCTGATGCCCCATTCGATTTACAAGGAATTTGGCCTAGGACCGCTGAAGCCGACCACGATGAAATTACAATTGGCGGATAGGACGATAAGGCTACCCTTGGGGATTGTGGAGGATGTCTTAGTACAAGTAGACAAGCTAGTAGTTCCGGTCGATTTTGTCATTATGGATGTTGGTGACGTACAAAGCGAGAACCGAGAACACACCATTTTGTTAGGACGTCCGTTCATGTCTAAAACGCGTACGGTGATTGATGTACACGAGGGGAGGGTGACTATGTCCGTATTGGGCAAAACGGTGACGTTTTCACTTCAAGACTTTCACAAGAGTCCTGCATTGTTTGTTAAGAACGATTGTTCTACTATTGATTTAGTAGATTCTTGCGCGAATGAGCTCTTGAGCATCGGCACGATTGAAGAAGCATTTGATGATGGATTGCCTATGAAGTTGAACGTGCCTGAAAATGAGCCAAAGGTGGAGTTGAGATCACAACGAGATCGTTCGAAGTTTAAGCCACGAGAAGAAATGGAGCCACCGCATTATCATTCAAGATGTGTTTCCCTCGACCCCTACAGGAATTTTAAACGTACGAAGAAAAAGGGCGAGGCTAATAGCAAGGATTGGACAGCGAAGAAGAAGAATTCGAATGAAGTTTTTAACGAGAAGTTCAAGGTTGGTCAACTAGTGCTATATAATTCCGATCGTAAGTTTGGTCCAACCAATTTTGAAGTTGCATGGAGTGGACCGTTTTTAATGAAGGAGATAGATGAGTATGGTGTAGCAACACTGTACGATGAGAGTGAGAAATCAAGTTTCCAAGTCCACAAGCATCGACTTAAGCCTTATTTCAAGGATTATAAGAAGAATCGTGATCGTACCAAGAAGGAGTTCGTGGACCCACCACGAGCTAGAAATTGATCAAGCAATTGCGTCGAGCATATGACGTTAAATGTTGCGCTTCTTGGGAGGCAACCCAAGCGTTAGTTAGTTTTCGTTTTATTTTCTTTATTTTCTTTTATTTTATTTCTATCTTTTTATATATCGTGTCAATTGTCGTGGTACGTTTATGTGCAGAAAATATGATAAATTGCTTATTCTGGACAACGGTTATATAGTAGAAGCTCGCTACCGCAAGGCCTTACCGCTAGTTCCACTCGAGTCGTTTACAATGACGATCAACCACTGAACCTACCGCTTACCGCAGCAATCATGGATTACGATGATTTTGTCGATCGAGGTCGCAATCCGACCCAAGTTAGCCGCAGCCCGACAACCTTTTGATGAGCTGCAACCCAGCCATTTACGACGTTGGCCGCAATCCGGCCATTTCAAACCCAAAAAGACGTGCCACCGGGCACTTGCGCGTCGCAATTGATCACAATCATATTTTGTTTGTTTGTTTTTTATAGGTTTGTTCGGGACAATCTAGTCACGCAATCTAAGACGAAGGATAATTGGACATGCATTTTTAGAGAGACTCGACCATCGAATTTTCAGGAATGTTCTCTTATTTCCCATACTCTTATTTTCTTTAATATTTATGACAATCAGGAGATTGCCAAGTTTTTAGGGAGGGGGGTGGTTGAGTATGGTTAGTGAAATTTGATGTCTTTTGTTTTGAAATGCATATTTTTGATGTGATTGATCGCTATTTCTACGCTTATTTGTGTTTGTATGGCTTGCCTGTCAAAGTTAATTATGTTTGATTATTTGTTCTAGTCTTTTGAGCGTGCATAAGTGCATTAATTTTTAAAAATTATTATTTATATATTGTAAATTGGTACTTGGACGCAATTGATTTCATAAAACCTTAAAAACAGCGTCATTTCAAAATATTTTCACGCAAAAAGCCAGTGAGTAGCCTGAGTGATTATCATCTTTGCATGTGCTTGAATGAGTTTCAGTCTTGATATCTCTTTGATACCGCTTTGTGTAGTTGACTTTGAAATGAAGTTAAGGCGCATATAAAACCCTATTTCGGCCATATCCATATATTTTTAGCCACTATAAATTCCGAATGAGTCAATCATTGCCAAATATCCATGCCTATAGCCTATTTGAGTTGAGGAATAGCCTATTTGAAGGCTACGTTATGAGAGTTAAGTGAGGTTTTTATTTTTGAACGAGGTGAAGCATTGCTTCGTGTTTAGATTAGGTTGAGTGAGTTATTTAGCCACACGACTTATATATTCCATACCCGTCCAAAGAGCCTTACATTACAACCCGTGAAGACCTTTTCTGATTCTTAGTTTTGATAGCACACTTAATTTGTGATTGAGAAGAGATTGATTTTCGGTGCTTATTTATTGTGCATGTAATTGTATAATTTGAGTGTATACACGTCCCATGCAGAAAATACTTGAGTGCTTTTGAGCGTACTTATATATATTATCCTTCGTGAGGAAGCATGATTTTATTTTGAAGCGACAATGTAATAATGGTCAAGTGTTTGACGTTGCGTAACTTGTACCTATATTTTCAGAATTATGTATGTAGCATAGCACGACTCACTGCTTGAATTTATTTTCATTCTAGTTATACTTTGAATCTATCATTTGTTCGAGGACGAACAAACCAATAAAGCGTGGGGTAGTTGATTAGAGTAGATTTGTCCTTATTTTTATTAGTATTTTAGTATATTTTTCTATTTTTTTTGGTATAAGTTAGACGATTTAAGCATATTTCCGTATTTTTATAGTTCTGACTTATTTTACCGTATTTTAATCGTAATTGATGCAAATAGGTGATATTTCGTTGTTTTCAGCTTACAGCTAAGTAACCGGAAGAGTTCAGCGCGTGATAAATGAAGTTCGATGTTCAAGAATAGGAGAATGAGCTTTCCGGCAAAACGAGTAGCAAAAGATAGAGAGAGACGGAGGCAGACGCGCAGTCGCGTCGACTGACGCTCCGTCGACGTGAGCCATGATCTGCGTCAGTCGACGCAGCGTCGATGCATTGTCGACGCAACTTGCTAAAGCGTCGATGTCGACGCAACGTCGACGCACCCGCCCAGCCGACGCGCACGCCCAGGCAGCACCGACGCCGAGCACCAGCACGCGTCAGTCGACGCTACGTCGACGCACCGTCGACGCGACGGCCCAGAATTCGGATTTTAGGGTTTCTTGTGCGCCAAGACTTGGAATATCTATATAAACCCTCCATATTTCGGATTTCCGGAAGAATACACGACTACCTAGGGTTCCTTAGCTTACAATAACAATAATCCCATATCTCATAACGAGATTTGAAGACGGAGATCAAGGATCGAAGAACAACGCGTCCAAAACATCGAATTCGAGTTCAGGATTCATTCTTCGCCCAAGATCAACGTTCAAACTCCGGAATAGCTGGAGCTTTTTACTGCTTTTAGTAGTTCCAATAAGTTTTCTAAACTCTTAGTTAATTTAGCAGTTAATTTCTAGTTTAATTGTTAGTTAATTCTTAGTTAATTTCTTAGTTAATTCCAGTTTTGATAATTATTTTAATCGTTTTATGCCTGAGTATTGGATATTGGTTTAATTTAGTTTATTTATGCGAGTTGATTTATGCTTAGTTATTCGTTAATCTTAGATTCTTATGATTTGTTTCTTAGTGGTAATTTCTTATGCTCATTCTCTTAGATTCGTTAACTAGGTTGCGTATTATTAAATTATTGCTCGTAGTTGATAATCTAGTTTAAAGTGATTAGTTTAATTAGTTTTAGTTTAATTATTGTCGTAGTTCATAATGATCAAATCATTTTCTTTTAAAACCCCAATTGTACATGTATTTTATTTTAGTTCATAATTTGAGAAAAACATCCGAAAGACCGAGCTGTTGTTTCCTCGAGAGATACGACTCGAGTCAAACTCATCACCCCACAGTTACCTCATACTCTTGCGAGCAAACTGACGTGCTTTTAAATTAATTATTAAAAACGGGGTGCACAAAAGTTTGGGTCACTAAGGGCGGATGCCCCCCAAAAAGAAAAAAAGAAAAGAAAAAAGACTTGACCTGAATGTCAGTAAGTTATACCCTGAAGGGAAGATTAGCTTGATGAGTTAAGGGATGGATATCCAGACCTGACTTAACTGACAGAAACACACGATGCACAAAAGGATTTGTGAGCTTGATTATAATGCATAAAACAAAAATAAATGCTCGTATTATCTAGAAAAGTAGCAAAAGCACGGAAATACATCAAAATAATATTAAATCACACAAAGCGTAATGGGAGGGATGAGGAGGACCTCTTATCAAAAGCTAGAACTCGCCGAATCTGCCATAGCTCCCGCTCGGTCTTGTGGAGCCATTGGCGGCACTTATCAACCCGCTCAGTCGCGGAGTGAGCTTTGCCGACGACGGTGGTTAGGCAATACACTGATTCAAGCAAATCAACCCGTTCTTCTTGAAGCTGACGGTTGAGCTGGCGAAGCTTGGCCCACTCACGCTTGTAATGGCGTCTCTTTTGTCTCTTCCTTTCCAGGAGTTTGCGTAATTGAGAAAACTTCTCGCGAAGCAGAGCATTTTCTTCAGAAAGGTTGAAGTTAAAGAAAGATTTTTCTTCTTCAAGATATTGATTTCTTCAAGTAAAGGAGACGAATCCATGATGAAAATATGCAGAGAAAAGATAGATTTTATAAAGGGTATAGATAGTACTAGGGTTTCCTACATTCCCTGAAACCCTAAAAACATAAGAGACAAAAATAAAAAGAGACAAAGATATTGTTCAGGTCAAAAGAAAATACAGATCAGCCACACAGGCAAAAAAAACCTAGTCTACGTTATAATATTAGGTCGTCAGCTCCCCCGTCGGCTGCTCGACTGCTCTAGAGCTCTCCTCAAGAAGGTTGCTTGGCGAAACCCCACTAGGCAGATCGCCTAGATCAGCAAAGGTGGGGGAGGGGATAGAAGCAGGCAGCACCAGGCTCACACCCTGACCTGTTCGAGAGGGAGACACCTGAGCTGGAGCATGGAATATCTTGGGATATGCTCATCGAACTCGGGATCCACAAGTCTGTGTAGGTGATC
Organism: Phtheirospermum japonicum; assembly: GCA_014905375.1. Classification (NCBI taxonomy): domain Eukaryota; kingdom Viridiplantae; phylum Streptophyta; class Magnoliopsida; order Lamiales; family Orobanchaceae; genus Phtheirospermum; species Phtheirospermum japonicum. Next base: position 342,361 of record BMAC01000702.1, read on the forward strand.
CTCCTCAACCGCATACGCAAAGCTGGTAGGATCAGAAGCTCCCTGGATCGGCTGACTTCGGTTGAAGGTAGTGGAAGGGTTCTCCTTGGACCACTTCTTATAGGTATCCATTCCAAGGTAGTAAAACACTATGGCCTCCGGGACGAGAAGTCTGTAGAGGGCCTTGGAGTGCAGGAAGGCCTTTTGGGTGGCCTCCCCGGTGGTCTGGATCAGCCTGAGCCCTTCCCCGGAGTTGAGGAACTCCATCCTTTCTTCCGCCCGACCTTGGGCCGAAGCTGCCTCGACCTGGCTCAAAGCCTCATCTTGCGCCTGGCTCAGCGCCTCAGCTTGCGCCTGCTTTCCTTCCTCCTAAGCAGCTTGCAGACCAGCCTTAACCTTCTTTATTTCTCCCCCCCTCTCCTTGCACAACGTTATCAACCTCTTTTCCTTATCTTTCAGAAGGGCATGCTCCTTGGCCAAGTTAGCATTCATCAGAGTGCCCCTGGAACGGGCAACCAGGACGGATCTCTTGGCCACAGCCTGACGAGAAATGGTAAGAAAAAAAAGGGATTGAGAAAAAAGAGAAAAAGGGGAGAAGAATGAGGATAATTACCCTTGCCTCATCCTGACAAAGAGATTCGATCAGTTCAGGATCGAACCACTTATCCAGGGTACGACGAGCAGAAGCAGGGCACTGTACCTGGATGAACTGGATGGCAACATCCCAAAGCAGTTCAGAACTGAGGCATGGGTGAACTGGCCACATCCCCAGAGCAGTTCATCGTGACTGTAAAAAAAAGGAAAAAGAAGTAAATAGGGGTTAGGTGCAGATTAACAAAGACACAAGAGATGGATCAATTTCAAAAAAAAGGGGAAAAAATAGAGAAGGAGAAGAGGAAAGAAAGAGGAAGGCAGAGTTGAAAAAGCTTCTTCATATACCGATCTTAGGGGCCAGAGGTCTAGACTCCTCCGTCGAATTGAAGAAGTTAAGGACGGTAGGGGAAAGGAGTTTGGTCAAATTGAAGATATTGTGGTTTAAGGTGGAGATGATGTTTTGAAAGGAAGGAGATCGATCTCCTCGGGTCAGCTGAGCTTGAGCGGGGAGAGCAGTAAGGGATTTGGTAGGAAAACCCCAATCACCCGAGAAGTGGACGAAAAAGTATTTTTTTCCTCTAGGACTTGTTCGAAGAAGGTTTGCCTATTAAAGATCGAACGCCAGCCCTGACAGTGAGATAGAAAAATCCAGAGGATGCGTTCTTCGCCTGTAATAAAGAACAAAGCAATTGGGCTATATAGATAAGACTAGAAAAATGGGTCGCGAAGTGGAACCCTATAATAATGCGAAAAGAATTGGGCACGAATTGATGTACCGGAATCCGGTACATCCTGGACATAGACAAGATGAAAGGGTTAATGGGGAGACGCAGCCCGGCTTGGAACTGATCTACGAAGAAAGTTAGGTGATCTGCCGACGGCAGATAGGCCACCTGTAACTAGGGAGAAAGTATTAGGAATCTGGAATTTGGCCCTTAACCCTTCCACAGTCCTATTACTGAGAATGGATACTATGTTATCTGGATGGCCCGAAATCGGAGGATTTCGATCATGAGAAGAGGTTAGGTATAAGGTCGCCGAAGAAGAAGTAGTTAAGTGAATAGAAGAAGACGAGGAGGATGACTGAGTAGACATGATCGGAAAAATATGAAGAAGATAGGAAAAGTACCCGCCTTCGGAGAAGAGAGAGAGAGAGCTTCGAGTTTTGAGAGAGACGATTGCTTGGCGAGAATGAAAAAGTGAGAATGAGTAAGTGAATCGTGAAAGAAGAGGAAGAGATATGTTTTGAAAAAGTGGTTTTTGGAAAAGGAGAATTTGGCAGGATTTGTGCATTTAATGCGTGTCAGGGTACAATACTTGAGGAGACGTGTTACGGATCCCAACCGATTGGGTAGAATACGAGGCGTTATAGATCATACCCAGAGAGGTACGACTTAATCTAATCTAGAGGATTTGGCGGGATCCGCGCATTCAATGCATGTCAGGGCACATTATCTAGAGACGTGAGGAATCTCAACCGCGGTGGTTAAGGATGAGACGTTACAGCTCATCCCAACCATTCAGGGGGGGGGGGGGGGGGGACTGATTGATATGACCTAATCTGGTAATATCAAGGCACGAGATCAGCTTGAGAAGACATGGTTGGGATGAACTAAGCCGACACCACAAAAAAAAGGAGAAGAGATAAGCCTAGAACTGGTCATGACCGACCTGTATTCCTGGATAAGGCTTCAGGAAGATCAGGTCAGGAATCCAAGGAGACACTTGGCTGACCTCATGCGAGGAAACCTTTGGACCAGGTCTCCCCCAAGGGGAATAACCTGTTCAGGTCATTCCGAGTAACGGCCCAAGATTCGCGAGTTTTTATTTTCGAGATCTCGGAAAGGCCCCACCCAACGAGAGTTATAAATATCTCAGCCTTAAGGATGGAAAATGTATGACATTCTGAGCATTCTAACTTGAAATATTCCGATAAGAAAAAATGCCTTACTGATTTAAGTATTGGACAGATTTCCACCGGAAATCCCCCGGTGGTCCTTTCTAACGTGTTTTTGGTGGAGAAGGTCAGGATATTCAAGGAAGAAGCAGGTGTTCGTGGTCCAATTACTTTTAAGGTGAAACATGTGACATTCTTGACCTACCAACATTGGTGCAGGTGTTCCAATATACTACATAACCCCATATGTGCATTTATGACATTATTTTGAGTGGAGTACAATATGGAATAAAAAGTAAAAAATCAGTCCAGGGGTTGAACTAACCCAACCAAGTGAAGCCTCTAGATCGCTCTAGACTAGATGGGATACATTTTAGGTCTGTCTGATTATAAAAGAAATAGATATATACACAAATAATTTAATGATAATTGCGTATAAGGCCCGGGTCACAAGGATAAAAGATTGTTGCAGAGAGAGATATAAATCGACTGAAATTTGAAACTGCAAAGTTATGTTCCAAGTTTCGAGTTTCATTCCTCTAAATTGCCTAATAGATGATTGATGAGTGCGTAAACAATAGTCTTATCACTTATGTCCAGAGATGTGGTTTTAAAGATTCATATTAGACTATTAGCTTTTTCAACTAATCTGATTTAGTTAAAGGGTTAGTTACTCAGTTACGATTAGGAAGAAATTAGAAGTTAGCTTAGCCATTAAGTTTCATAACTGTGTATAATAACACCTCCTCAGCTATAAGGAGACAAGTTGAGTTCATAATAATAAATCCAAATCTTATAATTTCTCTTTCTAAATCTAACATGGTATCAAACTAGGCGATAATTGATCCCCTTTGAGAAAAGTTTGGCGCATTTTTTTCTCTCTTCTCTTCTTCGTCAATTACAACTGCTCGACTCTGGCAATGGATTTTGCTCTACCAAGGCAGATCAGTCTGATTGCTATTCGTCTTCATAAAATTAATTACCAATTTTGGTGCACACAGGTTATGGCTACTATGCAAGCCTATGGTATTGATGAGTTTTTGTTCAGAGGATCATGAACACCGACACAATTTCGCAATAGCCCATGTTCTCAGCTACATCTAATCCAAACCCTGAGTATTTTATCTCGATGCGCAAGGATCAGCTTCTTTTCAGCTAGTTATTATCTTCGATTTCTGAATCTGTGCTTAGATACCGTTGCACTACATCGGCTTAGATCTTGTCTGGGCTGGAAACTCTGTTCCGTTCACATTCTAATGCACGAAAGTTGCATTTTTAGTATTAGTTACACACCTGAAAAAGGGTGATCTTACAATCGAATAATATTATGAAAATGCGCACAAAGCATATAATCTTGTCACAACTGGTGAGGATTTCTTTGGTAACGTATTAATTAATTACAATTTAGGGGGCCTCGGTACAGAGTACAAATCAATTGTTGTCGGTCTATCAACGAGAGTTGATAATCTCGCATTGCATGATGTTCATTTTGGTTTTCAAACTCGTGAGTTGCGTTTGCAACTGTTTGCTAATGTAACATCAATCAATATTGAATCTTTAAATGTTTTTTCAAGCATAAACAATGGAGCTGGTAACTATAATCAGTTGAACTTGTATTCTGGACGTGGAGATGGATCTTCTTTCACTCGCGGTCATGGATGTCGTGGACGAGGTCGTGACAGGTTTGACAGATTCAAATTAATATGTTAAATCTTTGGAAAATAGAATCATATAGCCTCAAAACATTTGATGTCCACTTTCCTAGTATTGATCTCACCGCAACTCAAGCTCACACAACTTTTACTCAGTCATATATGAAAGTTTTGAAGGCCACAGATACTAAAGTAAAAATAATTAGAGACGAAATGTTAGTCGAGATGCTGGAATACCAGTACTAACATTCAGTAACACACAACGAAAATAATAAGAACACATAATTTAAATTTGCATATGAGTTAAATTAAACTCATAGGTCGTAACCTCAGGCCGCGAAAGATATTACTAGAAAACGGAGTAGTTGTTTTACATAAGATATTAAAATAATATGACATCTAGTAATATATGAAAAAAATCCTGAACGAGTAGATCGTCTTTAATCAGCACAGTGTCATCCGTAAAATCTTCAAGTTAATCAAACACAAACTTGAAGAATATGAGCAGAATGAACGACCGCAACTTTTCTTCCTTCAGTTTCTGTCTTCTCTAAAAGGCGTACATATGAAGTCCAAATCTTTAGATATTTATACACAAATGTGTATCTCCATCTTTTTAAAAGAGTCCTAAGATATCAAAAGCGAGTTAATCAATATCTTTATATTTTAAGGAATAATATAATTATGAAAATACACTTTCCTACTTCTAAAGGATTCTTACCTTATCTTTCAAGATAAATATATACATAAATAAAAGAGTCTTAAAATACCAATAAGTCTAGAAAGGCAAATAAAATATTTAATCCAATTAAAACAGACGTAGGAATAATATTCCTATTAATCTCTCCCTTTTTCCTTTTTGGACAAAAACTAACCAAACAACTCCCCTGAGTTTGGAGACTCCCCCTAAAAAAGAATCCTGCAGAAGATGTTAGTCATGGTGATGGAACACAACGAGCAACACCAAAAAGTAAGACAAGAAAACTTCACAACCAAACATATCAACTGCTGGTTTCACTATTGGAAGTTGACATTCTGGAGTTTTACCCATAGTGAGCATCATTATCAGCAACAACCACAGTTTTACCAAACCTCAACAACCATATTCCCTCACTCTTCTCCCCCTTTTTGACAAGAATGCAAAAGGGGTGACTTCCTGTGTAATGCCCGTAATGTCAACAATCCATGAAGGTCTGCTTGGGAACCTTGTCTATCAAACCCAGATGTACCTGCAAATCAGAAGAAATAGGTACATAAATATGTATGTTAGTCACTGTGTCAGTGACACCTGGACTAACATCCTTATTAGTGGCAGCACACCAGTCAGCTGACTCATCATCCCTTTTAGTTGTTCAGACCCAATTTCAGACAACCGCTCCATGCAATACTCCTCATGTGCAAACACTTGGCTAAAACTAAGAGACTCCCTTCTCTCATCAAAATGACCACAGTGTCGAAGACAGTAATTAGATACCAAAATTACACCAAAAGAATCGAGGAGAGGTCTTCTTACATATTCCAAAAAGAACTTAAAACCTGGTACACCTTTAACCATACTTAAACACACAAGAATACAATTAGCCTGTTAGTAAAAAAAAATTAAAAAGCACACTCCCCCTCAAGCCTGTCCACTAACACACTAACGAAATTATTAGGACTCACAAAAAAACTAAGATAGTAAACTAAGGTAAGAAAAAAATACAAGGTAGGAATAAAAAAAACTTAACTATGACAAGAGTATCAACTTTAGTCTTGTTTAACAAAGCAAGTGCTACAAATATCACGTTCTTTTCATCCCACGAAACCGTGTAAAACACCACAAACCATAAGACTTCAAATTGTACCCAACATTTGAGCAAGAGAAAAATAGAATCTTGTTATGATCACATTGTCCATATATAGACGAGCCATACGAACAAAACTTCACCGAACATGCATGTCCTATTTTTATGTCTGGAAAAAATGATCTTAGGAAAATAAAAAATCAAATAAGGGTTTTTCTCAGCTACAAGAGAGTGTTAGTCCTAGTGTGCCAACATTTAGAATGAAATTCTTTGTCAACAAATTCAATGGATCAAGAATTCTTAACTCGGTTAATGACAAAGTCAAATTCCATAAAAGAAATGTATTTGGGGATTTTATGTCCGGGAGTAGAACCTCCACTTTATAGCCACAGTAATCATATATTATTTCAGGAGATCACTTTGATCAAGAGATTTGACTTAGTTAAACTTCATCTATTATAAGATGGCAAGGAAATCCAACAAGTCACAAAGGATAACACCGAGAGAAACGCACGTTTCTGAAAAAAAACAACCACAATTGTATTTTTCAAACCATCCCACTTTAGTTAACACAGTTTGGTCACAGCAGCCTCTGGAAGCAGGAAATTATGCAAGTATCAAATGTGTTATGAAAATAATAATAATAATAATAATAATAAATGCATGATACACAAAGTATGCTGCAGCTGATGTTAGCTAATGTGCTGCAGCATTTCCAGTAACACTGACCTAATCAACACATAAAGTGAGCGGCTTCCTTAATCTGGAAAATCTCTCAAAGTCTAATGCTTTGGTGAATATATCAGCAGGCTAATTTTCTGCCCCAATGTGCTCAAAACTCACAAGATTCCTCTCGACCAGATCTTGGATGAATTGATGTCTAATGTATATGTGTTTTGTGTAAGAATGTTGGACTAGATTTATTGAGATACCATTCGCACTTAAATTGTCACAAAAAACAGTTAAAACACCACTATATTGACCACACTCATTAATCATGGCATACTTGACAAGTTTTTCATGCATCGCATACTTATCATTAAATGCATCCTCCACCCATTTTGGCTCTGCATAGGACACAAGACAAAAGTTTTTAATTAGACAGTAGCAAGATGTTGCACATACCATATTTACCATCTCTCTGAAATTCATTCGCTTCTTGCAAGTAGTTCTCTCAACCAGAGCCTCGATTAAATGAAAGGAAGTATGATTATTCCTCATCCTTGAAACAATGTCTCTAACAAAAGACTCAAAAACTCCTGTAGGAACAGAGTCGTCATGGCCAGACTCTAATTCTGAGGTTTCAGTATTCGAATCAGTTAGAACCAGAGATGTTGGTTCTAGTGTTGGAGCACGAGCACTAACACTTTTTGCATTATCAGAATTTATTCCTCATATACATTTTGCCTCAACTTGATAGCAGTTGTTTGCCATCCTGAATCCCTATAAGTATGCACTGGTCAGATTTATCAAGAACCTCCACGAGTCTCGATCAAACTTTACTCGAAGACCATCATCACACAATTGACTGATGTTAATTAGATTAACAATTAATCCATCCACAAGGAGCACGTTTTGGATCCTAGGCAAACCTTCAAAATTCAGAGTGCCTTTTTCAATGATCATTCCATGAGCACCGCCACCATATTGGACTTTGCCACCATTGTGTTTCACAACATTAGACAAGTAGTCAACTGTTCCAGTCATGTGTCGGGAACATCCACTATCGAAATACCACAAACCTACAACATTTGTCTTAAGTGAAGTATAAATCATGTTGCATTGAGTATCAGGTTTTCTTATCCACACCATTTTGGATTTTGGAGAGGTGTTGGTCCGGATGCTGGTGCTTGTGATGATTGACATTTTCTTCCCTTCAAACGCACGAATCCTTTCCATCTTCAACTTTTTATAGAAGGGTTTGATATGTCCAGGTTCTGAGCAATGGTGACAAACATAACTACGCTGACGTCGTTTAGTTGTTTTAACAGACACAAATCTGTCCGATCTCTTGTCACCTTCTTTGACAAACTCAGGATCCTTAAATCTTAAGCCATTTTTGAGCGTAGATCCAATTGACAAGATCTCCTCAAGTTTTGTTGTTCCTGAATTTAGTTTTTTCAGAGTTAGAAGTGCACTTGAGAGTTCCGATCTTGTCATGTCCAGTTCTTCTTCACGTTTTGTCAGTAGAGCTTCTAAGCACAAGATTACAGCCTATTGTTCTTTATCCGTACGATTCAATCTCTCATTCTCCTTAGTAAGGATGTTTACTTTGTGAATCCGTTTAGACCAGCTCTCATAAATATCTTCATAGGCAGCGAGTCTTCAGTATCATCAGTTTCTTCGGTAGTAGAAGAGTTAAGACACCAAATGTCAGTAGCATTTTCACCGACATTCCAGACAACACGGGCAGTCATGGTAGCAACTTCTTTAGTTCCTTGGGACTCGTCATATTCTTCTCCATCACTCATAGCCATCAGATTTCTCTTGCGTTTGATGTTGGCACACTCATATTTGAAATGGCCAAATACTTTGCACTCGTGATATTGGAGATTATCCAGTACCTTTCTTCTGTTCTGATTTTGGCCGAATGACTTCCTTAAATTATTCTTATTCTTTAGCAAATTGCTGAAATCTCGTGTGAAGATTATGATTCCATCATCATCCAACTCAGCAGTCTCTGCTTCACGTGTTCAAGTTGCAAGATCAAGCTCTTCATCTTCGGTAGCAGGAGTGGAGATTAGAGCAATGCTTCTTCTCTTAGATTGCTTGATCTGAAGTTCCATCTCATAAGTTTTCAAGGAACTCACAAGTTCATCAAAGCTCATGGTTGAGGTATCCTTGGATTCTTCAATCGCTGTTATCTTCATGTTGAAACTCTCAGTAACAGAGCGCAAGAATTTGCTCACAAGTCTTTTGTTAGAGATAGATGCACCTAGAGATTGGCATTCGTTTGCAATGTCAAGGAGTTTGGCGTTGTATTCGGCAACAGTTTCACTTTCCTCCATTCTCAGAACTTCGAATTAAGTTGCAAGCATTCTCAGTTTTGTTCGTTGAACTCCTTTGGATCCTTCACAGAAGAGTTGTAATGCGTCCCAAGATTCTTTTGCAGTCTGGAGATTTGAGATGATTCTGAATAGTGAGACATCCACAAAGCTATAAAGAGCGTTCAAGGCTTTGGTATTTGCATTTGAAATAGCTAGTTCATCAGCCGTCCAATCAACCAATATCACAAGCCATGATCTTTCATCCATGGTTTTGATATAGGCACGCATCCTCACCTTCCAAATCGCATAGTTGGTCCCGTCAAAAATTGGTGGTCGTATTACAACATTCATCATAGTATCCATAGCTTTCCTACACAGAAAAAAAAGTATCAGCACTTAGTATTGTCAAGTGACCACTCTTGATGCCAATTGAAAGTTTTGAAGGCCACAAATACTAGAATAAAATAATCAGAGACGAAATGTTAGTCGAGATGCTGGAACACCCGTACTAACATTCAGTAACACACAACGAAAATAATAAGAACACAGAATTTAAACTTTCCTACGAGTTAAATTAAACTCATAGGTCGTGACCTCAGGCCGAAAAAGATATTACTCGAAAACGGAGTAGTTGTTTTAAATAAGATATTAAAATAATATAACATCTAGTAATATATGAAAAAACTCCTGAACGAGTAGATCGTTTTTAATTAGCATAGTGTCATCCGTAAAATCTTCAAGTTGATCAATTACAAACTTGAAGAATAGGAGCAGAACGAATGACCGCAACTTTTCTTCCTTCAGTTTCTGTCTTCTCTAAAAGGCGTACATATGAAGTCCAAGTCTTTAGGTATTTATACACAAATGTGTATCTCCATCTTTTTAGAAGAGTCCTAAAATATCAAAGGAGGGTTTATCAATATCTTTACATTTTAAGGAAAAAGATAATTATGAAAATACACTTTCCTACTACTAAAGGATTCTTACCTTATCTTTTAAGATAAATATATACATAAATAAAATATTCCTAAAATACTAATAAGTCTAGAAAGGCAAATAAAATATTTAATCTAATTAAAACAGATGTAGGAATAAAATTCCTATCAACATACTCAAGCTCTTATAAAATTTCCTCAGTCAAAGGTTCCTGCAAAAATCAACCTCTCAAATCCAACCGCTCGTACTGCTCTGAACAGAAAGAAGATTGTGGTTCTTTTGTCTCTTTTCCATCTAGTTCGGAGTCTCAGAGTTTTGTGGATAGTGGTGTTACAAGCCATGTGACAGCTCATCTTGGCAATCTGAACATTCTTGATCCCTACACTAGCCCTCGCACACTTATAGTAGGTAATGGATCCCAATACACATTTCACACACAAGTTCATCTTCCTTTATACATCCTACTCATTATGCTCCTTTTCATCTTAAAATCATTCTGTGTTCCTAGCATTAAAAAAAACTTACTCAGCGTTTCAAAGTTTACTAGAGATATTCTTGTGTATGTCGAGTTTCATCCTGAATTTTATCTTGTCAAGGACTCCAAAAATCATCAAACACTCCTGAAGGGCAATCTTAAAGATGGTCTCTATTAACCGAATCATAAACTATCCACTCATTTTCAAAGAAACTATTACAATTTATCCTGCTTCCTTTGTTTGCTCAAATAATAGTGTAAACCTCTAGCATCAGAGATTAAATCACTCTTATAATAAATTACTCTCTTCTGTACTAAAGTAATTACACATCCTTGCTTCTCTACAAACTCGCAGTTTCTGTGATTCTTGTAAGATTGTAAATATGCACTGTATGAATTTTCCTTCAGATAATAATACAAGTTCAACTCCCATCCCATTGATATTGTGTATTCTGATATTTAGGGTCCAGCTTCTACCCTATCTACCTATAACCACAAATACTATATTCACTTTGCCTACACTTGGGTATATCCAATACAAGCTAAATCTGAAGCAATAATAACACTGAACCACTTTCAAAAACTTGTCTAAATTAATTTTGACTCCTCCATTAATACTTTCCAGTTTGACATGGGAACTGAATATAATCTGTTAATAATTTGGATTTATTCCATTTAAACAATGCAGCAAATATTAATCTACGTGTCGTGTAGATAATCATAGCATTTTGAATTTCTGAAATCCAATTATTGGTGAGTGAGAAATAATGCTTTGAAGTTGAACGATTGCTTATATATATCAAAGTGTGTATTAAAATTTATCCCACATTGAATAATATTCAATGTGGAAGGGAGTTTAAAAGTGTTTAACTTTTAATGATTGGACATCAAGTGGGCCCAGTGGGTTGTGTGGACTTTGTTAAAACAAAGCTCACGCGGGCTCCTGGACTTGGGTTAGCCCGTCCGCCTTCGGCGGAGCCGAGCGGATCTGAGCCCGGACCCAGACCCGGACCTGGGTCCTAGGTCCTGGGCCTGTGACTTGGGACTTGGGTCTTGGGTCTTGGGTCTTGGACAATTGTTCTGAATTGTCTGGTCCGATTGAGGTGGTCCGTGGGGGTGGTCTGGTTCGACCCTGTTTTATTTTTTGGACGAACACACTCCTGACACACGCTCCAATATGGAAAGCACACTCCTGACACACGCTCCAATATGGAAAACACACTCCTGACACACTCTCCAATACGTCAAGCACACGCTTGCACTCTCCTGACGTGCGCAACTGAATGTTTCACGCTGAACCTGTCCAAGTTCATGCGGCTGGTGCTGACCAAATTTGAACGTCATAAAGCTGCATTTATGGACGTCATAATTGGCAGCTGTAACCCCTTATTTGAACCCCTATAAAAGGGTGAGGCTCCTGCTTTTGCTGTTCACTCTCCATACGAACGAATACCTGAAATTCAACATACGAACACCTGAACATTTGCATAGCATTCTCTTTTTCTGCATCTTATTTCTTACGTAGTTCAGTTCGAATCCTTCCAGTTTGCCGGAGCTTTGGTTTCTAACGGTGCGGTTAAACCAAAGATGAAGTCATTTTATCTTTGAGAATGATTTTCCAAAACCGAAGGGCACTACCGGGGCAAATTCGTTTTGCGGAAAGAGTGACCACTCGACTCGACTTTCGTTTTGAAGATTCTATTTTCTTTTTCTTCTTTTCTTTTTCCAGTTTTAGTGATTTCATTTACAGCCCTGTTTATGTTAGTCGAATTAGATTAATTTCCTACATAATCCTATCACAATATTTCTCACTAACTCAGTGTGATGGTTAGACATTCCTTCCTGTATTCTAATCAACCAAATGGTATACCATAAATAACATCAACATATAGATGAAACAGGGTTAACTTTGATGGCAAATGCGGGCTTACCAATGAAATTTAGTGGGATGCTTTTGTCAGTGTTATTTATAACATAAATAAATTTCCTACTCCTATTTTGAATCACACATCACCTCACCTTAAACTCCATGGATCCTCTCCTGATTACACCTTTCTTAAGGTGTTTGGTTTCTCTTAGATTACTTTCTTGAGGCCCTAAAATCATAGCAAACTGCAATTTAGGTCTTGGAATTGTGAGTTCATTGGTCATAGTCCTCTACATAAAGAATATAGATGTTTACATCCTTAAGGCAGAACCTACGTAGCTAAAATAGTAAATTTCAATGAAACTGAGTTTCCCTATGTTCAATTGTTCTAATCTCCATATCTTCCTCTCCTCCTTGTTCACCTATACTATATACTACTCATCTTAATATTAGCACACCCAACACTACACAGTCACCTACTTCTGCTTCTCCTCCTTCAGCATCTCCTATTCCATCACCTTGTCCTCTTCAGCCTCTCCCATTCCATCACCGTCTCCTCCACATCCACCTATCACAAGCAAATATTCAACGATATTCAGAGCAAAACATGCTACTCATAAACCTAAATCACTCATTGTGTCCTCAACACATCAAGAACCATCTTCTATTTATGAGGCACTTTCAAGTCCTCAATAGAAAGCTGATATGAACACTGAATTTCAGGCTCTTCTGAAAAACAATAAATGGAATCCGGTTACTATTACTAATGATATGTAGGTGTTAGATCACAAGTGGATATTTATGGTTAAAATTATTTTAAATGACTCAGGGGACAGACTGAAAGTCAAACTGTTAGCCAAAGGTTTTTAGTAAATTCCAATGTGATAAAACCAAAACGACTGGTTACCAAGAATAGGGGGCACTAACCTCAAATCCGACATCAGTGACCTGAATAATGATGGAATATCGTCACAGCGACCAGGTTGATCACCAAAAATCCTCTTGGTGACCTAACCAATCCTGCAAAATAACACCCTCAGCAAAGGCGGTGGACGGCCCTGGCGAAGGTCCTCCGATGCTTAAGTCAGATAGTGCGAGAGATATTTTTGAGTGCCCAAATCGTGATAAGACAACTTAAAATAAAGAGAGGCGTGCAACCCTTTCATATAAGCAAGAGAAGTGTTCCCCAAGCTAGGGTTACCTTCTCCCATTATAATACCATAGATACCATGACCGACTTAGATTTTGGATTTCTCCTGTATGCTAAGTTCCCATAAATAATGAATCTCTTGCTTAAATTACCAGAATAGGCTTGGGCCTGTGATTCTTTGAATATAATTATCCGGAACCCCACAATACCATCCATATTGGCCCATTAGGGCATAATATTTACAAATCCCATTACCGAGCTATCAGATAACACCAAGCCAATAAAATCATAAGAGGTCGCGACCCTATATGAGAGCTCACCCTCATACTCTAGGTCGCTACTCTATAAACCAGCTCGTCTATCTCTCAGAAGAAATGCTCCTTCTGAGAAATGAGGTCGATTTCCATAAATACCGGCATATAACTTACATGAATATTTAGTGTCATATCAGCTAGTCCCCCATATTCCGGATGATTGAGGTACGAAATCAGGTAGAATATGTAAAAAGGTAAAAAGAATGCAACAACCAGAAACCACAATAACAACTTAATCATAAATCACAAAACTTTAATAAATCACCTTGCCAGATTACCATACCACAATTCAGGATAACCCAGTTCGCCATACCAAGCCATAGCAAAGGTCATCTGATAAAGACCCACCACACGGATTTGCGACCTCTAAAAGGTCAGCTCGCTCAGCGAACTCAACCTCCAGGAAGAATGCTCCTTCCAGAAGAAGAGGTCGCCTATAAGCCCCCATATTCGCCGACCTAGTACACCCACAAACCTAAAATCATCAAACTACCTATTCGCTACATGCAGTCGTGCTCAGGCACAATAATCCAAGGAAATATAATCATTAGTGTTCAAAAAGTCAAAACACGCCTTTCCCCTTTCTTTCACATCCCTTTAAAGATTCATTAAATTCACCCTGGCAGCATGTCGGACACGTGTCATCTCCACATATTCTCGTAATATATTAAACGAACTGGGCCAGAAATGAAAGGCCCAAAACATTCCTAAAAAACCCTACCAACTTCCCGCTCCAATCTGTCATTTCAGCTTTCACGCCGCCCATAACACACAAAACCCTTCCATCTTCACCTATCCCTCACTTTTATCAAAAACACAAGTAAAATCGCCATTTTTGCTTTGTAAAAAAGATCGTGCCCTCTCTAAACTACAGAAATTAACAGCACCACATCGCCCATCTTCGACATCAATGACAACGAGAATGAGTAAGTCCCCTGAATCTCCCCTTTTCAGCAACTAATTTTAATTTTAAAAACCATATATTTATTGCATCTGCTGAGTACTGTTACATTTTCTGCTTCTCTGTCCTTCTATTTCTTAACTAATGGCGAATTCAGCATCCTCCAACCCTGATTCACAAAACCCAGACCTCTCTCCTGAGTCTATCCCATTAAAAACCCTTACATTTTAAAAAGAAGACAAAGATAAAATTCTCCACCTTCCCCCGGCCTACATGATGAACCAAAAGGTTACGTCAGTTAGCCAGAACTTGAGGCCCAGACTAGGTCCTATACCGAGGCCCAAGCCCTTTTAGAGAACATATCAAAAGACACCTCTCCTGCCCTCTTAACTATTGAGAACACACCAGAGGGCATTCCCCTAGCTAAACCCAACAATCCATCCACATCATCACACTATGAACACTTTCTAGAAAACCCGATAACTATGGTACCTTCCTCATCTGTCGCCGACCTACTTCCCTTACCCTTAGCGACCAGGGTAGTTAAACATAACTATTGGATATTACCTGATCCAAAGAAACTTAAAGATTTCAAAAAAGCACTCAATCTCCCAGAAACCACCAAAATGGTTCTACCCGACATTCTTCAGTTAGACCCCATGAAACCTCCTCCAAATCATATTACATTTTTCGATGAGATGCTTAGGTCGGGACATAGATTTCCACCGCATCAGTTTTACATCCAGGCAACCAATATATTCAAAATCCCCTTTCTGCAATTGTCCCCCAACTCCATGAAACTTATGTCGGGATATATTATTTTATGTAAATACTATAATACTCAGCCTGATCCAGGCATTTTCCACTTCTGCTTTCAAATAAAATATAAAAAAAACTCGTTTTGCATTTCTTCTCGCTTTGAAAAATCTCGCTTTATGGTAAACCCTCTGTCCAAAGTACCTGAATGGCGAAGAAACTTCTTTTTCATTCACAATACCGAGACTTGGCCTTTTGCTAGCGAGCTACGATTCCACACCCCAAAACAATCCGTTCCTCCCACTCCTAATCACTTTCCCAGTTTGTACAAAAAATACTTTGACCAGCTCGCAGAATGGAGTAAGCTCCCATTTGACGTGGTGCGACTCACTAGCCGGTCCAAAATTTTCTCCTTCGTGGGAATCGACTCTCGTCCTGTCGATCCGAATCTTGCCTTGACCCGATCAGAGTTCGGTAGGTTTTCTAAGTTAAGACACTCTTCCTTAATCACAATAAGCACCGATTATTTCTAACCAAGTGCTTCATTATTTCAGATGCATTCGTCAGCAACTGCGTCTTGTCGAGCTCCGAAGGGACCACTGTACAGACTGATTTACACCCCGCTGTCACATCAGCACCTCCACCTCCTATTATCAACGTAGATGAGGTGCTGAATCAAGATTTTGGGGCTGAGGATGATCTGGAGATGGCGAACGATCTTGAAGAGGCACAATTAGTCGAGAAATCATCCAAGGGGAAGCGATCAGCCCGAACACTTTCTATCCGTCCTTCTAAGAGCCTAAGCACTCCTTCTGCTCCAAAACGCCGCCGCCTCCAAAAAACTCATGACGTGGCTACCTCCAGGTCTCCAGGTCTTGAAAAAAGATTGGCGCAATGTGACAGCGTAGAGGAGATCAAGGCCCTTCTCGGCGAGCGCATATCCAACCAGGTAACCTAACATTTCAAAACCCCTCTCTTCCTAAAAGAATCTCTTCAAATACTTATGTAATTTTGTAATACAGCTGGGTCCCTTGCTCTCCACATTGTCCTACCAGTTACTGGCTCGATCCGCTGAGAGCGACCTTCAAAAAATGTGCGACAAGCTAACAGCCTAGTCAGAACAGCAAACCCGACAACTATACTTGACCCAAGGAGAGCTAGATGGGGCTAATCACTTGCTAAAGGCTCGTGAAGAGGAAATACACATTCTGAAGAGCCAGGTGGACAGTCTGAAGGACGAAATAGCTCACCTAGCCAAAGAAGTCAGAGATCACCTGGACAAAGCTCGCCAGGCCGATGAGCTTAAAGAACAAGTTCAAAAACTCGAGGAGACCGTGCGGGCAAAAGAAGAGCAGAATCAGGTAGCCCATGAGCAGGGTATTGCTGAAGGTCGGCGGACCTTTTTAATGAGTGAGGCAGGCCTGAAGTTCATGAACGCCTACCGAGAGGAGCTGTTGAAGGCTTACAAAAAGTCATCCGTGTACTTTGGCAGGATGATTGTACAGGAATGGGTTTACAAGGCTGCGGGGATAATCAAGCACCAGCTCGCGGCCATGAACGTCACATATAACCCCGACACGCCACCTATCATCGACATGCTCCCCCTTTCAACTTCTGGAAGGGCGACATGAAGCAGCCAAAAGATGCTAAGTGGTGGCTGTCATGTCAAGGCCGAGCCGTGTTATCCGCCAAGTTGGTTGCCGAGCCAGACGCCCCTCTAGAAGATTTTGTACCTGCATCTGGGCCAAGTGCTACCTGATAGACTTCTGTAATTCAAAACTCGTAATTTGTCCACATAACTTATGAACAATTTTACTTATTATGTTTATTATATATAAACCTGCCATAACAAATCTATGTTTTACGTTAGCCAAACCCAAGAACGGCAAATACAAAAAACTCAACATTCACTTTATATTCCAAGTAAGAAAACCATAACCTGAAACCTGAAACAAATTCAATATAGGTCACTCGGAACATGTAAATCAAACATGTTTACACCAAAAACCATCAAAATCATGAGCTGAAACAATCAAAAAGAACTCATACGAAGGAACACATAAGTCAAACATGTTCGTTCGCATAAATTAACACAGTCGTATAAAGCACAACAATCCAAGAAGTATATGTAAGTCAAACATATCCCTCTAGGAAACGACCTTGAGTATGTAAATCTAAACATACTCAAAATCACATTACCCAGCCATTCATAAAAACCATAAAAATTCATGAGATGTTCGTGAAACTTCTATTATTTATTAAATATCACAAAGAGCTATCCGCCCCGAAGGGTACAACTTAAAACCATCATTCGCCCTTGAGGGTAAAACATAAAACAGCCCGCCTCGAAGGGTAATAGAACTACCATCTGCCCCGGAGGGTAAAACATAAAACAGCCCGCCCCGAAGGGTAATAAAACTATCATCCGCCCCAAAGGGTAATAAAACTATCATCCACCCCAAAGGGTAAAACATAAAAAAGCCCGCCCCGAAGGGTAAAACATAAAATAGCCCGCCCCGGAGGGTAAAACATAAAATAGCCCGTAATAGAACTATCATCCGCCCTGGAGGGTAAAACATAAAACAGCCCGCCCCGAAGGGTAATAAAACTATCATCCACCCCGAAGGGTATTTAGATCAGCTACAACACCTATCCACATCACGGACCCGCCATCTAGGCGTAATACTTTTTCATATGACAAATATTCCAGATTCTAGGTAGAGCTTTCCCCTCAGCATTCTCAAGTATATATGCTCCTCCCTGAAACACTTTGATCACTTTAAACTGCCCAATCCAATTTGGATCAAGCTTCCTAGTCTTGCGAAATGCATCAGCCCGACTCCATACTAAATCACCAACCTGAAAGTACCGATGTTTAACACGTTTGTCAAAAGCAACCTGAATCTTTTGTTTGTAATGTTCTACTCGAGCTGCAACCTTCTCTCGTATTTCATCAATCATTTCAATTGCTCCCCTTGCTAGCCTTTCATTATCTTCCTCATTAAACGGCGATAAGCGCGACGATCCCCCTACTATATCAGCCAGAATGACAGCTTCCATCCCATACACCAAGCTAAAGGTGACTCCTCTGTAGAGGTTCAGGGAGTTATTCGGTAAGCCCATAAGACCGACGCGAGCTCTTCTTCCCAAAGCCCACCTGCTTTTTCGAACCGTAACTTAATACCCTGCACAATAATACGTTTAGTAACCTAAGCTTGCCCTTTAGTTTGGGGGTGCGCCACAGAAGCAAATCGTTGCTTCATCCCCATCTCTTTACACCAATCTTGGGTTTTCTACCCATTGAACTGGGTTCCGTTATCCGACACCAAAACTCGTGGGACACCAAACCTACAAAAAATATTATTAAAAATAAAATCCATCATGTCCTTCTCGCTTATGCCCGTAACCGCTTCAGCTTCCACCCATTTTGTAAAATAATCGACTGCTACCACCAGGTGTTGTTTATTGCCTGGTGTTTTTGGAAAAGGTACCACAATATCAATTCCCCACCATGCAAAGGGACACGACGAGCTCATAACCATCATATCTTCAGCCGATATATGCGTGACCGGAGCGTGCATCTAACACTTTTTACAAGTTCTGACCAGGTCGCTAGCCATACCTTTCATTCCTGGCCAAAAGAAGCCAGCCCTCAATGTTATGCCGACCAGCGCCCTACTCTTCGCATGATCACCACAATACCCCTCATGAATCTCTTTTAACACCTCTAATCCCTGCTCTCTGGACAAGCATTTCAAAAAAGGTCCAAAGCGCGATCTCTTATATAACTCTTCATTTATAACACAAAATCGAGCTGATGTCTTAGCATCCCTTATTGACAACTATTTTTCACCTTCTTTCGCCTTAACGAGAATATCCTAGATAGGCATACGCCAATCATATTTGACTTCGAGCTCCATTACTTCCTTACCTTTATCCACAGTGCTATGGCTTAACTCCATTAGTGTAATTTTCTGAGTATCGCAATTCCCTAATGCACCTGCAATCCGAGCAAGCTAATTAACCCGAGTATTTTCAGCCCGTGGCAAATGTTCCAGTTTAAATTCCTCAAAGCTCACAGCCTATTCTCATAATTTCTTTCCGAGCGTTCTTCTTTTGCTTCAAAAGATCTATCGAACTGACGATCTACCAATTGAGAATCCGTGTATGCCCACACTTTCCTTGCCCCTAAATCGCTTACCATCTTCACACCTTGCAATATAGCCTCATACTCGGTTTCATTATTAGGTGCTTTATATCCCAGTTTTATTGCAAATTCCAAGTTTTTACCTTCTGGACTGGTTAATACAATTCCCAATCCAGCCCCCGATATCATAGTTGATCCATCAGTATGTAACAGCCATGCCTTCGTCTCGTCACCTAGTTCAGTTGGACGCACCATCTCCTACAGGAAATCCACCAACACTTGTGCTTTGATGGCCGCCCTAGGTTCGTACACTACATTTTACCAGCCTTCCAGACACGTTTGGGTTACTCAGGACCTGCTTGAGATCTAGGTTAGTACGTACCTTCACCTTGTGGCTCAAAAAGTAAAGCTGCAATTTCTTTGCTGTACAAATTAGCGCAAAACCTCCCTTCTCCGACTCAGAATATTTCAACTCAGCACCTCGCAGCATTCTGCTAATATAATAGATAGGTTTCTGAATATCCGCATCTTCTCTGATGAGCACCGAACTTAATGCGACCTCTCTGATCGATATATACAAGATCAGGTCTTCCCCCGACACCGGCTTAGTCAATAGTGGTATATAAGCTAAGTATTCTTTCATCTTATCAAATACATCTGCCGCTTACTTGGTCCATTCGAACTTGGACCCTTACCTGAGTTCCCTGAAAAATGGGGCACCCTTCTCTGCCGACCTAGAAATAAAATGATTGAGACCTGCTATCTGACCTGTGAGCACCTGTACGTGGTGCACCGTTCGAGAATGTGGCATCTCCAAAACAGCCTGGACCTTCTCCGGGCTAACTTCGATACCTCTCTCCGTCACCATATATCCCAAGAATTTTCCAGATTGCACACCAAATGCACACTTCTTTGGATTGATCTTCATCCTATATTGCCTTAGTATAAGAAAAGTTTTTCTCAAGTCTTCCACATGGGATTCTGCTTTCTTGCTCTTCACCAGCATATCATCGACGTAAACCTCCAGAGTGGCCCCCTAAAAGGTCCTTAAACATTCTATCCACTAGTCTCTGATAGGTCGCTCTACTTTTGTTAGACCAAAGGACATAGACACAAAATAGTATGTTCCCGTTGAAGTAACAAAGATCACCATAGGTTGATCCTCCTTTGCAAGAGGTATTTGGTGATACTCTTGTGAAGCGTCCATCATACTCAATAGCTCGCATCCTGAGGTCGAATCCACTAACTGATCAATTCGTGGCAGAGGATAATGATCTTTTGGGCACACTTTATTTAAATCTCAAAAATCCACGCACATCCTCCACTTCTGCCCCAGTTTAGGCACCATCACAACATTAGATAAATATTCCAAAAATTAGATTTCTCGAATGTGGCCTGCTTTCAACAATTTCTGCACTTCCTCTTCAATTATCTTTCCAATTCAGGCCCAAAATGCCTTCTATTTTGCTTAACCGACTTCGCCTCTGGATCTGCATTCAGATGGTGTTGCACAACCTCCGGATATACCCTTGTCAGTTCTCCACCCCCAAAAGCAAAAACGTCCCAAAATCCCCTCAATAGTTTTATCAGCTCTTCTCTCAGTGTTTCTGCCATCAAGGTTCCAATTTTTGTAGTGTACTCCGGGAGACCTTCTAACGAAATATCCATCAACTTCTCATGTGGCCGAACAAAATTCTCTTGTTCTCTCACCTTTTTTGCACTAAGTATACCCTCCGGTACCACTTCGTCTCTCTCTCGCTTGTTCACACTCAAACCCTTTCTGACTGTCATTTGGTAACATGACCTACAGGAAGACTAGTTTTCAATTAGGCTAAGTATATTTTGGTTTTACTACTCAAAACACACATACAAGACTGCATATTTGCCATGAGTCCTTATATATCAGCTCAGAAGTTGGCTTTTGAAGACAGTCCTTTCTTTGAACATCCTATAGTTTTTTAGAGCGCAATGGGTGCTCTACAATATCTTACACTAACCAGGACAAGTATTTCATTCATTGTGAACAAGTTGAGTCCTTTCCTTCAAGCTCCTTCTCAAAATAAATGACTATATTATAAAAGGGTTCTTCGTTATCAGGGCTCAATACCCTCTGGATTATAGTCCTGCCCGTCTTCTAGAACTTATCTTAAGTGTTGTTGAATACAAGTCTCTTTTAAATGGTGGCTCAAAGAAACATTGTGGTTGAATACAAGTCTCTTTTAAATGTTACAGGTCATCTACTTTGGCTCACGTCGATTTTCACATAATTAAGTCTTACATTCTCTGCACATTCTCTTATGTGGTGTGATAATATAAGAGCAATCTCATTGTTCTCCAATCATGTCGCACATACTAAACATATTGAAGTGGATGTACATTTTATTAGGGATCACRTTCAAATAAAACACATTGATGTTAGGTTCTTGGCCTCTAAAGATCAAATTGCAGATTTGCTTAATAGAGAGCGACCTAATAAGTTCAGGTTGCCTGCTCATATAACACTTGGCGACCTGAAGATGAGTGGAACACCAGGTCGCAAGGTTGGCGACCTCTCAGGTCGTACGATAGGTCGCCCAGAGGTTGCACGTATAGCTGCAGTAGGTCTCACATAAGGACAACCCAAACTACGTCAGCTAGTGATGTCAGCTCTAATTCAGTACATCCAGCGTTATACAGTTGTCTGATTGTACTGTAGCAATAGTGACCACACGATCTAGGAAGATGTTGCAGAAGTGTACTGTAGCAATCTTAGCCACATATTTTAGGGTCACATTTGTCTTACATGTTCTATAAATAGTAGCGACATTACCTGCTGTAATTATGGAGAAATATGATTGAATGAAATACAAAAAATTCAAATACAAACTCTTTCTTAAAGTATGAATTCTTTACTTTCTTTCATGGTATCAGAGCAGGTTTTTACCTGACACTTGGCCAATAAGCCAATCACAAAAACCCTAACCCTAATTAGACACCTGGCGCTTTCTCATTGGTTGCACATCCCTTTTCGAGTCAGAGAATAAATCCTTGATCACAGCTCTTCCGCCGCCTTGTATCCGACCTTGAACCGATTCGAGGTCGAGCCGACCTTTCTTTATGGTCATTTATTTCTGACCTGTCTTTGTTCTCCGACCATAATCTCAGCTGGAGACAAAGAATAAATTGATCCGGCCTCACTCATGAGCGTCAAACCAACCCGGAGGACCCATGTGTGGGCCTGGTCAGCTGAGCTGGGTGTCGTGCACCAGGCTAGCCGAGCTGGGTGCCGTGCGCGCCTGGTCGGCCGAGATGGGTGCCTATTCGGCCGAGCTGGGCACCGTGCGCGTCTGGTCGGCGAGCTGGATGCCGTGGGTGCTTGGTCGCCGAGCTAGGCACCGTGCGCGGCCTGGTCGTCCGAGCTGGGGCAGTACGGGCCCGGTTGGCAGAGCTGGGCACCGTGCGCGCCTGGTCATCCAGGTTTGGTGCCGTGCGCGCCTGGTCGGCCGAGCTGGGGCAGCGCGGGCCCAGTCGGCAGAGCTGGGCGCCGTGCGCGCCTGGTCGGCCGAGATGGATGCCGTGCACGCCTGGTCGGCGAGGTGGGTGCCGTGCGAGTCTGGTCATCCGAGGTGGGCACCGTGCGCTCCTGGTCGGCCGTGCTGGGCGCCGCGTGCTCGGCGCTCTTCTCGGCACCGCGCGGGCCTGGTCGGCCATGCTGTGCGTCGCGTGCTCGACGCTCTGCTCGGCACCGCGCAGGCCTGGTCGACCATGTTGGGCGCCACGTGCTCGGTGGTCTGCTCGGTACCACGCGGGCCTGGTCGGCCATGATGGGTGCCGCGTGCTCAGCGGTCTGCTCGGCACTGCACGCACCTGGTCGGCCATGTTAGGCGCCGCGTGCTCGGCAGTCTGCTTGGTACTGCGCCCGCCTGGCCAGCCATGCTGGGGCCGCATGCTCGGCAGTCTGCTCGGTACTGCGCGCGCCTGGCCGGCCATGCTGGGCGCCGCATGCCTGATGGAATACTCGGCGCTGTATATATCTTGTCGGCTTTACTTCAATTTGAGCCACGTGTTAACTTTATCCTTTACGTAATCGTTCCGGTCAGGTCGACTATCAAACAAGCCCCTGAGTGCGGAGTCGGCTACTCGTTTGGTGGGTTCGGACTCACCAATTTTTAGTGGTGCATCGACCTTTAAGGCTTGATCTGGGGTACTACTGCCTCGTCGTGCCTTTTGTGGTATGTTCGGTGTTCTGCCCTGTCTGTAACATTCGTTGTTGCCCGCTTGACCGTACATGGTATGCTACATCAGTGATTTGTACGACATGACAAGAGCTCTCATCCTCTTCCTCTTTGTCCTTTTACCTTCATTGATTGTGTGGGCCTCTTATCCTCTTCCACCTTGAAATGAGTTTTCTTGTCCTCTTCCACTTCAATAATTCTGGTTGGTTGAATTCCCCTCTTTATAAATAGGTAGCACCTCATTTTTTCCTCATTCACTTCTTCATTTCTCTAGCTTGTTAATTTTCTCAAGCCCCGTGCACTCTTCCTCCTTTAGAAAAACGAAGCCCCTTGTTTTCCCTCTTCCTTTTGTTTTGTGCTCAGCTTTCTTGCTTGCCCACGTCTCGAGTTGGTCTTCCCATTTTTCCTAAGGTAAAAAACTTTCTTCTTTATACTTTGTTTGTTCGAATGTCTTATAGTTTGAGGTATTCTCCGGGCGACCTTGGAGAGGTGGGTTATGAGGGTGATGGGAATTATGGTGGTGCCCGACCGGGCGGACCAGGGGGTTACGACTCTCGTTTTGGTGTGAACGAGTACGGGAGTTTCTTAGTAGGTGCTGAGTTCGACGGGGGCCAGTTTGGTTCGGGCGGCCAGTTCAGCCCCGGGGGCCAGTTCGGCGTGGATTGTGAATTCGGGCCAAGGGTAGAACTTGGCTCGGGTAATGCTCATGGCCACGTTGACTTCCCAGGCCCCGCTGGTCAACATGGTGTGAATTGGCTCGAGGGTTTGAGTCCGGACAAGACTGGGGTCCCAAGTGGTTCGACTGGTCTTTTTAAGGCCGCCAGGAAATCTGTGGGGCCTCCGGCCGTGGCCGACAACTCTGATGATTCAGACGACCCGGATCCCTCTCGGGTGGGAAGGCATTCTAGAAACACGAGGCTCCCGCCCGATCCGTTGATGGCTCGGCCCAACGAGCCTTCTCCTCCCCATCATTGGGAGAGACCGGCTCCTTTGGAAAAGGGAAGAGTTGCCATTGAAAATCGCGGTGCAAAGTAGTTCTTTAACTGAGAGGCACATGGAGGAATACCGTAATACTTATCTTGTTCCTGGTGATGTTCATTTATTTCTACCCTACCCCGGCGAGCAGATACACCGTGTGCCCTCTTCTTGCACGGCTCTGTTTCGTGACAGCTTGAAGTTCGGTATTTCCTTTCCGCTCTCACCCTATGTTACGCATTTACTTAGGAAGTAGGGTATACCTCTTGCCCAAGTCCACCCTTTGTTTTGGCCCGCATTCTGGGTGTTGTGATTTTGTTTAACGAAAATGGTTGGCCTCGTCCTACTTTCGACGAACTCAACTGGCTGTACCAATGGAAACCTTCAGGCGGACTCGGGCCAGGTTGGTTTTATGCTTCGGTCCGGGACGGTGTGTTCAAAGATCTAGTTGAGGGTCTTTTGGAGACCCTTCACACATGGAAGCCATATTGGTTCTATGTGGGGGGTGATTGGCCAATGCGGAGACCCGACGGGCGTTCCTACACTCCGCCGCTTGCTCTTATTTCTGATCTTGGTCGGTATATGTCTTATTTTCTTCTCATTTTTCTTCTATTCTAATGCCTCATCGTTTTCTTTTGCTTACAGCTATTCCGAAAGCTGTTAGGCCTAATGTCGAGTTCTTCGAACGCTTGTATACCATCTTGAGTTCGGATCCAGATTCGCGATAGTGTGAAGATCTTTTTGAACCTGATAAGTGTTATAGAGTAGGTCTACGAGTCCTTTCCCCTGATAGAGGCCTTGGTCAAGTCCTTCCTGGTATGGTCGGCGATGTTTATTGGGTGTCGAGTTTGGCTTTTCAAGACTGGCCGGCTCGACGCCACTTTTTTTTTTTTTTACGTCGACCTCATGAGGTCGACTTTCTGATTGTGGCCTCCTTTCTTGCAGTGTTTTATCCTTTTTTCGACCAAAGCAGAGCTATGGATGCAATGGCAGAAGCGTGAAAGTATATGTAGAGGTTGAAGAAAAAGACGACCAAGGGTGGCACAAGTAAACGTAAGAAGTCAGCCCCTTCTGTTGATGCAGCGCCCGAGCATGAAACTGGGCCAGTCGCATCCCCCGGTGCTGGCGAGGGGAGCTCTCGTGGTGGGGGAGGTCTTCGCAGGCGTCGTCCTGAGGTCGACGTTGATCTCGACCCCAAGCCCGAGGTATTTGTGAGCTCCTGTCCTCAACCTCAAGCTATTGAGCCGGTCTATCCGACGGCGTATGCGCCATACCTTGGCGAGAGGTTTTCACATGGATTTGCCGTCAACGAGTTCATGGATCGTGCTTGGCCGCCTGATCTATATAACTGGGCTTCGGGTCTTCCTCCTCAGGAGCAGTTTGGCCTCATTGAGACCGACCTATGTCGGGCTATGGGTTCGATGATGTTCCTCCGTCAAGACTTCACAAAGCTCCAAAGTGCTTACGTTCAACTTCAAAACGACTTCCAATCTCTGAAGGACACCCATGCAGCTTCTACCGAGCTTGTTCTTGACCGTGACTAGTGGATGGCGAGGGCCAAGAAATCCGACCAGTCCTTGGCCGAGGAGCGGCGTTCGATGAAGGTGGTGGTCAGCGAGTTGAACGAGCTAAAGGAGAAACATGCTGAGCTAGTGAGGAACCATGCTGAGCAGGTCAATGCTGCTTTTGAGAGGGGAAAAATCGAAGGGGTTGCTCAGTATGAAGCCGAGACGATGAACCCGATGATCAGTTCCTCCTATCTTTCCACTATGCAGAAGGCCTATGACATGCTTGCGGGGGGTTCCTCTCTCACGGACCTTGCTCAACATATTGTTGAGAGGAAAGCTGAGCTTGGGATGGGAGGCTCGGACGACGACATGGGCGGCTCGGGTGAAGAAGGTGATGACCAGGAGGGTGAGGGAGATGAGTAGGCTTTGATCTTGTTGTTTAGGTCGGCTTATCACTTTTGGGCAGCTCGACTTTAATTGTTTTCTGTTCTGTTTCCGAATAATTCGCTGTGTAGTGAACTATTGTATGATCTGGTCGCCCTATTTTTGGTCGACCTCATTTGGCTTATGAAATTAGCTTTGCCTTTAGGAATTTTATCATTCTTGCTTGTACTTACTTTGCATTGTGGTCGTCCTCTTTTGGCTAATTCACTTCAGAGTTGTGTTTTATGGGTGGTTTTATAACCTTAAGATTGTTTCGATCTTGTGAACTTATTTTTCAAACCAACCTCTTTGTTGGGTTTGTTTGATTGTTGCAATTGAGCTTTACTTTAGTTCAACTTTGCATTGTTCGGTGGTCGGCTATATTGGATTGGTTAGTCCTATTTTTGAGCCTTTGGAGTGGCTTTTAGCCTTGGTTAATTTCAGTTTTGTAAACTTATTCGTTGGGCCGACCATGTTGACTTAGGTCGACCTTAACTTACTTAAGTTGTCGAGTTTCTTTTGGCTACATGCCTTGGAGTTTTCTTAGATTTTGTGAAATGTCCTGAAAGTATTGAATTGACTTGTTTTATTTGGACATGCATTCGAAGTGTGGTGTTGCTCTGATGAGCTTAACTTTGCATAGTGATGTCGAGCTATATGTGGTCGACCTATGAGGTCGGCTCGACATCAATTTTTTTTTAAGGAGAGCCGATGAGGTCGACCATGTTGTGGTCGGCCGATGAGGTTGACTTGATATCACAACACTTCTTTTTCTCGTCATCATTTTTGAGGTCGACCATATCGGGTTTTCCCTTTGTGTCGGCCTCGAGATATTGGTTCCAATATTTTGGATTTTCTGGTCGATCTAAATTGGTCGACCAGGTGAGGTGGGTATGAATCACCCGTGGTTCGTTGGGAAATATATGCTCGAACGAAAATAGCCTTTTATTGATAATAATTTTTTAGGTACACTGCATTCCAGGGGTGTGGCAGCTTTCTGCCATCAGGGTCTTCTAGCTCATAGGCGCCGTGTAAAAGGATTTCAGCTATGCGAAACGGTCCTTCCCACTTTGGTTTGAGAGGTCCTTGGTTCGTTCCTAGGATGCGTTTAAGAACTAGGTCTCCAACCTTGAAGCTCCTCTCCCTTACTTTAGAGTTGTAATATCGCTCGCTCCTTTGTTTGTAAATTGCGTTCTTCATCTCTGCTTCTCTTCTCTTCTCTTCCAATAAGTCGAGCTCGGCTCGACACGCCATGTTATTCTTTTCTTCTTCGAAGTGCGCCACTCGATAAGACAGAGTGTCCAGCTCAAGCGGTATAACTGCTTCTGATCCAAAAGCCAACGAGAAAGGGATCTCGTCGGTGGACGAGAGATGGGTCGTCCTGTATGACCATAAAACACCTTGTAGCTCCTCGGGCCAACTTCCTTTTAGGTCTTCCAATCTCTTCTTTAGCGTGTACTTGAGGATTTTGTTAACCGCTTCTACTTGTCCGTTTGACTGGGGGTGGTATGGTGTCGCGAAGTGGTTCTTGATGTTTAGCTCCACGCAAAATGCCTTGAACCTCTTGCTATCAAATTGTCTGCCGTTGTCCGACACTATTGAGAGTGGGGTGCCAAACCTGTACATGATTGACTTCCAAACGAAGTTGATTATATTCTGGTCGGTGATCGAGGCCAAGGGCTCGGCTTCGGCCCATTTCATGAAGTAGTCGACCGCAACCACTGCGTACTTGACTCCTCCTTTGCCCTTTGGTAGCGGGCCAATCAGGTCGATCCCCCACTTAGCGAAGGGGCACGACGAGTATATTGAGTTTAGGGGATCGGCTGGGGAGTTGATCTGAGGTGCAAATATCTGGCATTTCTCGCATTTTCTGACCTTTGACGTTGCATCCTTCTTTAAGGTCGGCCAGTAGTAACCCTGCCGAACGAGCTTATGCGCCAATGATTGCCCTCCTGCATGGTTCCCGCAGACACCTTCATGTACCTCCGTCCGAGCATGCTCGGCCTCTTGTTCGTTCAAACATCTTAGTAGGGGGACTGAGTATCCTCTCTTGTAGAGTCGCCCATCCACAATGGTGTATCGAGCTGACTTGGTCCGAATCGAGCGAGCCTCCGCTTTGTCTTCAGGTAGTGTTCCTTCTTCGAGGTATAGAAGGAATGGTTTCATCCAACAACCCTTTTCCATTTTGGCTTCTTTGGTCTGGTCTGCTTGACTTACTGAGTAAGCTGCGGCGGCATCAAGTGCTGTTGTGGAGTGGTGGCTGACTGTTACTGTGTTTAGTTCCTCGATACCTAAGCTCGATGCGAGTTTGGCAAGTGAATTGGCTGGGACATTATCGTTTCTCGGCACGTGGATCACCTTGGATTCAAACTCGCTAAGTCGTGCCTTGGTGAGCTCTAAGTATTGCGCCATCCTAGGCTCTTTTGTTTCGTACTCTCCACTGATCTGGTTTACCACAAGTTGGGAGTCACTGTGAATCTTGAGATTTCTGATCCCCATGGAGGATGCTGTTTCGAGACCAGCTAAGAGGGCTTCATACTCGGTTTCATTATTGGTCAACGAGAATTTGAAGCGGACCGCCGAGCAGAAAGGCACTTTCTCGGGGCTGATCAACACTATCCCTGCACCAGCTCGGCCGGTGGTCGACGATCCATCAATGTACAGGTGCCATTGTTCGGCCTCTTCTGCGACGAATTCGACGGCTGGTGTGAACTCGGCTATGAAGTCGACAAGGGCTTGTCCTTTGATTGCTGTTCTCAGTTCGTAAGTTATATCAAACTGTCCGAGCTCGATAACCCATTTGATCATTCTTCTGGATGTGTCGCGTCAGTGCATGATCTGCTTTAGAGGGAAGCTCGTCAACACAATTATTCGGTGCTCGAGGAAATAAGGGTGCAGCTTGCGCGAGGAAATGATGAGAGCATAAGCGAGTTTTTCCATGGCTGAATATCTTAGCTCGGCATCGTGCATGGCATGGCTCGCATAGTATACTGGGTGTTGTCCGAGCTCATCAGATCGTACGAGTGCCGAACTGACTGCTACTGCCGAGATCGCCAAGTAGA
This sequence comes from Phtheirospermum japonicum, assembly GCA_014905375.1. NCBI lineage: Eukaryota > Viridiplantae > Streptophyta > Magnoliopsida > Lamiales > Orobanchaceae > Phtheirospermum > Phtheirospermum japonicum. The sequence goes on from BMAC01000702.1 coordinate 371,982, forward strand.
GATAGAGAGGCTCCTCCTTGGTTAGTTTTTGCAAGGTCGGCACATTTGCCATGCAGTTCTTCAATTCTTCGAAAGTTATCTGGCATTCTGGTGTCCACTTGAAGCTCTTACCTTTCTTGATTGCTTCGAAAAATTATTTACACTTATCTATCGACCTGGATATGAATCGACTCGGGGAGTTTCTAGCTCGGTTATCGCTCGAATTTTATCTGGGTTGGCTTCAATGCCTCTTTGACTCACCATGTATCTTAAAGATTTTCCAGACCCAACTCCGAAAGAGCATTTCTTGGGGTTTAACATCATTCGGTAAACACGCAAAACAGAAAACATTTTATTAAGATCATCGATGTGATCGGAGGAGTACAAAGATTTGACGAGCATGTCGTCTACATACACTTCCATCATTTTCCTTATCATACTAACAAACATTTTATTGACAAGACGTTGATAAGTAGCTCCCGCATTCTTCAGGCCGAATGGCATCATGGTATAGCAGTAGAGGCCTCTTGCTGAGTAGAATGACGTGTGTTCCTGGTCACCCGGATTCATCGGGATTTGGTTATAACCAGAGTAGGCGTCCATGAAACTCATTAGCTCGTGCCCGGCAGTAGCGTCGACCATATAGTCAATGTGAGGGAGTGGATAACTGTCTTTTGGGCATGCTTTGTTGAGGTCTGAGAAGTCGATGCATAGCCGCCATTGCCCTGTCTGTTTTTTGACGAGCACTGGGTTAGACACCCAGACTGGGTATCTGACCTCTCGAATGAACTTGTTATCCAGCAGCTTGACGACCTCCACTTCCAGTGCCTCATATCTGTCTGGGCCGAGCTTCCTCCTCTTCTGGATGACCGACCTTACATTTTTATCAATTTTGAGTCGGTGACAAGCTTGCTCTGGATCGATCCCCTGCATGTCAGCATGCGTCCAGGCGAACACATCCTGGTTTGCCTTCAAGAAGTTGATAAGATGGGATCGGATGGGCTCCTGAAGATTGTGTCCGACCCGGAGCAATTTATTTGGGTCGAGCTCATCTACCGAAACCCAGTCTAGGTCTTCCACCTGCTCAGTATGGGTATCTTTTATCTTTAAGTTCATCCTTCGAGGGTCCAGCTCGTCTTCCCCCTCCTTCAGCTCGGCCTTCTTAGCTCGACAGACAACATTTTTTGACTACCACATCGGCTCTTTTCCTGGCCGCCGACCTCTATCGCTTTCCTGGTCGACCTCATTCAGGTCAGCCTCAACGACTACAAATTCCTCAGTCGGTGTTATCTTTATTTCATCAGCTGTTTCTGTGCTCAGGCCGACCTCCATCGCATCGACCTCTGTGTTCAACCCCTGTTCCTGACCTGGTTCTGTCTCGATTCTGCTCGACACGGGAACTGGGTGGTTGACTTCGGACACAAGGTTCAATTCATCGACCTTCGTTGTGTGTTCCTCTTCATTTGAAGGTTTGGGTTCATCCGGCTCTTCAATGATCATGTCCTTTAAAATCAAACTGTCGGGCTCATCGCCTTTCATCTCCTCTGTCAGCTCTTCTCTTCTCGATAGTTCAACCATGTTTATCTATTTTAGTCTGATCGACCAGCTGCATTCTCGAGCAGCCACCTGATCGCCTCTGTGTTCGCATTCTCCGAGGGCACCTGGGAACTTGATCGAATAGTGATATACTGACATTGCTCCTCTGAGATCATACAGATCTGGTCTACCTATGAGGGCATTGTAGTCGCTTGGAACGTAGATCACTTTGAAAGTTGTGAGAATCGTTCTCTTCTCCTCACCCGTGCTAAACTCGACAGACAGCTTCACCTGAAATAGAGCTTGCACGTAGTTGCCACTTATCCCTCTAATTCTATCATCGCACGGCTCGACATATTCTCTGGGTACCCTCATTCTTCGGTAGGCAGGTAAGTAAATTATGCTTGCATATGCGCCGGGATCTATGAGCACTCGATGTGTTCGGATCCCCAAGACTGGAATAGTGATAACAAGAGCATCAGAGTGGGGGTGATCTAGCGGGTCTGCGTCCGATTCGTAGAAAGTGAAGGATGACACTAGCTTATCCTCTTCTTCGGGCTGGTCGTCAAAATGAAAGATGTCGGACCTTATGACTTTTGTTTTCTGAATAAAGTTCATTGCCTCCCTGACCAGGGTCTTCCTTTCTCGGTTTGACATTTCCTCCTCTGCTCGGCTTGTGTTGATGAAGGTCAAAATCTCCCTTGGCCCTCCTGCTCCGGCTGGTGGGGGTGGGGGTGGGGGTGGTTAATTATTGCCCCTTCTTTTCTGCCGATCTTGGTGGTTCTTGGAGAAGGGCAGCAGATTCCTATCGTCGCAGACCTTGATCAAGGCGCGGACCAAGTCATGGCATTCCTCCGTGTTGTGCCTGATCGAACCATGATATCTGCAGAATCTCTTTTTGTCGAGCAGGGAAGGGTCCTTCTTGATTGGCCGAGCTGGAGGAAGGATGTCCAAATCCTTGATTCGTTCAAAAATCGTAGCTGCTGCCATGGAATAGACCTCATTGTACTCGGCGAGGAGGTCAGAGTGCTTTTCTTGCAGGAAATTCTTCGTGGTCACTTGAGGACTTGGGTTCTTGTCGCTCTGTCGGGTAGGCTTGTGACTTTGTGGAAATGAGATGACCGGGGCGGCCATGTTTTGCTCTGCTGCGATCTGAGATGCGGCCAGCGCCAGGAACTCCTGGAAAGTTTGAGGATCATGTTGGTTATTAACCCACTTGAAGAATGAATTGTCAGATAACCCGTTCTGAGCTAAAATCAGTAAAGCTTCATCACCGCAGGGCTGGGACTCTGAAACTTGCTTCATGAATCGAGCTATATAGCTCTTTAGTGATTCATTCGGTTGTTGGACGATTGTGGCGATGGCCCTTCTTGGTGCAACTGAAGATATGGAAACCATAAAGTGTCCTTGAAACGAAGACCTCAATTGGGGCCATGAGCAAATAGAGTGGCGCGGTAGCGATTGGTACCACCTTAGCGGGGCTTCATCCAGTGTCATGGAGAACATTCGACACTTGTATGTGTCGGATGCACCGAGCATATCCATATAGTTCTGGTAATGACTCAGGTGCGAATCAGGGTCGCTGCTCCCCTTATAAAGAGCGATTTGGGGGATTTTTAGCTTCCCCTCCAGTGGTTCAAAGAGGATCTGGATAGACAGGGGGGACTCGTCGTCGCATGCCGAGCTGGTGAGGACTGGTCGTGAGATTGGATATGTGGGTTGTACCGGGGGAGTGACTTGCTTGGCCTCCAGCTCGGCAATCCTTTGCTTCAAATATCTTAGCTCTGCTGACTCCTCGTTTGGCTTGCGCGGGATGCTCATGGCAATAGTCTTGCTGTTCGCTGACCTCTCGGGATGTTCTTCCTGCGCTTTGCTGGATGGATTTCCGAGCCGAGCAAAGACATTCTGGGGGGAGGAGAATGTGAGGAGACGTGCGATGGGAGGTCTCTCGGGCTTTCTCTTAGCATTTATCTCAACTTCCTCTAGTTTCGGGCTTTCCCTGCTATCTCACGAGCTGGGTCCGACTCCGAATGCCCTTCCAGAAGGTCGGCATTCTTGGGGTTGCCGACCACAATCTCTGGAGTCAGGATTGATTTGGGCCCGACTGAGCAGTCTTTTCTTGCCGTTGTTTCGCAGGTTTTCATCTTGAGCTTTCTGACGGGTCCATAATGACGAACAGAATCAAAACTTCCTACCACCAGCAGCTCGCGGAAAAAAAAAATCGAACACAAAAAACAGGAAACCAAACAGGACGAGCTGATCGAGCAAGTGGAACCGTAGATCACAAGAGACCTTCTTCTGGCGCCATTTTGGTTAGACCAAGAGTAGTCTAAATCATTAAAACCAAGAAAATAAGCACAGTTCAGTAATAGGAAAATAGAAAACCAAAAATGGGAAAAAGTGCTTGACTTTTATTTCTCAAAAATCAAGTCGGATCGGCCTTAGCCGGATCCTTGTACAGGGTAATTTTCTGAACACAAGCCTTTCTCTCTCTTAACTCTCTATGTGTTTCTCTCTCTCGCAGATTGGGGATCCCCTCTCTCTCTCTTGGAGAGGCTATTTATAGTTTTACTCCCAAACCCAAATTGGACACGTGTCACCTCCTAGGTGCACCGACTCACTTGGCCAATAAGCCAATCACAAAAACTCTAACCATAATTAGACACCTGGCGCTTTCTCATTGGTTCCACATCCCTTTCCGAGGTCGAGCCGACCTTTCTTTATGGTCATTTATTTCCGACCTGTCTTTGTCCTCCGACCATACTCTCAGCTGGAGACAAAGAATAAATTGATCCGGCCTCACTCATGAGCGTCAAACCAACCCGGAGGACCCACGTGTGCACCTGGTCGGCCAGCTGGGTGTCGTGGACCTGGCTAGCCGAGCTGGGTGCCGTGCGCGCCTGGTCGGCCGAGCTGGGCGCCGTGAGCGTCTGGTCGGCCGAGCTGGATGCTGTGGGCGCTTGGTCGGCCGAGCTGGGCGCCGTGGGTGCCTGGTCGGCCGAGCTGGGCGCCGTGCACGCCTGGTCGGCCGAGCTGGGGCAGTACGGGCCCGATCGGCAGAGCTGGGCGCCGTGCGTGCCTTGTCGCCGAGCTGGGTGCTGTGCACGCCTGGTCGGTCAAGCTGGGCGCCCGTGCGCGCCTGGTCGGCCGAACTGGGGGCAGTGCGGCCCGGTGGGCAGAGCTGGGCGCCGTGCGCGCTTGTCCGGCCGAGATGGATGCCTTGCGAGTCTGGTCGGCCGAGGTGGGCGTCGTGCGCTCCTGGTCGGCGTGCTGGGCGCCGCGTGCTCGGCGCTCTACTCGGCACCGCGCGGGCCTAGTCGACATGTTGGGCGCCGCGTGCTCGGTGGTCTGCTGGCACCGCGCGCGCCTGGTCGGCCATGATGGGTGTCGCGTGCTCAGCGGTCTGGCTCAGCACCGCACGCGCCTGGTCGGCCATGTTGGGCCCCACGTGCTCGGCAGTCTGCTCGGTACTGCGCGCCGCCTTGCCGGCCATGCTGGGCGCCGCATGCCCGATGGCATACTCGGCGCTGTATATATCTTGTTGGCTTTGCTTCGATTTGAGCCACGTGTTAACTTTATCCTTTACGTAGTCATTCCGATCAGGTCGACTATCAACAAGCCCCTGAGTGCGGAGTCGGCTACTCGTTTGGTGGGTTCGGACTCACCAATTTTTAGTGGTGCATCGACCTTTAAGGCTTGATCTAGGGTACTACTGCCTCCTCGCGCCTTTTGTGGTATGTTCGGTGTTCTGTCCTCGTCGCGCCTTTTGTGGTATGGCAAATGTTCCAGTTTAAATTCCTCAAAGCTCACAGCCTATTCTCATAATTTCTTTAAGTATACCGCCATGCGTTCTTCTTTTGCTTCAAAAGATCCATCAAACTGATGATCTACCAATTGAGAATCCGTGTATGCCCACACTTTCCTTGCCCCCAAATCGCTTGCCATTTTCACACCTTGCAATATAGCCTCATACTCGGTTTCATTATTAGGCGCTTTATATCCCAGTTTTATTGCAAATTCCATGTTTTCACCTTCCGGATTGGTTAACACAATTCCCAATCCAGCCCCCGATATCATAGTTGATCCATCAGTATGTAACAGCCATGCCTTCGTCTCGTCACCTAGTTCAGTTGGACGCACCATCTCCTACAGGAAATCCGCCAACACTTGTTTGGGTTACTCAGGACCTGCTTGAGATCTAGGTTAGTACGTACCTTCACCTTGTGGCTCAAAAAGTATGGCCGCAATTTCTTTGCTGTACAAATTAGCGCAAAACCTCCCTTCTCCGACTCAGAATATTTCAACTCAGCACCTCGCAGCATTCTGCTAATATAATAGATAGGTTTCTGAATACCCGCATCTTCTCTGATGAGCACCGAACTTACTGCGACCTCTCTGATCGATATATACAAGATCAGGTCTTCCCCTGACATCGGCTTAGTCAATAGTGGTATCTAAGCTAAGTATTCTTTCATCTTATTAAATGCATCTGCCGCTTCCTTGATCCATTCAAACTTGGACCCTTTCCTGAGTGCCCTGAAAAATTGGACACCCTTCTCTGCCGACCTGGAAATAAAACGATTGAGACCTGCTATTTGACATGTGAGCACCTATACGTGGTGCACCGTTCGAGAATGTGGTATCTCCAAAACATCCTGGACCTTCTCCGGGCTAACCTCGATACCTCTCTCCGTCACCATATATCCCAAGAATTTTCCAGATTGCACACCAAATGCACACTTCTTTGGATTGATCTTCATCCTGTATTGCCTTAGTATAAGAAAAGTTTTTCTCAAGTCTTCCACATGGGATTCTGCTTTCTTGCTCTTCACCAGCATATCATAGACGTAAACCTCCAGAGTGGCCCCCTAACAGGTCCCTAAATATTCTATCCACTAGTCTCTGATAGGTCGCCCTGCTTTTGTCAGACCAAAGGACATAGACACAAAATAGTATGTTCCCGTTGAAGTAACAAAGCTCACCTTTGGTTGATCCTCCTTTGCAAGAGGTATTTGGTGATACCCTTGTGAAGCGTCCATCATACTCAATAGCTCGCACCCTGAGGTCGAATCCACTAACTGATCAATTTGTGGCAGAGGATAATGATCCTTTGGGCACACTTTATTTAAATCTCGAAAATCCATGCACATCCTCCACTTCTGCCCCAGTTTAGGCACCATCACAACATTAGATAAATATTCCAAAAATTAGATTTCTCGAATGTGGCCTGCTTTAAAAAATTTCTGCACTTCCTCTTCAATTATCTTTCCAATTCAGGCCCAAAATGCCTTCTATTTTGCTTAACCGACCTCGCCTCTGGATCTGCATTCAGATGGTGTTGCGCAACCTCCGGATATACCCTTGTAAGTTCTCCACCCCCAAAAGCAAAAACTTCCCAAAATCCCCTCAATAATTTTATCAGCTCTTCTCTCAGTGTTTCTGCCATCAAGGTTCCAATTTTTGTAGTGTACTCCGGGCGACCTTCTAACGAAATTTCCATCAACTTCTCATGTGGCCGAACATAATTCTCTTGTTCTCTCACCTTTTTCGCACTATGTATACCCTCCGGTACCACTTCGTCTCTCTCTCGCTTGTTCACACTCAAACCCTTTCTGACTGTCATTTGGTAACATGACCTTGCGACCTGTTGCTCAGAGATAACTTCCCCCACTTTATCTCCCAGCGGATATTTTATACTCATGTGATATGTTGATGTTATTGCCTGGAACGCATTTTGGGAAGATCGGCCTAATATTGTGTTATACACCGACCTTCCACGGACTATCAAAAATTTTAAATTTCTCTTTGCCTATAACCCATCTCTTCCTAACACCACTGCAAGTGTTATCTCTCCCTCCGTAATCACCTGCACTCCATTAAACGCATATATGGGCGTATTCACAGGTCGCACTCTCGTTTCCAACTTCATTTTCTCCAGGAAATCTGTGTATATTATGTTGACTGAGCTCCCATTATCTACAAAGATCCTCCCGACCTCATACCCCGCTATCTCAGCTTCAATCACTAGCGCATCGTTATGATCCTCTTGCAGCCCTCGTCGCTCATCAGGACCAAAAGAGATGATTGGGCCTGTTCTATGTGGTCGCTGATTTACACTAGCAACCTCCCATGTCCCAGGACGGGCTGATTTGACATGTTTATTTCGTGCGTTATAGGTATCACCATCCGTTGGTCCGCCTGAAATCATACTTATTCTTCCCTTATTCCTTCTTGGGCCATTATATCCCTGATTTCCCTGTTGTGGTTGCCTCTCAGACTGATACTGAGGCGGATCTCTCGGCGGTGGTGGGGGAAATGTTTGCCTTGGTTCTCTTGGCTCCCTATCTTTGTAAATGACTTCCTTCAAATGCCCAGCTTTTTTGAGCCTCTCAATATCTTCCCTAAGATGCCTGCACTTCTCTGTAGAATGGTCGTAGTTATTGTAGAACAAACAAAAGAAATCTGACTTTGGATTAGTAGAGATCTGCGTGCGATATTCTGGCCATTTTATATCATTAGGTATCAAGCGCTCCATGATAGTAAACACTTTAGCCTGAGGATAGATTAAGGGTGTAAATTCCTCATTCCTCCAGTTTCACATATCTACTTCAGGATTTTCCCTCGCCACGGGACTTGGGGTTAGAAGCCCGCGCACTACCCTTCTGGGCTCTCTTCTAACTTCCCTGCTCGAAATACTACCTCCGGTCTCCGCGACCTCCCCAGCAAATTGCACACGGTGTTCCTCCTCAGCTTCTTCCACCTGTATATATTTGTCGCACCTTTCCAAGACTTCATCGTACATTCGTGCCACTTTCTTGACCGAAGATTTGCGTAAATCCTCCCTCCTCAATCCTTGATGCAATGCCCCTGCCTTCATTTCATTGGTGGCGGTGGGTACCTCTAAAGAGTGAACCTATTGACATACTCCTTCAAGGTTTCATCAGGTCGCTGCACCATTGTAAAGAGTGACTGTGCAGTCATCACATTCTGTCTCACGCTGGAAGATTGTTTTAAAAAAGCTGCTCGCAGCACCCGAAAGCTGGTAATTTTTCCTCTCGTCAATTGGTAAAACCAGCTTTGGGCAATTCCTCTCAGGGTAGATACAAAGCCCCGGCATGCCACAACATCCGTATATCCATGTAACATCATCTCATTATCAAAGAGTCGCAGATGCTCTACTGGATCCGTCGCCCCAGGATATGGGAATTCCAGCGTCTTATATCCCTTGATCCCTTGGGTAGCATAGCTCGTAATATATCATCTGAAAATGGATGTTCTTTATCTTCGTCAAGCTTTTCTCCCTCCATCCGCCTTTGCAAGGCTAACAATGCCTCCTGCATATCTCTAAATGCTTTATTCCCTGGCCCGACCTCATTCTCCCCATTCTCCTCATGGTATCGGCCTCGACTCTTGCGTGACTTATCACAGGACTCACCATCTGTGCTTGAGGTTTGCGATCCACTCTCACTGGTATGCTTACTATAGCGCCGATCTCGATGTTTATAGTGCTTTCGCCCTATTTTCAACTTCTTTGCTTTCTTGTACTTATACCTATGAGTGTGGGATTCTGAGGACGAGGTAGAGCTGGAGTAATCTACCTGTTTTCACTTGACCATGCTTCCTTTTTTCCCGCGAGACGATCTCCTAGACAGAGACCTTCCGCTTTGTTTTATCTTTTTTGTTATCGATTTTTCTTCCTGTCCATCGTTCGACTCATCAGCCTTTTCCTTCGGAGTACCCAGCTCGCCTGCTAGGTACTTGTTCAGATCTTCTTATTTTTCTGGGGGCACAAAATCCACGAGCTCTTCTAAGAACCCCTTATTGATTTGACAGGGATTATCTTTGGGTAAATCTTTCCACTCCTTCGTCCTTATGTAGACCGGTTTTTGCGCGATAACTTTCGGTGTCTTCGCTTATGGATCTCCTTCAGGTTCCTTTTCATTTTGTTGTTTTGGCGAGGGTGGCGGTGTGCCAACCAAATTCTGAATCACTGGCTCTCCATGGGGAGGTGCCAGTTCATCTTTTGTTTGCTCTCCCTTACCAATCTCCGCTGTCTTGCTCTTCTTCTTCAATTTGATCTATTCAGGACCAAAATCCAAGACCTTTAGTTGTATGTTTCGATCTTTCATACTATGCTTATGAAATTTCTCACGTCTTTTGCTTAAGGACTCGATGTCCCTTGATCCCACAGATGATGCCACTTGATAAAACCAAAACGATTGGTTACCAAGAATAGGGGCCACTAACCTCAAACCGAGATCAGTGGCCTGAATAATGATAGAATATCATCACAGCGACCTGGTTGATCTCCAAAAAGCCTCCTGGTGACCTAACCGATCTTGCAAAACAACACCCTCAGCCAAGGCGGTAGACGACCCCTGCGAAGTTCCTCTGATGCTCAAGTCAGATAGTGCGAGAGATATTTTTTAGTGCCCAAATCGTGATAAGACAACTTAAAATTAAGAGAGGAGTGCACCGCTTTTATATAAGCAAGAGAAGTGTTCCCCAAGCTAAGGTTACCTTCTCCCATTATAATACCATAAATACCATGACCAACTTAGATTTAGGATTTCTCCTGTATGCTAACTTCCCATGAATAATGAATCTCTTGCTTAAATTACCAGAATAGGCTTGGGCCTGTGATTCTTTTAATATAATTCTTCGGGACCCCACAATACCATCCATATTAGCCCATTCGGGCCTAATATTTACAAAGCCCATTACCGAGCTATCAGATAATACCAAGCCAATAAAATCATAAGAGGTCGCGACCCTATATGAAATCTCACCCTCATATTCCAGATCGATACTCTATAAACCAGCTCGCCCATCTCTCTAAAGAAATGCTCCTTCCGAGAAATGAGGCCGCTTTCCATAAATACTGGCATATAGCTTACATTAATATTTAGTGTCGTATCACAAGGAATAACTATTTAGGTAATTTCAGTCGTGTTGCATTGGTTGTGTCCAAAGGATGCAAAGTTGAGCAGGTTGACATCAACATTGACTTCTTAAATGGCGATCTAGGGAAAATGAACTTTTTCGTCCTGTAAGTTGACCTACTTTGCAGTTTAGTCCTTTTTTTAGCCTATTTTAAATTTTGTCCGGTTTCTTTTAAAATATCTGCAATTTAATCTCATTATCGCTGGAAAAACTCAATTTTACCGGACTTTGCTAATTAGGCGCCAGCTTGTGCTGAGTTGTCTTCAATTTGGGAGAAATCCGACCATGTGGCAATGAATTAAAAGAAAAAAAAAATCAATTTGCCACGTAGGCATAGTTTATACTTCTTTAATTAGTTAATCTGAATATTGGCAGGGGAAGAAAAAGATGGAACTGCAGGGAAACAAATCGCAAACCGCAGAGAAAACAATGGCGAATAGGCGCCGGTCAGCAAGAGAGAGAAAATTGGGGTTACTACAAGATCTAATCTCATTTTTTTTGTCTCACCACATTCTTTTACTTCTCTTCTAATAACTTATTTATTTTTCTTTAAAATAAAAAAATAAAAAATTTACAGGTTTTTAATCTAAAGAAAAAATTGAGACATGAAGAAAATGTCCATAGAGCCTTACAAAGAGCTTTCACTCGACCCTTAGGAGCTCTACCTCGTCTTCCTCAATACGTAAGCTTAATTGGATCTATCTACTTTTATTTTTATTTTTTTAAAACTTACCCTGGTAAGATTTGTGTTAGTATTAAATCTGGCTTATTTTGGAGTGCCTGCAAACTGTACGACGAGATTCCCAAATGAATAATATTCCGTAATTCAATTGATATTTTTTAAAAGACGCTTGAGCTTCTAGATGAAGTGGCCGTGTTAGAAGAAGAAGTTGTACGACTGGAAGAACAGATTGTGAATTTCAAATTATGAAAACTTTTTTATTTGCCATGGTTTATATTTCTCAAAAGTTCCAAAAATTATAAATAAACCATCCCTACATAGTAAATAAAAAGTTTTCAATTTAATTCAATTCCACGTGGCTGAATCCCCCAATTTTAAAGACCAGTCAACATAAGTCAGCGCCAAATCAGTAAACTCCAGTGCAATTGAGTTTTTCTAGCGACAATCGGACAAAATTGCAATGATATAAAAAAACGGATAAAATTGCAAACATTCCAAAAAAAGGACTAAATGTCAAACTAGACAAACTTAAAGAACGAAAAAATTCATTTTCCCGGTGATCTAAGTTAGACTGTTTATGACACCACTTCAGGGATTTATTTTTAAATCAAACTTTATCATGTGTGCAAACTCACCAAAGCACTTCATGGTCTAAAGCAGGCTCCAATATCTTGGTAAGAAAAGCTCAAAAAACTTTTTCTCTCCTTTAGGTTTCAGGTTTCTGTGTCTGATACTTCTTTATTTTTTAAATAGATTAGTGGTAAGTTGGTTCTTATTTTAGTCTATGTAGATGACATCTTGTTGATTGGTGATGATCGTGATGAGACTCTAAGCTAATTAATGTTAGGATTAGAAGTAATATATTGAAAAAGAGAAGCAATTAAAACGACATAAGAAATTGTTAACCCAGTTCGTCAGAGAGAAATTCTGACTACGTCTGGGGGCGCTGCCAAGCTAAGAGTTTGTACAATAATAATTTTTAAGATAGAGTTACAATTACACAACCAGGCTATTTATAACAAGAAAAACCTAGTTAGAATTTTATGCGAACTCCTTAAAACACCCCCCCCCCCCCCCCCCCCAAAGAAATTAGCTTGGGGGACCAGCCCCCGAACCCAATGGCATGGGGACCCTCTACAATATCTTACACTAACCAGGGCCAAGTATTTCATTCATTGTGAACAAGTTGAGTCACTTCCTTCAAGATCCTTCTCAAAATTGTAAAAGGGTTCTTCGTTATCAGGGCTCAATACCCTCTGGATTATAGTCCTGCCCGTCTTCTAGAACTTATCTTAACTGTTGTTCTGATGCGGATTGGGCTAACTCACAGAATGATAAAAAAGATGACTTGCATTTTTCGTGTCTTTCTGGATAAATATATGGATAACCTGGGCTCTAAAAGGAAAGATGTGGTGGCTCAAAGAAACATTGTGGTTGAATACAAGTCTCTTTCAAATGTTACAGGTCATCTACTTTGGCTCACGCCGATTTTCACATAATTAGGTCTTACATTCTCTGCACATTCTCTTATGTGGTGTGATAATATAAGAGCAATCTCATTGGTCTCCAATCATGTCGCACATACTAAACATATTGAAGTGGATGTACATTTTATTAGGGATCACGTTCAAATAAAACACATTGATGTTAGGTTCTTGGCCTCTAAAGATCAAATTGTAGATTTGCTTAATAGAGAGCGACCTAATAAGTTCAGGTTGCCTGCTCATATAACACTTGGCGACCTGAAGATGAGTGGAACACCAGGTCGCAAGGTTGGCGACCTCTCAGGTCGTAGGATAGGTCGCCCAGAGGTTGCACGTATAGCTACAGTGGGTCTCACATAAGGACAACCCACACTACGTCAGCTCTAATTCAGTACATCCAGCGTCATACAGTTGTCTGATTGTACTGTAGCAATAGTGACCACACGATCTAGGAAGACGTTGCAGAAGTGTACTGTAGCAATCTTAGCCACATATTTTAGGGTTACATTTGTCTTACATGTTCTATAAATAGTAGCGACATTACCTGCTGTAATTATGGAGAAATATGATTTAATGAAATACAAAAAAATTGAATACAAACTCTTTCTTCAAATATGAATTCTTTACTTTCTTTCATGGTATCAGAGCAGGTTTTTACCTAACTCTGAACACCTCTTCTCCCATTTTCTCTCTCCTTCCCTTATATCTCATGGAGGGTAACACCACTCCATCTCATGAGGCTCAAGCGAGCTCTCACTCAGTAATCCATAATACTACTCTATCTTCTCAAAGCTCAAACTCAAAATCAGCTCATCTCAATCAAACTAAATGACTCAAATTATATGCTTTGGAAAATGGAAGTTTACACAGCCGTCAGAGGATACGGGCTTGAAGGCTACCTCACTGGAGAAATCAGACCTCCATCTAAGATCTCCGAAGGATCTGTAAACCCAAAATTCCTACTCTGGGTTAGGAAAGATCCGTTGTTAGCATCTTGGCTTCTCTCCTCTCTTTCTGAAAATCTACTTACCATGATGGTTGGTCTTGCATCTTCAAGAGAAATATGGCAAACTCTGGAGGCCAACTTCTCCAGTCAAACTGCAGCTAGGAAAATGCCGTACAAGATGAAGCTCTCCTCTATCAAGAAAGGAACCATAAGCATCAGAGACTATGTCAACAAAGTCAAAACTTGTTGCGATATGCTAGCTTGCTTGTCAACCAATTTCTGAAGAAGATTAAGCAATGCATGTTCTCACCGGACTTGGAGGAGGTTTTGACCCGGTGGTGGTAGCAGCTACAGCTCGGAGAGACTCACTCACCCTCAAAAATATTCTACCTATGTTATTAAGCTATTAGACCAGACTAGAAACTGGAAATGCATCAAACCTCATCACCACAGAAGGATCATGCCCTACTATCAACATCCCCAATCAGTTTTCTGGTCAGAGAAGAGACACCTGGACTGGTGCAGAAGCAAATAGAGGAAGAGGTCGCCACCCTGGAAGAGGTGGCAGAGGAAGGAACAACAGAAACAGAGGACGAGGTGGAAGAGGTTTCAGACCAGGAAACAGGTCGCCTTGTCAAATATGTGGTTACTCTAACCACTCTGGTGACAAATGATATTACCAATTTGATGTTGCCTACACTGCACAGTCCAATACATAGAATAGCTCCAACACTTCAGCGAGCTCCTACTCAGCCTATCTTGTCACTCAGTGCATTGATCTCTCTGCCCTATCACTGATGTCTGATTCAGGCAGCGATGCAAGCTGGTATGCAGATTCCGAAGCCTCTAAGCATGTCACCAATGACCTCGCTAATCTCAATATCGCCTCAGAACTCCAAGGAAGCAACAAGGTTCAAGTTGGAAATGGATCAGGTTTGTGTATTTCTCATATTGGTAATTCTCAGTTTCAATCCAGCAACAAATCGTTTTTACTCAAGAAATTCCTTCATGTTCCGCACATAACTAAAAACCTTATTAGTGTCTCTCAATTTTCTCAAGATAACTCTGTTTACTTTGAATTTCATCCTACTTCTTGCTGTGTAAAGGATCAGGTTACACATCAAATTCTTCTTAGAGGCTCTCTTAGGAATGACCTTTACAAATTTGATATTCAGCTCGCCAACACCCCCAACTCGCCATCAACCCCATCTACTTCTTTCACGAGACGAGACCTTAGTATCTTCATCACTGAGTCTATTGATCCAAATAAGGAAGCAGATTTACAGTTATGGCATCTTAGATTAGGGCATCCTGCCAATAATGTGCTACAAAGAGTTCTCAAAACCTGTAATCTCTCCATTTCTAATAATATTAAAATTACTATTTCCACTTGTTGTGCTTGTCTTCAGGGTAAAAGCCATAAGCTACCCTTTTATCCCTCAGAAACTGAATATACAAAACCATTTGATATTGTACATACAGGTGTATGGGGTCTTGCTTTTGTTAAATCCTCGAATGGATTCTCCTACTATGTTTCTTTTATTGATCACTATTCTAGATATACTTGGATCTATCTACTAAAGCCATCCCTACGCCGATGGTTGTCTCTCCTATCCTCTCTAAATCTCAAGGGGAACCCACTGTTGATCCACCTTTTTATAGAAGTATTGTTGGAGCTCTTCTGTATATTACAATCACTCGGCCTGATATTTCCTATAGCGTCAACAAAGTATACCAATATATGCACTGTCCTCTCAGCACACACTGGCGGGCTGTCAAGAGAATTCTGCGATATCTGGCCGGTACCATTCCTTATGGAATAACCTACAATAAAACCTCACACTTTACTCTGACATGTTTTCCAGACTCCGACTGGGCTGGTGATCTAGATGACAGGAAATCCATCACTGGGTTTTGTATTTTTCTCAGCCGAAATATTGTCTCTTGGTGTTCTAAAAAGAAGACCTCTGTTTCAGGGTCCAACAATGAGGCTGCGCAGCCTAGATCATGCTAACGCATAAATAATATGGATCCGATCATTGCTACATGAGCTTCTTGTCACACTTCCTGATGTTCCTACAATTTGGGTCGACAATCAAAGTGTTATTGTTGTTGCCTCCAATTCTGTTCTCCATGCTCGTATAAAGCACTTTGAATTAGATCTTCATTTAATTTGAGACCTCATTGCGAAGAAATTACTGCAGGTTCAGTTTGTTCCTTCAATTGATCAGACTGCCAATGTCTTCATCAAACCGCTATCACATCAATTCTTTGTTCGGCTTCGACACAAGCTCTCTGTTCTCCCTATCGCCGCACTCGAATTGAGAGGGAGTATAATAGAGAGCGACATGATAAGTTTAAGTTTCCTGCTCATATAACACTTAGCGACCTGAAGATGAGTGGAACACCAGGTCGCAAAGTTGGCGACCTCTCAGGTCGTACGATAGGTCGGCCATAGGTTGCACGTATAGCTAGCAATGGGTCTCACATAAGAACAACCCACACTACGTCAGCTGGTGATGTCAGCCCTAATCCAGTACCTCCAGCTTCATACAGCTGTCAGATTGTACTTTAGCAATAGTGACCACACGATCTAGGAAGACGTTGCAGAAGTGTACTGTAGCAATATTAGCCACATATTTCAGGGTTACATTTGTCTTACATGTTACTATAAATAGTGGCGACATTCCTTGCTGTAATTATGGAGAAATATGATTGAATGAAATATAGAAAAGTTGAATACAAACTCTTTCTTCAAATATGAATTCTTTACTTTCTTTCAGTGCTTACTAAACTTGTTATCATTTCTTTTCAATACTTATCTAATAAGTTGTGTTTATAGAAACCCCCGAATAGTTAGAGAGTGGTGTATAAGACTATTAGCTCTGCCAATTAATCTGGTTTAGTTGAAGAGTTAGTTAGGCAGTTAAGGTTAGCAAGAAATTTGAAGTTAGTTATGTATTAGGGTTAGGTTAGCTATTATGTTTTGTATTTGTATATAAGATCACCTCCTCAACTAGGAGGAGGTAAGCTAATTTCATAATAATCATAATTTTAGAATTTCTATATCTGAATCTAACAATTATTCAGAAAGCCATTGTAAAACGATATCACGGTTTGAAAACTTGTAAAAGAACAATTGTAGTCCGTAGAGTATGTCTATTATATTTAACTTTATAATTAAATTATTTTATATTTTTGCATATTTCAATATTTTGCCCACGGTGAACGAAATTCCTAGTTCAACCAGAAATTCTCATGTGTTATTGGCATAATTACGTAATGGCAACACAAGTTATAAGAGCCATTTTTAATTGGCAAACTAGTATGAAATCGATCTGATATTATGAGACCAGTGTTTACCATATATATATTTGACCTGCCTTTTGTCCGACCCTCCCATATTAATAACCCCATATATAAATAAAACACCGCAATCACATTCGTTACCCATATCTTATCCTCCCTTCCACCTTCTCACTGTCTCTAGTAGTCGGCCACTATCCATCGGTGCCGAAAGTTTATAAATTATATATTTCTTTAATCACCTCGACCCCCTCATTCTAAATCAGTAATTAAACTTTTGACTGAATGATACGATCATCGTAGATCTGAAATCAAATTTTAGGAATTGTCAACTTTGACATCATATCTACACAACTCACAAAACTAAATTTAGATCTGCAACCACCGCCCAACTCCTCGCATTGAAATATACAATATCGCTGATCTTTATTTTCAAATTAGTGCTGAAACTAACATTGATGATGGTAGGATATTTCTTGATTCTCTTTTTTCTACCATTATGGCAGTGATGGTGACCTCCACCTTGATGTCGCAGGTTTATTTAGATGTGTGTATCTGTGTTCATATGTATATCATTTGTATTTTTGTTGTGACACTTTGTATTTGAATACTGGGCCATTAGGCGGTTGATGTTTTTGGGGTGGGTTGATGTTTGTTGATTGTGTTATTGGGCGCTTAGTTTTTGTGGGGTGCAGTGTGCAGGTGTTTTTTTTTTCTTTTTTGGTATATTGATGTTTGTAGAGAATAAGTGGAGTATCACAAATCTAGTAACAAGTATCATAATTTGTTTTAAGATTATAATATTATGTATATATTGTTCTATACTTCTATACATAGTATTACAAATTACATAAAAGTATCATAAATTTATTTAAAAGTATTACAATTTAAGTTGATAGTATTGCATACTATATACAAATTTAGTTAATAATATTAAATATTATAGTTTATGTAAAAATATTATAAAATTCAGTAAAAGTATTAAAAAAAATGAGTTAAAAGTATTACAATTTTAGGTGCAAATATTGTGTATTATACTCCTATATGGAGTATCAAAATTTATTTAAAAGTATCACAACTTGAGTTAAAGTATAAAAGCTTGTAGGTGCAAATAATGTATATTTTAGGTCTTTATCGAGTACAAAATGCAGTACAGTATACAAGTATTATAAAATATGTGATACTTTTACTATTTTAGAGTAATGTGTGATCAAGCTTTTGTGGTAATTTTAATTATGTAAGTGTCATAAAGATAGATGTAATGAAAAAAAAATCAAATTATATAAATATGTGATATATTTTAGCTATATTTTATAATGTTTTAACAATATTTTATGATATTTTGGTTTTTGTGAGAAAAGAATAGATGTAAAAATATAAAATATAACGTGTGTTACTTTACTTGATTTTGTGATACTTTAAACCGAGGGTGTGATATTTTTAATTTTTAACTTTAGTTGAATTTGTGATAGTTTTAGCTAATTTTGTAATACTTAAATCTAGACAGATTCTGGAAAAAAGAAATTCGGACAACCTTTTTTTTTTTTTGGGAATCGGCATTTTTGTAGAGTGGAAAGAGATGAGTTGATAGGTAGTAATCAATCGAAATTTGGCTGGTGAATCATTGTAGATCGGAGGTCAAAGTTGATAATTTTTTGACTTTGACCCCAGATCTATGGTGATTGGAGTATCAAATTGTAAATCCAATTACGAATTTGGAACAAGGGAGACAAGATGCTTCAAACGGTATAAACTTGTAAAAAAATATCGTCGGTGAACAACGATGATTTTGGCCGACAACAATGGGAGAGAGAGATATATAAAACTATATATTCTTCTCTCTTTTTTTATTAAAAGAATGAGTTGGGGCTGTTCGAATGACTTGGGACGGATCAATTAATAAATTTTAGGGTTAATTATTTTTTGCCCCCAAGATAATGCAATTTTCACAATTTACCATGCAAGCTACTATTTGTGACAAACTGTCATATGAACTATGTGTGATTTGCAGTTTGCCCCCTATACAAGATTTTTTGTGGTTTCATGACTAAAACCGGATGATGTGGTGCAAACGAATTGTGCCCGTCATCCGGTTTTGATTACAAAACCACAAAACTTCCGATTCAGGGGGCAAACTGCAAATCACACATAGTTTATATAACGGTTTGTCACATATAGTAGTTTGTATGGTAAACTGTGAAAAACGCAATAATTTTGGGGTAATAAATAATTACCCCTAAATTTTATAAAAAATACTATAAGAGCGGTCTCACAGTACTTACTCCTTTTAATTAGGAAAGGTGAATGCTTAAAAAATTAAATGAGCAACACTCTTGTTAGGCCGGACTAACAGATCATTCGTTAGGCCAAAATTTTATAACAATACATTATAGTGCAAAAACCAATACATTATAATAAAAAAAAAACCAATACATCATATTACCAATACATCAAAGTACAAAAACAAATA
This sequence comes from Phtheirospermum japonicum, assembly GCA_014905375.1. Classification (NCBI taxonomy): domain Eukaryota; kingdom Viridiplantae; phylum Streptophyta; class Magnoliopsida; order Lamiales; family Orobanchaceae; genus Phtheirospermum; species Phtheirospermum japonicum. The sequence continues at coordinate 391,328 of BMAC01000702.1, forward strand.
CATCATAACACGGGTCATAAATTTATGAAAAATTAATACATTCAACTATAAAAACTAATAAATTACAGTACAAAAACCAATACATTATAGTATTGGGTCAAATAGCCTAACGGGTCATAACCCGTTAATTTAGCCTAACACAAGTATTTGTCAAAATTAAAGTGTTTAAAGGTCCTATAATCTTGTTTCCACGATTTATGTGTAATTATTCGTGTAAATGACCTTTCCAAATCTTGGATTCTATTTGTCCAACCTAGAAAAAGAGGATGTTAACGGGCACTTCATGATATATGATTACGAAATTGAGATTTTTTAACATGTTCATACTCTATTTATTCCAAAAAAAAAGAAGCACATTTTTATTTCTACGGGAAAAAAAAAAAAAAACAGTATTGTTGAAATTTTAAATTTTACTTACATTTTTCAATTATACACTTTCTTTAAAATTATGAAAGGACGATAATGTATTTTAAATAGAGGAACACAAGTAATTTTATATTAGAATGAAAAATATGCTTATAATTTGGAATAAAAAAAAAGTTTGTTACATTTTTCGGGATGGAAATATTATATGTACAAGATAAGAAAGGAGGAATTTAATGGTGAAAGCCTTGGTGGTACTCATAATTGCCTTCTAATGCCCTTTCTATAAATATTGACCTTACTTTATTACAAATTAAAAAGTGTTTACATTGCGAGCACTGATTATTGTCAATTTTATCCGATGGGTCGGGTATCTATTGATTCGGGTAGAGTAGAGAGCACAAAAATTGGATAATAGGTTGGGTGAGAGTAGTACCTATAAGCTACAGTTTTTGGTACGGGTATGAAATTTGTACCCGTTACCTACCCAATTAATCTACCCGATTAGCCGATTATTACATTAGCGGGTACCCTACTCATACCTAACACGTTTACCCGTATTATACTCTACCCGATATATATTATAAATTTAAAAATATGAATATAATAATAAAGTACATATAATAGTTAGTTTTATAAATTTATATATTTGTAGTACCACACTTACCTTATCTAATTCAAATATTATGAAATGTGTATCTTGCTATCATGTTTCATATTATGATAATATATCATAATTTATGAAATATTATTTATTAAACTTATATTATAATATTAACGATATAATATCAATATCAATGCATCATATTTACTCTAATAAATCTTGAAATTACTTTAATTAATAATTAGATTAAGAGAGCATTTTCCTCACATTCACATAACTAATTATACCTTATTTAAAATATTTTAGTATAGTATATTGAGAATTGTTGTTGTTTGAGAGACTAATAATATTTCTGAATGACTCATTTTTTAAATAATATAAAATTTTAAGATTTTTTTATTAAATAAATAAACAACTCAACCAAATTATAGTAAATCAAATTAATTTATATTACTAAATTAGTGTTGGTATTAAAAAAAAAAAAAGAAATTTAATTAAAAATAATATATTCGGTACTCGGTTTACCCGATACCCGACGGGTAAATACTCGTACCCTACCCGATGACAAAGATCAGGAATAGGGTAGGTTACGATTAGGGTACGGGTATAGCCGTACCCGCACCCTACCTTACTCGTTTACACCCCTACTGATTATCGATTTTTAACTGAAAAAAAATAGTCTCTTTTAGTATTTCTAAGAACCAACTTTACTTTTATTTTTATTTTATTTAATCAAAATTAAGAATTGGTGGTAAGTAGTGCTTCTGATTTTAAAAAACCACTTCTTAATTTTATATATAGCAAGAAGTTTCATTTTAAGATTCTTATCTTTCACGTCTAAATACTTTTATGTCACTTATACAGTTTGAGAATTTCTCGTATATTATTGTGTAAGACCTGTGTGTTATATAAATATTTTTGAGATATAATTGACCGATTCGATAAATCAAATTACTCATACAAAGTAAATATTATCTATTATTTACTTTAAATTCTGAAATATCTTTTTATACACCACATTAGTTGCATTATCTATAATAGGAATATTTTCGCCACGACAAAGAATTTTCAGTCATTTACGATTCTGGACTCTTAATATTACGACATAAAATTAACTATCATTGAAGGTAGGTCTTATTAGATACACGACAACACCACTCAATCAACTTTGAGAACAATGTCATCTTTGAACCGTAAAACAGTAGATTATGTTCTACATGTGAAGATTTCATGAAAAAAGATCATAATAAGGTAAAATTCGATAATATAGAACAACATAACATGGTAAGGTAATATTCAATAGTCATTTTTTACTGACGGGGTCCTCTCTGGATGCGAGATTATCTTGATAAAGTTAGGAACCAACTGGAAAGCCATATTATATTTGGACAAAAATATTTTTTGCATAACTTGAGAAAATGAGAATTTGATAGATTTGTTTAATATCTAATGAAGAACAATTTATTAAGCATAACTTTGATATTTCATTCTTTTATTTAATTGTCAATGTAGAGTTTTTGTTCAAAATTAAAAAATATAAAATTTTGACTAATACGCCCTCAATTAATTAATTAATAATATTACCGATTAGTTTCTCAATCTATTTTCTTCCAATTTTCTTAAAATAAGTGAAATTAAAGTTGAAATAAATTGGTAAAAAGAATCTAAAATGATAATAAATTTGTAACAAGTTTGAGCCTCCAAAACAACAATTAATATGGATCTCAGGGAGCATTATTATATACTGTCTGAAACCTATTTTATTGAAATAAGAAAATAATATCAATCGACTAATTAGTAATAGTTTTATAGTTGACTGTATTTATTTAGCAAAGTTGATCCAAAGAGAAGATGATGATGATGATGATAATAATAATATTAATAATAATAATAAAAAAATATTGTATTAACTGTGTATACTTGTGTATCTACACATGAACTCAATTAATAATAATTGGTACTTAGATTAGTTAATATATACACATGATATATTGTAAGAACTTATGTACCGTATTACATTAACTATGTATAAATCAAGATTTTAAATTTTTTTCTACTCAATTAACTGTTTAATAATAGTGTTTCCAATTAAGTGCCATATTTAAAAAAACAAACTTATTTTATGAATTAAAAGAAAAGAACTGAATTGAATAAGTTCGAAATATATTTTTATACTAATAGAAAATCAAAAAATAAATAACACATAGATAATTATGTGTACATTTAGTCTTATTATGAATCATTGAATGATAAGATAATATGAATAAACAAGGGAAAATCTTCATTCACTATCAAACCATAAACTCCAACTACCATATAATCCATTGACTCTTTGTATTTCCATATAAGCCAAATACTTCTCATTCAATCAAAAATTATATTTAAACTATCAAAATTACCCTTACTCCTTTAAAATTCTTATATATATATATATATATATATATATATATATATATATATATATATATATATATATATATATATATAGGGTTGGATTCAAATGAGAACCCGTCATTATATGTGAACCTAGGGACTCATCTTGACCATTAGATTGGATAATCTTGATGATTGAGATCATGACATGTCAGCATGGTAATAATATAAAAAAATACATTAATTAATTAAAAATGGTATTTTGGACATATATCAACGTTTACAAAGAGCACTACATTGTTCTTTGGAAAGCACAATAGATTAAGAAAAAAAAACACTACGATTGTATACAAAAAGCATCGCAAATTTCGTCTATAAACTGCAAATTCAAAAATTTGAAATGAAACTCAAATCTTCAACAAACCATAACTTTTTCAAATTTTATTCGTTTTGAATGAAATATATATCAAATTAATCACATTCTCAAGATCTACAATTTAAGATACATATTGCATGTTTTAAAACGTAAATATATATATATATATATATATATATATATATATATATATATATATATATATTAAATTAAAAAAACTGGACTGATTTTAGCACTACAGTACTGTGTAAAAAGCACAATGAACCTGGACATATAATTGCACTGTGCAATATTAGATCTAAGGTCAGGATTAGTCCCTAGGTTCACATATAATGACGGGTTCTCATTTGAACCCAATCCTATATATATATATATATATATATATATATATATATATATATATATATATATATATATATATATATATAAGATTAGGTTCAAATGAGAACCTAGGATCTATTATGGGCTTTAGATCTAATTAAATGGATGGATCAGATTTTTTTTTGTGTATTTCCTTATTTGATTAAAAGCATTAGGATTGTTTAATAAAAGCACTACTTGTGTATATAACTGAAAATATTAATAAAGCACTGTGATTGTATAATAAAAGCACTGCTGGTATATAATAAAAGCACTAGTTCGCAGGTTCGCATAATTATATGGTTCAATTTGAACCCACCCCTATATATATATATACACACACACATATATGAGGCTGATTTCAGATTTGTAATTTCCTAATTTTAAAAAGGGATCGATCCAACTTCATTTCTCCCCAAGTTCAGAACTCAGCAATCATGTTACTAACAATTTGTCCCAATCTTAATTCCCAATCTACAATTTCTCATTATCTCTCCCCTTCCTCATCGGCTCCACTCACATACACACGACGAGTACTGGTGGTGCAGGCAACGCTGGAGTCAGTAGTGAAGATAGCAACGAGACAACGACTATCGACGACAAAAAAGGGTGGTGGCTCAGGCATTATTTTTTATATAACACCACCGATGGGTGTAGCGAAGACTTGAGTGTGAGGTTATTGATGGAGTCTCATGCTGGTGCAGGGGCTCGTGCACGACAGATATTCGTCTTCCTCAATTTCCTTCTTCTCATTCGTGTTTGACCGGAGTTGTCGGGTTTGGACTCGGGTTTCTAAACTCGATTTTAATCTTGGTTTGGCTGGGAATGTTTCAGATGTTGAACCAAAATTAGCTCAATTTCTCGACTAGGTTTTCTCAGCATATCTTATCAGTGAGGATGATGTGTTGAATGGCAGTGGTTCTTGTGGTTGTTTATGGGTCCTCGACTTGTAGATTGGGTTTATTGTGAGTCCTCCGTTCGTTGGCTAACTAGTTGATGGTTTCATAGGTTGTCACGGTGACGAGCGAGTGTTGTCACGGATTTTCTTTTTCATTTTCTAAGTTTCTCTCTGTATTTTGCAATGTAGTATGTAATTACCCAAATTTTACCAAGTAGTATATATATTTTTTATCGAATGGGTTTCTTGCGCAGCCGCTGATCTTCTTGTGGAATGAGTTTCTTTTCTTGTTTGCAAGTATTATGTAAATTTTAAGATTTTTCAAAGTAATATGTTATTTTTAAGATCTTGCAAAGCAGTATGCACTTTTATGAGGAATAGTTCCTTTCCTTTTTTCCATGTAGTATATATTTTCCAATGTTTTTGCAAAGTAGTTTGTAATTCTTGAGTTTTTGTAAAGTAGTATGTAGTTTGTAATATTTTGCAAAGTAGTATGTACTTTTCGGAATTTTGCAAAGAAATATGTAGTTTTTGAGATGATGCAAAGCAGTTTACAGTTTAATTAAGGATAGTTTCGAATTTAAACAAACAATCTGGATTACAGTCAAGTAGTATGAAATGTGCACTTTATATGTTTAGTGTGTTGTAGTATGAGATTATGGACAACTAGCCAAGTATTAGTTGGTTTGAACTAGAGTAATGAGTGTTAGTTTATTGAATGTAAGAATTAATTTCCACACATACAAACTATATAATCTCATTATTTCATTGCAAGCCACCCCAAAATTAATATAACCAATGCACTTAATCAGTTCTATAACAATAACAAATAACAAGATTCCACTAGACACCATATTCATAAGAAGTCATAACTTCCCCATGCTGATAATGAACAGATGCTTATTGGTCAAAATAAATTCAAAATAATTTCACACCATACACATCGTTCCCATAATACTTGGATAAAAGTGTTATTAATAACAAACATATATACTATACAAAGTCAAACTACACATAAAAAAAATTCAAAAATAAATTATAATGAAAACAAAATTAGGATAGTCGAAACATGTTCAGCAAGTCATTACTTTAGCATGATCGCTCTCTTGACTGTGAATCTGTGTAATTTGTCATTCGCCAACCTCTTTAGGATATATTTAGCTCATGCATGACATAATTGTTCTTGCACTAATAAAAAGAGTAGTACCAAGGAAGAATAAAATAAGACAGGTATAAGGTAGTAGTATTATAGTATAATTCAGTTAGTATAAATGTCAAGCCAGATTACTATGAAATAGTATGAAACTCGCCATGTTTTAGATAGTATAATCTTCTAACTAAAAATAAATTACTCCATTCAATTTCAACTTTCATAACAACAATTACAAACTACGATGGTAACCCAACAAAATCAAAAATATTGGGCACATTAACTTTGTGTACAACCAAAAGAAATTTCATAGTGAGATTTCATATGCTCCAAATTGGATAAGCATTTTAGTTCGGAAAAAGAAGAAGAGAAGAAGCAAATACCATATATTTCAATATTACTATATTATAACTTGAAATAATTAGTAATAATTTCAAAATACAGCCCCGTAATAGCAGAATCCAAAACCTAGTCATAATATAACATAATTTGCTAAAATAAAACTCACAAATTCCAAAATACTATAAAAAATGAAAAAATAAATACTCAACTACTTCAATCAAAAGAAAATAAAATAAAAATAAAACTCAAACTATCCACAAATCTAGCAAACCCCATACACAATTCCAAACTAAAGTGTAACTTAGAATAATTAGTATTAATTCCAAACACTGCCACGATACAAAAATCCAAGAATTTCGTCATAAATATAGCATAATTTACTATAGAAAAACTCAAAATTATAAACTACAAAATACTAAGAATAATGCATAGTTGCTTTCAAACAGAAGTGAGAAACTTACAAACTTCCCACAAAATTAAGCAACCCCCATACACAACTCCAAACTGCTAAATGAATTTCACCTTGGAATAAAAAAAAAATAGAAATACTAATGATTTTAATATATATAAAAGTATAAATTGGAATATTTAGTAATAACTCGAAACTACACAAAAACCAAGAAAAACGCACAATCACTTCAAATAAAAGAAAAAAAAAATACAAACTTTCCACAAAATTCAACAACCCCCATACACGATTTTCAAAATGCTAAACAAAATTTAGTTTGAAAAAAAAAAGTAGAAATACCATTGATTACAATATTTGTTAAATTATAACTTGGAATAATTAGTAGTAAATCTAAACTACACTGCCAGAATAGAATAATCCAAGATTTTAGTCATATATACTACATGATTTGCTAAAGAAAAATTCAGAAATTCTAAAGTACAAAACGAAAAAAAACAAAACTGAACAACTCATCACTTGACTTCAAAATCCAAAACAACAACACTAACCACAAAAAAAAAAGTGCTATTTGATGACGGGTCACGCACGTTAGTATTTTTGGCGTCAGCAAAAAATTTGCTGACGGAATTAACATACCGTCAGTAAATACTGATGGCATGTTGACGGGCAAGACCCTTCACCAACACTCTGGCCCATATTTCGATACCCATCATCATTTGTTGACGGGGTGGTGCCTATCATCATATGCTAACGGGTCATGCCTATCAGCACATTTAAATAATGTTGACAGGCTCTTCCCATTCAGTGATTTTCAAATGATGCTGACGGGTCCCACCCGTCAGCATTTTCAAATAAATATATTTTTAAATTTTATTTTATCTTTATTTTATTTATTATTTTTACCTGTATTTATGTCACAAATAAATAGTCAAATACGAAAATAATTTGTATTTTTCAAAAAATATAAAATTAAAAATAAAATAAAATTAATTAATAATTCTATCGTATAATGTATAGAGTTTAAATAAGATATAAAATATAAATATTCTTTTTTCTTAAAACAACTAGACTGCAGAATCTGGAGAACCACATGGAGGATCAGAGGACGGCCGTCGACGTCGCGCTCTCATCGCCGCGGCAACTTCCTGCATTACCTGCTCATGGAGAGTTGCCTCCATCTCGAGCTGCTGACGTGCATGCTCCTTGTGCATCGTCTGGAGCTGCTCCTGATGTGCCCAGTCGCTCGCCTCGAGCTGACTCTCGATTTGGCTCTTTAAAACCTCCATTTGCGTCTAAAGCTCCGAGACACGGAAATCTGGAGCAGAGAAGGTACTGCCTCTGGAAGTCTTCGAAGCCAGAAGACCTCCTAAATATCCCGTGCCAAACCGACGACCCTTCTTCACCCCGACGGTCTCTAGATAGACCGCGTTCTCATCAACGTCGATAGGATCATGTGATGAAGCAAGAGCCTCCTCTAGATGTCTCTGATACTCCTCCTGTAATATTTTGGTTTTTGTATAATTTACCATTACGAGGATTAAAAACTATATATATATATATATATATATATATATATATATATATATATATATATATGATTAGGATCATGTGAGAACCAAACCCCAGTGTGGGAACTTTAGAAACCGCTATATTACATTATATGTGATACTAATTTAAATAATACAAAATGCTATTTATATTTTCACATTTCTATTTTTATGTTCCATTGAATTTTACTATTATCTTATTAGCATGTACATGATTCATAAATAGCATCACATAGTATGTAATTTAAGCAGGTTCCTAGTTCCCACACAGGGATTGGTTCCCATGTGAACTCACCCCTATATATATATATATATATATATATATATATATATATATATATATTACATCTAAAAAATACTTACAAAAATCTGCAGCGAAATAGGATCAGTGAAAGTGCTTTCGGGTCTCTGCTGCATAGTCAAGAAAAACTCGAATGCAGTGGGTTCCCTACCCATACCTCCCGCTGTATAAAATACTTAAATTATTATTTAATGTATCACTAATTATGAACTAATTAATTACTTAGAGCTAAATTTACAAACACATTTGAGTCTATTTACGAGCTGACGTGCATGACCAATCGTAGTTCGAGACCCTCCTCTGTACTTAGCTATTCCAGTACCAGGTCCGCTGGCTCGCTCATTCTATTGGTGGTCGCTTGCTTGGACTGCTTCTTATTCTTCGGCTTCTTGAACTCCATCACCCATCTCCTCCAGATGTCATCGCCTACGCACGCGGGCACCCTCCCCTCTGCTCTCCACTTCGTCTTCCACTCATGGAAACGGCTACGCCACGAGTGGGCTATAGTACTGTAGAAGTTACGTTGAACGACCTTCTCAAGATATACACTCAGGTCCCAATAACAACACCTCTGTAAAAAAAAAAACATAATAATTTGATTAATAAAAATCAGTATGTGTAAAAACTTTTAAAAAGTAATATTAGTTTAATTACCAAAAATTTAGGCCATCACAACTGACGATGAGACTGGGGAATATGCTTTTAATTCCACCCATCGAGGTGTACACGAACCTCATGGATCATCCAAAGAATCGTCGGTAACCCCAGTGAGTGACTGCGTAGCCTAGTAGAATCTAGAGTTTATTAGCTCAATATATTAAAATAAAAGATTTATTAGAAATGATAATTAAAAGTTACTTATTTCGGGGGACGACATAGACCTCGATCATAACAGGACGTGGTGGCATGAGGCCTCTCGATGTACTAACATCGGACTGGGTGGCTGGAACCGTCTGCGGAGTCCCTACTGAAAAGTCAATCATATCATCGTCTTCATCCTCTAAGTGACTTTGAGACGATGATGATGAACTAAGAGAAACACGGCCCAAAGATGGTCCTAGAGAAGAACGTCCACGACCTCTACCTCTCATCTAAAAAAATATTAATATTTAAGCACAATTGGATCGGGATAAATGAATTAATATAATTTCAAACTATATATGTATGTATAAGTTTTATAATTAACCTGAACTAACACTTTCACTATCTAGGTTATCATCAAACTCATCTCCGTCCATATCTTCATCATTGGTTAGAAACTCATCTTCTGTCTCCTCCTCTGCCTCATCGACAAGTTCATTCCACTCATTAATAATAAGGTCGACTTGTAATTGGATATCTCTATCCTCACATTGTACTAAATTGTGCGTTTCTATCTACTCCTTTTGAAAGGATTGATTAGGCATCATAGGCTTGATAAGATCTATTTTTGATCTCGCTTTAATTTCGCACATTGCTAGACAATCCAGCTTATCACCTTTCAAACTTGGATAAGGGCAGTAGTAAACTTCAACAACTTGGGCAGCAAGTACAAATGGCTCATATCAATTGAATCTACGCTTATAATTGATATTGACAAGATTATACTGAGGATAACTTTTGTGCCTGCGGGGAGTTGGATCAAACCACTCACAATTGAACATGAGTGTGCTCTTGTAAGGTAAACTAGTATAATCGAGTCTAACAACTTCTACGAGACCATAGTAATCATACTCATCATCCCCATAGTTTGTTCCTTTTATACAGACGTTAGTGCTCGAAGTTGATATATTTGATCCGTATGCAACTGTCTGTAATCTGTATCAATTTATCTTGCAACCATGATATGTAGTCACACATCATGATGGGCCTACTGCTAGACTCTTAATGTACTTGTCGGTGACATTGTTCAAGCGACCTCGTGTCTATAATGATGAAAAGTAATAAACACATTATTTATTAAGATACCAGTTTATATTCTATATATATGTCACAACTGTGTATAATTATTTTAGAAGAACTCACATATCTCTCAAACCAATCGGCAAACTCACTTTCTAATTTTTTGTTCAGTCCACCATCTATAATGTTTGTTTGAGACTGTTATATAAATTCCGTGAAGACATTGCGTATGAATAAAATAACAATTTGTCTTAATTTATTATATAATTAATATTTTGTTAAAAATTTATAAATAATGGCATTTCGAACCTGGAAAAATCTTGTACTTTTTCACAGTTCAGTAAAACGTAATTTCTCGCCGCATCGAATTCTCTTTACTCAAGAATCTTTTTTCCGATACTGCGAATGTTTCACTATATTTTTTTAACACAGAGGGAACGTCATCGTCACCATATTCACCATTTTGTCCATCATCATTACGAGGAAAATTTATCCTTTTCGTTAAGACGTGATCTTCAAAATAGTACGAAGTGAAAGTTGACGCCTCTTCGATAAGATATGCATTTATAAGGCGAGCTTTTGCGAAGAAATTTCTCGAATGGATACATACACCTATATTGTATTGGACCTGCAATTTTTGCCTTGTATGCTAAGTGAACTGGCAAATGCTCCATGGAGTAAAAAAAACTAGGCCGTAAGATCTTTTCAAGCTGATACAAAATTAGAGGAATATCACGCTCTAAACGACTCATATCATCAGTCCCAACCACTTTGCATCTGAGGTTCTTGAAAAACAAACTCAGCTCTATGAGGGCCTTCTACATGGGATGGGGAAGCAGTTCTCGAAAGATAATTAGTATCAACCTTTGCATGAACACATGACAGTTGTGACTCTTCCTCCCAAATAATCTCAATCCCTTCATATCAACGCAACACCCAAGATTTGATGTATCTCCATATCGGAATTGAAAAATATGAGCAAAACATCTCATTTGAAAGGTTTCCCCACCCAAAACAAAAATATTTTTTTTCAACAACTTATTTTTTAATTGTTGAATCGCTGTATCATTTGAAGATGCGTTATCAATAGTAATGCACATTACCTTGTCCAAACCCCACTCAGCCATGCAAAAATTAATATCATTTCCAATATTAACCCCTTTATGACTCTTAATGACACAAAAATTCAAAATTCATTTTTGCATCATCCAAACAGAATCAATGAAATGGTCGGCCAAACACAAATAATTGACATTTTGAATGCTTGTCCAAGTGTCAGTAGTTAAGGAAATCCTCTTGCAATGAGATTGAAGTAAAGCTTTCACTTTTTTCTTTTCTTTCACAAACAAAGAATAACAATCTCTAGCAATAGTAAATCTTGATAGAATAGTAAACCAAGTAATAGTAATTTCAAAAATATGGTGTTGTCATGAAAAGAAACTTATCATGACAAAAACATTTTTTTTCAACAAAATATGGTGTTGTCATGAAAAGAAACATATCATGACAAAAACTCATATTTTTGAAAAATACGAGCAAAACATCTCATTTGAAAGGTTTCCCCACCCAAAACAAAAACATTTTTTTTCAACAACTTATTTTTTAATTGTTGAATTGCTGTATCATTTGAAGATGCGTTATCAATAGTAATGCACATTACCTTGTGCAAACCGCACTCAGCCATGCAAAAATCAATAGCATTTCCAATATTAACCCCTTTATGACTCTTAATGACACAAAAATTCAAATCAATTTTGCATCATCCAAACAGAATCAATGAAGTGGTCAACCAAACACAAATAATTGACATTTTGAATGCTTTTCCAAGTGTCAGTAGTTAAGGAGATCCTCTTGCAATGAGATTGAAGTAAAGCTTTCACTTTTTTCTTTTCTTTCACAAACAAAGAATAACAATCTCTTGCAATAGAAAATCTTGATGGAATAGTAAACCAAGGAATAGTAATTTCAAAAAGTTTCTTGAAACCTTCACCCTTGAAAAACCTAAAAGCATGTTCATCCCATACAATCATCCTAAACTAGAGTTTCTCGTACAGCTTCTTGATCAAATTCCCAAGAAGACAATTTTCCATTAACATAATCACTTGCACTTTGAAAATTAAAATACTTTTGCCTTTTATCTTTTTTCTTATGTGCTTCAACTAACTGCTTCTTGATTGGACACTTTTTACATGAGGTTCTTAAATGTTTCGACAACCCTAAAGTGCCTTGCTCACTCTTACACCCGTACTCTCCCTCACACTATTTATATTGAGATTTCCAATCTTATATCCATCAGAGTCTTTTAATCACATAATGATCCCACACTTTAGACCCACCATCTGTACCTATTAAAACAGAAATAACTTCCATTAGACCTAAGTCTGAATCAGAATCACTTGTTATAGAGGGACTTGGAGTAGTTAATGTTGGTGGCAATTGAGTTTTGCTGGAATCGCTGTGCCTCGTCTTTCTCTTACTAGTAACTACAAAATTAATCAATTATAATAAATTAAAATCATAAAATTAAAATAAACTAACAACTAATTAAAAAATAACATTTCTTACCACTTTTACTAGAAGATAACCTAATCCCATGACTATGGGATGCCATGTTTCAGGGCTTCAAAAAATAATAACAACTTACATCAAAATCTTATATTGAACACGAAAGAAATTCAAGTATAAATTTAATAGAATTTTATTTTAGCCATCAAAATCACGCATGAAAATTCATAACCAGAAAATATGAAGAAAAAAGAAGAAACATGTCGTCAGTTATTACATGGAGAAGTCCTATAAAGTCCGGAAAAAAGAAGCTAACAAATCAATATAACTACTTTTCTTCTCCGCTTTCAGATGTTACCAAGATTCTTGTACCAAACATAAACCTAAAAATTAGTTAGCACCGACGATAAATTTGTTGATAGGGATGAAAATTAACTTCACGAAAAATCTGACGAAGACCATCACGACAAACCCGATCGCCGTTCGAGTGGCAACCTTGGTGAACTCTTTGAAACCGACTTGTGGCAGCGCTTGACGAGGCGAACGCTGTCCTTGGCAAAATCTCTAAGCGGATCGAAAATTGAGTCCAAAGAATCCATAAATATATTAGATTTCGTATGGAACCATTTAAAAAAAAATCACCTGCTACATTTTCAATTGAGGAGGCTGTGCTTTCAATTGGGGGTTTTCTTTTTCGAGAACCAAATGTGCGAACTACGAAAGCTATAACTGAGGTTTGTTTAAGAATCTACAATTGATATTTGTTTGAGAATTTAATGGATAGAGTAGAGGGCCTGTAGGCTGTGGAATTTGGATTTGAGAGTTGAGAGAGGTAGGTTTTGTTTCGTCCACAAGTCGGCTTGAGAGTTGAGAGAGAGCTAGATAGGGTTTTTTTTCCTTTTATATGGCAGGCAATTGTTAGTTTATAATTTTTTCCTATATTGTAGTTGTTGTTGTTTTATTTAATATTAAAGTATGTGAAGTCTGGTCTGGTTGCTATTATATATTATCACTATTTAATAAAATATTTAAGTTAGTACTAAATCTCACATAAAATTCAAAGAATGAATACTTATAAATTTTAAATATTTTAAATTCGGTTCTTAGTTTCGGTTCCTCGATTCGGTTGAACTCGGTTTTTAGTTCGGTACGGTACGGTATAATTCGGTTCTCACAAAAAAAAAATCGGTTCGATTCGGAAAAAGTCAAATAGTCAACAGATCTTTTTCAACTCGGGACGGTTTCTGTTCGGTTTTCGGAACAATTTTGTAATTTCAGAGGCCCACGCTCAACCCTAGTTTAAACCCACAATGTTTAATATTGGTACCTAACCCCAATCACTCCTCCAGATGGTCCTGATGTTATATTTTATAAACAAAAAAATATACATTAGAAAAAGTTTAATAATTCTTTTAACCCTACATAACTTACCAGAAATACATTTTAAGCTTAATACAAAATTTAATACTTCTCTTAAATATAAAATAAATCCTAAATAACTATTTAATAAATTAAAAATAAAAAAATTAAATGAAAATATAAAATTTTATAATAAAATACTAAATAAACCTCAAAATATTTTTTAGTGGCCCAAGTGCTTATTTGATGGGGGAAACTAATCCAATTCGTAAAATCAGAATATATATATATATATATATATATATATATATATATATAATATATATATATATAATATATATATATATATATATATATAATTATACTATATATATATAATATATATATATATATATATATATATTTTTTGATTTTACGAATTGGATTAGTTTCCCCCCAACAAATAAGCACTTGGGCCACTAAAATATTTTGAGGTTTATTTAGTATTATATTATAAAATTTTATATTTTGATTTAATTTTTTTTCTTTTTTATTTTATTAAATAGTTATTTAGGATTTATTTTATATTTATGAGAAGTATTAACTTTTGTATTAAGCTTAAAAAATGAATTTCTGGTAAGTTATGTAGGGTTAAAAGAAATATTAAACTTTTTTTAATGTATATTTCTTTGTTTATAAAATATAACATCAGGACCATCTGGTGGAGTGGTTGG